>JAFJYI010000374.1:0-553404 GCA_019022655.1 Acacia acuminata | reverse complement strand
TTTTCTTTTTCCCTTTCTTTTTGTCAAAAATGGGATTGTAACTTTATGCTTGATCGATCATTTGTAAATCTTTGAGCTTTTAAAATAACATTGAGCATTTCACTACCTTTAGTGAACTTCTCAAGTGTTTTAAGTAAGATAAATGTTTTTCTTCTCAAGATCAGTGCACTTTTCACAAATAGAGTTTTCACAAACCGAGAGGAGTATCTTTAGCACATTATTTAAGCAATTTGTTTTTCTTCTTTGAAGAAATAAGATCTTTCATTCTTTTAAACTCAGAATGCGGTTCATTATATTGAGAAAGTAGCTCATCATATGTAGGCTCGAGTCACTTACTTCATCGTCATTTTTCAGTTGTTCTTCGGCAACTAGACGGACATTTGCTACTTCTTCTTCCTCCTTTCTTATCTGAAGAACTATACACGTATGGCGGAATCGTAAGCTTTCTTCTTGAAGTGATTGAATCTTTTTCTTTTTCTCTTTCTCTTTATCCTTCGGTGAGGACATTCAGATTTGATATGACCCGACTTCTCACACTCGTAGCAAATTATTTGTTCTTTATCCTTCAATTCTTCTCTCGTTGCTAGAAGTTTTCTCGAATCTATTTCGAAACCTTGGTCCGAAATGCTTGTAGAATTTTTGAATCTTCGAACGAACATACCATCTCATCGTCATCCTTATCTTCCTCATTGGGTTCTTTTTCTTCACAACGCTCGAGCAACACCTTTGTTTCTTGCCGTTGATTTCATCCAGCCCTTATTGAATTTCGGTTTGCCTTCGTATTCGGATAAGCTTCCGAACAAATGCAGCTATTGATTGCATTGATTCTCCACGGGCTTCTTCGATTCTTGTGACTTTAGCTTCCCAATCTTTCGTCAGAACATTTAGGATTTTCCTGACTTGAGAATTTTACTTGTATGTTTTACCCAAGAGGCGATAATTGGTTGATCAAATGGGTAAAAATGAAGTTGAAACTCTCCTATAGATTCTCCGGGTCTTCATACGTAGAAGATCATATTCGGTTATCAATGTGTTGATGCAATTTTCCTTTATACCCAAGGTTCCTTTCATGCAATCTCCAATGCTTTCCACATGTCTTTGCGCTCATCGATTGCAAATCCGAAGTACCTTTGTTGACTGAGCACTTTGAAGCATCGAAATAGCTTTGCTATTGAGAGTAACAAGTCTTCTGTCATTTTCATTGTATTCTTCTTCATGCTTGGTTGCTGAACTCCATCTTTAGTGACCCGATGGTTTATAATCACCTTTCTTGAACACATTCCATAAACCAAATTCAGTAGCCATAACGAAGACTCTAAATTTGGCTTTCAAAAGAGTAATGTTCTTCGTTGAAACCCAGAGGACGATTGATAGAAGCTCCATCGGGTAATATTCCTTCCATGATCTTTCGGATGTTAAGCCCAACCGAGAAAAAACTGGCTCTAATACCAAATGAAGGTGGAATATCACTAGAGGGAGGTGAATAGGTGATCAAAAAAATTCTTTCGACGTACGATGGATAAAACGATGAAAGCAAGAAGAAAGGTAAGAAATAACACGAAGGAATTATCTTGGTTCGGTTCAACTCTTTGACCTACGTCGGATACGGACACTCTGGGATTTTCACTATCTCACAAATACAATTACACACTTTTGTAACTTAGGACGATCCTTTCTCCCTAGACTCACTCCCTTACAAGTTGTAATCATACACCCACACTTAAGATACCACTTACCTTGAGATTTGAACGAATGTAAAACAAATGCTAAAACTTTCTCATGCAGATGAATAATAAACACTTTGAAACTCAATAGTATCCGAAGATATAAGCGAGAATAGAAATTGATCTCTTTGAATGCCTTATCTCGTGTATGTGTTGGTTCTTGTTGATGGATTCAATCCTTTGAGTATTTATAGTAGTTGAAGATTGAAAAAATATCCGTTGAGGCTCTTTAAAATGACCGTTAGAGATGAAGTAGTATGGGTCGAATAATCGCCGTCATTATTCCTGTAATTGTGATTAGCGTACGATGTTGAGATCCGGAAAGGAAATGAAATATTCTTGCCCAGTGCTGCGGAGGTGTGTGCGTTTGGATGAGTTTCTATAGGCAAGTTTAATAAATGCCGGGTTGCTTTAGTCAATATCCTGTGTTGATCCTCATTCTAATAATGCTGTAACTCATTAACAAATTGATTAAATGCAATTATGAATAGTAATGAGTAATGATTTGAGGAAATAAAATCACAATCAATTGAATTTGATTTTCTAGAGACGGTGATTTGATAATTAGAAAGATATGACTTTTAGTTAAAGAGTTGATGCCCTGAGGTATTGACTTGAGGCAAAAAATGAATGACTCGATATTTTATAAGAGAATTAAAGTCTAGAAGAAGTTAATTTGAAACTTTGACTAAAGGCAAATTTGTTTTCCACAAGTTAAAAACGCAAGTCGAAGGAAATTACAACTTGACTTGAGGTAAAAAATAATTGCCTTGAGTTGGTGAGTAGAGGCACTAACTTGATAAGCAAAAGTCATGTGTAATTCTTTTTTTCAAATTCCCAAGTTTAATTTTCCAACTTGAAGCTTGAAAGTTATGCCTTGAGTTAATGACTAGAGTCATTAACTTGATATGCTGAGAAAGCTAAAGTCAATGGCTTTGAAAAAATCTGCAAGTTGATCTCTTAACTTGAAGTTTAAAAGTCATGCCTTGAGTTGATGACTCGAGTCATCAACTTGATATGCAAGAGTCAAAGTCGATACTTTTTTAAAAAATAGACCAAGGAAAGACTTAACTTGAGTCAATAAGTATTTGCCTTGAGTTAATGACTCGAGTCATTAACTTGATATCAAGAGTCAAAGACGATGCTTTTCAAAAACTAGAGAATTTAAAGCTTAACTTGATGTGAAGAGTGAATGACTTGAGTCATTAACTTGAAATGCAAAAGTTAAACCCGATGCTTTCAAAAGAAATGGCCAAATGTAGACTTAACTTGAGTTAATAAGTGAATGATTTGAGTCAATGACTTGATTCATTAACTTGATATCCAAGAGTCAAATCGATGCTCTCCAAAGAATAGGAATTGAAAGCTTAGCTTGATATAAGAAGTTAATGACTTGAGTCATTAACTTGATATGCCAAAAGTCTCTCTAAGAAATGGACCAAATGAGAGATTAACTCGAGTCAATAAGTGTTTGCCTAGAGTCAATGACTTGAGTCATCAACTTGATATTCAAGAGTCAAAATCGATAGTTTAAAAAATCTCAAAATTAAAACACATGACTCGAGGCAATTCAATAATCAACGGAGTTAAAAATATTTATTTAAATCATTTCCATCATTTAACTAGAGTCATACACGGATTTAACTAGAGGTTTGCATAGACTTAATTCATTAACTCCAAGGCAAAACCATTTTAGCTTGAGGCAACCAATGACAAACTTCCAAACACATTATGGATTCAAGTTAACTATATAAAACATGATTTAACCATGAATCTATTAACTTATTTACATTATATTTGTTATCATCAAAACGTCAAAAACATAGAGAACTAACAAAGATGTCGCGTTGAAGGTGTGTGGGAATGAACATCACTTTGACATCTTTCTTTTGAACGTGATCTCGATGAAGTGATGTCTTACATCAATATGCTTGGTCCTTGTATGTTAAACTGGATTTTTTGCCAAACTTATTGTACTTGTGTTGTCACGTAACTGGTATTTCCTTATTACCATGGACCCCGAGTCTTGAAGTTGTTGTTTAAGCTACAAGACTTGAGCACAACATAACAGGCGCAACATACTCAGCCTCGGTGGAGGATACAGCCACAGTCGTCTATTTCTTGCTGAACCAAGATACGAGAGATCCTCCAAGAAATTCACATTGTCCGCTAGTGCTTTTTCTATCACTCTTGAACCCACATGATCGAGTTTGAGTATACAACCAAGAATTCTTGTTGACCTTTAGGGAACCGAGACCCAATTCCTTTGTATCCGAGAGATACCAAAAGATTCTCTTAATGTGTTCGGCATGTGATTCTTTAGGAGCTGATTGGAATCTTGCGCACATTCCCACACTAAATTGAATATCGAGCCGACTTGCTATTAAGTATAGTAGTGACCCAATCATCCTCTATACTTAGTTATATTGAAATCCTTCCCTTTTTCTTCATCGGCATCCAGAGAGGCCATTGAACTCATTGGAGTATCTACACCATTGCAATGCTCCAATCCAAACTTCTTGAGTAGATCACTGAGATACTTTATTTGTGAAATGAATATCCCATTCCTCCGTTGTTTGATTTACAATCCGAGGAAATAGTTAAGCTCTCCCAGCATCGACATTTCAAACTCACCTGCATAGTCTTAGAGAAATCCTGCAGAGATTCATTAGTTGATCCAATAATAATATCATCCACATAAATTTGAACTAATAACACATCACTCATTTTATCAGTTCTTATAAACAGAGTTGTGTCCGCTTTTCCTCTTACAAATCCTTGATCTAAAAGAAATTTACTTAGACGTTCATACCAAGCTCTAGGAGCTTGCTTCAAGCCGTATAAGGCTTTCTTGAGACGATAAACATGATCTGGATGATGATCATTTTCAAAACCAGGAGGTTGTTCAACATACACTTCCTCCTGAATAAACCCATTTAGGAAAGCACTTTTCACATCCATTTGATAAAGCTTGAATCCTTTGATACAAGCAAAGGCCAAGAGTACGTGTATAGCTTCCAATCTAGCCACCGGAGCATACCTTTCCTCATAATCAATTCTTTCTTCCCCGATTATAGCCTTTTGCAACTAATCTAGCCTTGTTACGGACTATAATCGCAGATTCATCTCATTTGTTTTTGAATACCCATTTAGTGCCAATGACCGGATGGTCTTTAGGCCAGGTACCAAGTCCCAAACTTGATTTCTATCAAATTGGTGTAATTCCTCTTGCATTGCTATCACCTAATCATTGTCTCGATGGGCTTCGTCAATCTTAGAGGACTCAATCTCGTATATGAAGCGAGAAAAGGTAACCTCATTCAAGGTACTTTTTCTGGTTCTTACCCCTTGATTTACATCTCCTATTACTTGGTCTAAAGGATGATTCCTAATGAACTTCCAAGCTTTAGGCCGAGATTGATCAGATTTTCAAAGATATTTTGAGAATCATTTTCAAAAACATTTTCTCGGATTTTCAAGAGAGTAGGAGTAGTTTTTGGAAAGAATTGATTTTTATAGGAAACTTCCTCATCATCATCCAATGAATCATCAATCTTAGATTCACAAAACACAATATGTATTGATTCTTCAACTACACGAATAAGTTTATTAAAGATTCTATATGCTTTACTTCTATTAGAATAACCAAGAAAGATACCTTCATAAGCTTTGGGATCAAATTTACCCAGATTATCCTTACCATTGTTGTGAACAAAGCATTTACAGCCAACGATATGAAGATGTCCTAAGTTTCCTTTCCTCCCTTTGTAGAGCTCATATGGTGTTTTGTTAAGCTTCTTCCAGAGATAGGCTCGGTTTGATATATAGCTAGCCGTGCTCATAAGATCTCGCCCGGAAAAACTTGTGAGGTCTCGATTTTCATTTAACATTGCACGAGCCATCTCGGTGAGTACACGATTCTTTCTTTCGACCACACCATTCTGTTGTGGTGTCCTTGGAGATGAGAAATTGTGATCGATTCCGTGAGCATCACAGAATTCTCCGAATGCTTGATTCTCGAATTCACCTCCATGATCTATTCGAATGGCTGTAATGCAAATACCTTTCTCATTTTGCACCTTATTAGCAAACACAACAAACACATCAAATGTTTCATCCTTAGAGGATAAGAAAATAGTCCAAAGTGAAACAAAAAAATCATCGACAATGACAACAGAGTATACAAGTTCCCACCAAGACTCTTTACCCTTGCAGTCCAACTAAGTCCATGTGGAGTAATTGAAGAGGTCGGTTTGTCAATATTTCAAACTTGTTTTTAAAAGAAGATTTGGTTTGCTTACCCCTTTGACATGAATCACAAATCATGTCATTTTTGAAACGAAGTTTGGGTAAACCAATTACTAAATCTTTTCTTAACAACTTAACAAGTTGAAACACATTGACATGAGCTAAACGCTTGTGCCACAAACCCAACTCTCGTCTAAGTTGCGAACAAAACACTTTTCGAATCAATTTTTGGCAAGTCCAAGGTATAACAATTTCTTTCACGAGGAGCTTTGAATAATACCTTTAGTTTACCTTTATCAATTGGGAGATCATCCTTGTTGACAATGAGGCATTCTTCAGAATCAAAGATGATCCAATTGTTCTTATCGCCACTCTGTCTTACACTCAGGAGATTGTGACAGAGGCCTTCCACAAGATACACATCTTTGATCTGAGGTCTATCCTTAGTACCAATCTCACCAATCCCAGTGATTTTTCTGGATTGGTTTCCTCTAAAGGTGACTTTACCACCTTCTTTTGATCTCATTGCAACAAACTTGTCTTGATCTCCCGTCATGTGTCTAGAGCACCCACCGTCAATGTACCACTTGTTGATTATTGATGCTCTCGTAAAAACTACGCAATCGAGAAAAGATTTAAACTTTAGGTACCCACCTTTTCTTGGGTCCTTTGTGGTTAGTTCGGGCCTTAGGAACATAAGTTCCCTTAGGTACCCATTGATAAGTACCAACAGGTTTGTCTCTTCTATCCCTTTTATGGAAACAAGATGAAGTATTGTGTCCCTTTCGGTTACAATAATTATAGTGAGCAAACAACAGTTTGAAGAGTGGACTGTTTTTTGAAAAGTAATTCAAATAGGATTTTCCACTTGTTTTCTTCTTGCCTTTGTTTATCAAGAATAGGATTGTATCCTATGCTTGAACGATCATTCGTAAACCTTTGAGCTTTCAAAATTACATTGAGCATTTCACTACCTCTAGTGAATTTCTCAAGTGTTTTTGTAAGATACGTATTTCTTTTTTCTAAATCCAGCACTCATCACAAATAAGATTTCCACCGAGGTTTTCAACTTGTTGTTTAAGAGTTATGTTTTCCCTTTTCAAATGTATGCATTCCTCAACAACTTTTTCAAATTCAGATTGTACCTCATTGTATTCATTAAATAACTCATCATATGTAGGTTGCAGATCACTTACCTCGGTATCTTTTTCAAATTGCTCTTCTTTTGCAACCCAGGACAAACGTTGGCGCTTTTCTTTCTCTTCTTCGCTTTTTTCATCTCAAGAACCATCTCCCCATACGGCGACACGTAGGCCTTCCTTTTGAATTGATAGGGCTTCTTCTTCTTTTCTTTTTCACCGTCCTTTAGTCGGGACATTCTGATTTGTAATGACCAGGTTTTTCACATTCGTAACATAACTTGATCTTTATCTCTCGAATTCACGCTCATTGCTTGAGCTTCCTTAAAATCTATTTCTAAAGCCTTGATCTTTTTTTGTAGAACTTCTTGAATCTTTGCACAAACATGGCCATTTCATCATCGTCCTCATCATTTTCATCTTTATCTTATTTTTCCTTTACCGTGTTAAGAGCGATGCCTTTGTTTTGACTACTATTGACATCATCCAAATCCTTTTTGAATTTCGATTGCTTTTATATTCGACAAGATTCCGAATAAAGCAAAGAATCGAGGCCATTGATTCTCCTCGAGCCTCTTCTATTACTTTGTGACTTTAGCTTCCCGCCTTTTGTTAGAACATTGAGAATCTTTCTGACTTGAGGACCTTGATCATAGATCTTACCCAAAGCTGCCAATTGATTTGTCAGATGAGTATATCGAAGTTGGAATTCAGCAATAGTTTCTCCTGACTTCATTTGAAGTAAGTCATACTTGATGGTCAAAGTATTGATACGGTTCTCCTTGATGCCGAAGTTCCTTCATACGTAATTTCCAAGGCCTTCCACATTTCCTTTGCGGTTGACAAGTTGCATATTCGAAAGTACTCCTTTGACTAAGAGCACTTTGCGAAGATAAGGATAGCTTTCTTGTTGAGAGTGATGTTCTTTTTATCATTCTCATCAAATTCAGCTTCGATCTTTGGAACAAGAATTCCTCCTTCAATCTTTATAGGAACGTAATCTCCAGTTTCTATCACTCGCGAGAGACCATATTCGGTAGCCATTAGGAACACCATAAATTTTGCTTTCCAAAAGGAATAGTGTTCGCCATTAAATCCTGGGGATCGATTAATTGAAGCACCATCAGGCAATATTCCTTCCATGATCTTTCTCGGATGTTAAGCCTAACTGAGAAACCAGGCTTTGATACCAAATGAAGATGGAATATCACCTAGAGGAGGGGTGAATAGGTGATCTAAAATTTTTCGCACAAACACAATTAAACGAGAGATAGGGAATGAGAAGAGACACAAAAACGATTTATCTTGTTCATCTAATTCTTCAACCTACATCCAAATCCCCAAGCACACCTTGGGATTTCCATTGACTTCTCAAACTTTCAACAATTACATACTCAGTAAACAAATGATGATCATTTCACTCTCGGACTCACTCCCCTTACAAGTTGTAATTGATACACCCACACTTAAGGTTTCTTAACCTTAAGATTTACTAACGAATGAAATGAATAAGTGTTTAATAACTCCTTATGAGTAGATAACTGATGAACACCGAAGTACACGAGAATATCTGAAGATATTAATGAAACAATTGAAACAAACGATTTGCAATAAATTAAGATCGGATATTTAACTACATACAACTGATCTTAAAGGTATGAATTCTTAGACTTGCTATGTGATACATCCGGTCTTAAAATTCTGATTTTTAGATCGACTATGTAATAGAGTGGGTCTTAAAAGTCAAGACATCTAGTTTTAAAAGTCATACTTTTTAGACCTTCCGTATAATACTGACCGGTCTTAAAAGTCAGGACCAATTTTTTTTTAGACTTGTTATTTTTATCATTCGGTCTAATTTTTTCCCGTATTTTTTTTTCTCTAATCGATTTCTTCCTCCTACCCATCCACCAACCAATCCAGCACCTAAAAGATAGTACTTTAAGCTACAAGATTTGAACAATTTATTATGAATTACAAATTAAATTATTGGAAATAAATACAAATATTATTCACCATGAGTTATGTCCTCTTAATGAATATACTATGACAACACCTAAATGAACATACATGCCCAATTCACCATGTCTTGATCAAATTCTCGCCCAACAACAATTCTTTTTTTATCATACCCCTTTGTATCTCCCAAGGATCCCGCCACAAAAATAAAAACAAAAACAAAAGCTTCACAATCAATGACATTGTTTAAGAACAAAGGAAGAATATTTAGTTAAAACCTTAAAGTTCTCAAACAATTCTTCATATGAATATATTACCGGATGAATTGTCTCTTTTATAAAGGGATATTCTCCCATATCCCTTCATAATGATTATTTCTTATGCCAAGTTCATTATCTCGCTTTATCTTCCTTGTTCTTCCTCCGGAGACCCCTTGAAAAGAAGGAGTACTCTCATGAAGATTATAATTTGAATGAATTTCTTTATCAATATCAATGAACCTTTTTCCTTGGAGAGCTATAGACCACATTTTATTTTCTTGATTAGTGATATAGAACACTTGTTTCGTATGATCTACCATAATAAAAGGTTCATCTTTAAAACTTCTACTATTTACATCCACTAATGTAAATCTTAGCCGATCGATCTGAACACCATTATTGACATTAACCCACTTGCATTTGAAAATGAGAAATTTAATTTTAACATAGTCCACCTCCCAAATCTCTTCAATAACCCTATAATAAGGCATGACTGCCAATTTAGACTTACTATGTTTCGAATTGGAGAAGTGCATAGATTCAGCCTCTAACATAACACCACTGTTCTGGATGGTGCTCTTATCATATAAGGACTTCGTGTAAAAGGTATAACGATTGATCACGTATGAATTCCAAGTTATGACATCAATCTTAGGACTACGTACTAACCATTTTATTGTATTATACATTCCTCTTCCTCGATCTTTTGTTGAACCAATTTGCAAAAGTTCTGTTATGCTCCCTAATTAACCTTTGTTCAATCATTCGACTATTTTCTTTCTTTACAGCTTCTTTATGTGCATTTATACTATCTTGAACTTCATCAACATTATTCAAAATGTATAAGTGGACTTGTAGCAATTCATGAGGATTCATACTCTTTACTGAATTCCCTCATCTACCCCCTTCATCATGCTGATGTTTAGGAAGCACAATATGTCTTATTTTGCAAAAATAATTTTGAGAAAATTCCATGACTTTTTCAAAAACATATTTCCAAACAATTGATGCTTCCCGCCAATTTGCGTTCTTCATATACCCTTTTAAGAATTTCATAGATATTTTAATTAGGTATATCCATCGTAAATGGATAAGGCCACCCAATTTTATTTCCCTCATTAGATGAAAAATTAAATGAACCATGATGTCAAACGATGTAGGAAGAAAAAGCTTCTCAAGCTGGCACAAGATAAGATATCCTTCATTTTCCAATGCATCCAATTTTTCAATCTAAAAAAATTTACTACAAACTGCATTAAAGAATAAACAAAGTCCAGTCAAAATGTGTTGAAGATTGTATTTGACAATGCCTTTAATAGCTACTGGGAGTAGCTATTACATTAAGACATGACAATCATGAGACTTTTGGCCTACTAATTTCAAGTGTTTTATCAATACAACCCTATTAAAATTTAAAATACCCTGAGAGAACTTTTGTGTCATGTAAACACTCGCAAAAACTTCTTTTCTCATCCTTAGACAAAGTATGAAAAGCTTGGGGACAATAAGTTCTCTTACCATATGGCCTTGAATGTAAGTCTTTGCGTATTCCTATTGCTTGCAAATCCAATCTTGCATTCACACCATCCTTGGAACTATCTTGTATGTTGAGAAGTGTGCAACAATACTATCAAATATATTTTTCTCCACATGCATGACATCAATACGGTGTCTTACATCAAGATTGCACAATATGGAAGATCGAAGAATACTTATCTCTTTTTCCATAATTTTTTTTCATTTCTTCTCTTTGCGGTGTTACCAAAGATGACATTGATATTTTTCACCTTTTTATAAACTTGCTCCTCCAATGCCTCCTAGAGCATCTTAATACTCTAAGCCACCAAAAAAAGCTTTCTTTAATCGACGATATGGGTGGCTCGATCTAAGAAATATCCTATAGCCAAGATAAATCATCCTTCTTCCATGTTGAAGTTGATGGTAGCATATGCCTTCTTCACAAATTGGACATGCTTTATGGCCTTTTACACTATATCTTGACAAGTTAACATATACTGGGAACTACATTTATATTACAAAAGGTTACAGCTTGCATTTTAAAAACCTCCTTCTTGTTCGAGTAAAAAACATCGACACCTTTTTTCCACAAGTCCTTCAAGTTTTCGATGAAGGGCTCAAAGTAAACATCAATGTCATTTTCAGTTGTTTTGGTCCAAAATTCAACATAGACAAGCATGATGTACTTTCGTTTCACGCATAACATAGGAGATACATTATAAATAATCAAGAGTACGTAGACCATGAACTATGTATGCTACTAAGGCTACCATATGGATTCATGCCATCCATGCTAAGGGCAAGCCTAAGGTTCCTAGGTTCTTCGAAAGATATGAAATAATTGATAGATTTTCTTCAATTGAAAAGAATCAGCCAGATGTCGAAGCTTTCCATCACAAATCCTCTCATCTGCATGCCACCTCAATTGTTTTGCATCATTTTCATTAGCAAACAAGCACTTGAACCTTGGTATGATTGGAAGATACCACAACACTTTTGCAAGCCGCCATATTTGATTTGTACCTTAGTGTTTCACATATCAAACACTTTTGCTTCTTTTCAAACTCTTTTCTATACCAATATGCAATCATTCGGGCATGTATGGATCTTTTTGTACTCCATCCCCAGTGGTCAAAGTATTTTCTTAGCATCATAGTATCGATGCGGAAATATATTGTCATTAGGAAGTATGTCCTTAAAAGCCTCAAGCATTTATAAAAAACTCTTATCACTCCATCCATGTAGTGCTTTCAAGCTTACGGATTTCAATACTACGTTGAACAATTGGTAATTTTGACATCCAGTTAAAGTGGCTTCTCGTATCAATGCACAGTTACTATATGCATGTGATTGCTCAAAAGCCTCTTCTCCTACATCTCAAATAATGTTCTCTATCCAATCATCCATATTAGTGTCACTATCATCAAATGCCACTTCCATATGTTGAGATACACTTAACATTTTTTCACCATGCCAAACCCATACTGTATAAGTCTTGCAAAATCCTTCACAAATTAAATGTGTGTGTATAGCTTCAGCACTTAGCCGCCTCTCATTCAAACATTCTACACAAAGACAATAAAACTTCATGTTACACCTCCACCGCCTCGCCCTTTCGGGTGGCGGGTTAGAGGATTCCTTTTTAGAAATTACCTTTCCCTTATTATTAGTCCATTTAATGATAATTCGTAGTATGCGTAGCGAGCACAGACCGGTTTGGACAAACTACGTGCGGTAAAAAGTAAAAGTCAACAAAAGTAAAGTCCCCGGAGGGTTAGGTTAGTCATCCGACAAAGAAGTATCTAGATAATAAGTATAGTCATCCAAAATATAAAATACAAAATACGATAGGGCATCCCCTATCCTTCATCTGCCCGGTCATCACTACCTTTGCAAAAAGGCCTTTATCAATCAGGCACGATCTCCTATGTCACCATAAGCTCTTGAGGTCCAATAATGGCCCCCAGAGTAACCGTCAATACTCATGCACTATATGCGATATGTGTATGCATGAAACCATGTGAGTATGTAAACATAGATAAACGTGCCAAACATGCCACAATATGCAAACAGACATACACACGACAACACGTCTTCGCACCGTCGGGTCGCCTTACCAAGGCAGACCCCGAATTAATGGAATCATCAGCCCGTCTCCGTTGAGTCACCACATAGGTCGACCCCGGCAGCACCCTCAACGCTAGTGACACATCACAAACATGATCTCGTATGCATATTTGGCAAACAATACAAAAACACACATATGGCAAGCAAATACATACATCAAACATATAAGAGTGCCGGAGTAAAGAGGTTACTACCTGGTGTGGTGGATACCGTTTTTACTACCTTTGTGCTCTGTGGCCTCTCTAAAAGTACCCATTTGACCTAAAACATTAAAATACCCCTTTTTCAGTATTTACAAAAATGCCCTTACATTATTTTTTCCTAAAACCGAGCCCACATGCAATTTCCAGAAATTCACTGTTTTTGTCCCAACTTCATGGATTTTTCATAAATTCCACAAAACTCCTTTTGATGTGAAACCAGTTCCATTAGAACCTTTAATAAGTCTATTTTAAAAGAAAAAATATTCTTAGACCCTGAAAGTACAAATATTTTGGAGTGTTGCTTGCTTTATCTCCTCTGGTCCAGATTCACGTTACTGTCTTAGCCTCTTTTTCAACCATTTATTTCACCTAGTAAAACTTATCCAAATCCATCATATTATATATGTAAACTCATGCCCCAGATGTCTAGTTTCTGCATAAAAAATTTCAGCTTAAACCGAGTTTATTTACCCCCTTAAAAACGCGTTAGAAGGGTCACTGCCCAGATTCACTGAAGCTGGCAGCAAGCCCCTCATGGGGTTTTTGGTGTTTTCGGCTTCGGAAACTTTAGCCATAGCTATAACCTATACAAAAACTCATTCCAGAGCCTTTGAAGACATTAAAAATGAAAATATCCAACCCCAAAACCAAGCTTCTACCATTTGCACGAATTTTCCTTTCATAAGAACTCAAGAGAAGAGGTTGTCGGGTTACTGAAATCGGAAGACCGGTGAATGAACTTGAAAGCTTGAGCTTGGATCCCTAGCTATGGTGGCTGATGGGTTTTTCTTGGATTCTCTAGAAATTTCATGGCTAAGGGTGAAAAAGGAGAAGAAATTACCTTTTTAATAAAGGTAAATTTGATCCAAATAACTGGAATTAATTGGCGTAAGTTTACGCTAGAGGGAGTAATTTGGATATGTAATTTTTGAATTAACCTCCAAGTTTTTCTAGAAAAGTCCAGGGGAGTCCAGAAGCTGACACGTGGCCAAATTCACCTGAAAATATCTAGATATTTACTTGCTTTTGGGGCAAATTATGCGTTTGGCCAAACTTTGAAAATTACGATTTTGGCCCAAAACTTTTTAATAGTTACCAATCCTTGCCCCACATTTTTTCTGCCTAAAAAGGACACATGTGGCCCCATTTTGGGCCCACATGCCTTCCCAAACCAATTTTTACCTATTTATTCCCATTTTGCCCTCGTTCTCCGAACGTGACTGCGCTTTGACTTTTTACACCGATTTTTCTTTCTTTTCCCTCAAGTAAATATTTCCAATGATTAAAGGAGTGTGTGACACCTAAGAGGCTCCACACATTGGGTCTCCGACATTTAATTCTTTTTTCCCTCACTTTTTCTCGGGTCCAAGCCTCCGCTCTCTGGGCCCGTATTGGTCCCGGCCATCGCATTGGTTCCCTTTGTACTTTTCTTTATCTTTTCCAAACTTTTCCTTCTTGAATAGACACTTATGTGACACTTCCCAAACTTCATGGAGTGGCCCCACATTAGCCTGCTCAGTCCAAAAGGAACCCCTAATCGGTCCTTATCGGTCCCCTTTCGTTAGTTATTCACCTGTGGGACCCGCATGTCGCGTTTTGGCCGAAGTATGACTTATATTACCTGGTTTTCCTCTTCTTCCCATGGTAATCAAAATTTAAAATTATAAGGTCCAAAAATTGACTTTAAGCCCTTGATTTTACCCTTTTTATCATTACACCAATTGATCGATCGAGACGGAATAAAATAATACTAATAATGCCAATAATCGAAAGTAAAACTTTTTATTAATTCCATAATATTTACAAGTACAAGGATTACAATAACCGGGGTGTTACACTTCCCACTATCATTATTGGCATTTCTTTTAGTAAATTCTAAAAATTTCCTCGCCTCATTATCATATTCAACACTCGTTCGTCTCACATTTATCCAATTGTAATCCATAGTCGAATTCCTGTATATGGAAAAAGATTAACATACATTATCGCAAAAAATTGAAAATTGAATAAACTAAGCCAACTTCAAATGCATATGCTCAATGTAGGTTCCCGTATTTTTTTCAAGGAGATACTTGACCATAAATGCATCACGAAGAATCACTCTTGGCCATAAATGCATCACGCTGAATCTAACAAGAAAAATAAATGCATCACAAGCAAAATAAATGCATTGCGTGAAGGTTTTGTGGACTCACATGTAGCATATAAATTCAAAGGATTTTGTAGAGGATAATTCCACATACGTTACTTCTGTTAGAAAGGCTTTTTGCAGAGAAATAATTTCACAAACATTGTGTAACATCCTAATTTTTACATTAGGATATAATTACAATAAAAAAATTAGTAATCATGATACATGAATTATTGTGTAATTATTAAAATAAAGGTTTCTATATAAAATATCATTAATGATAGTAAAAGAAAGTAGTGGAATAAGGATCTACAAATAATTAATAGTGGTTGGAAAAAAATGGGGGAAAAAACGTATTTAAAAGAAAAAAGGAAATAAAAATAATAGTATAATAATGAATAAAATAATATTTTATTTATAAAATTAAAAACAGGAAGAGAGGTTTAGAGAGAGCAACTTGTTTCAAAGATGAAGAAGAGAAGACATAGTGAGCGGTTCTTTTTTGGTGGTGATACTTTTAAGGCCTAGATATTCCTAAACGGTATTAAAAAGTTAACCTTTTGACGGTATGTATTAGCATATGGTCTTAAAAGTAATAAAATTTTTATTTTAATTTTTTTATCTTTTGACCTAGCTACTATTTACGTCGAAATCTTAAAAGTGTACTCTAAAAAAGTTATTCGAGATTAATGTTTTTAAACTTTTTATATCGATATTCTTAAGGGTAAAGGTGCAAAAATGCACATGTACTTTGCCTTTAGGAGGGGCCAACACCAAGTTCTTTTTTGGGTGCAAAAATGCATGTGGTTATAAAATAGAAGGTTAAGGTGTGATTTGACCAATAAACTATTGGCTCGGGAGTATTCAACACAATTAACTATTACATGGACCAAAAATACCAACAAACTTTTAAAAAGGAGCACCCAAACTACAACGCCGTTATAAAAAAGTTAACCTCCGTTATCTAACCGTAGATTGGCCAACGAACTTTTACTCGGAGCGCCCAAGACAAAATTCTAAATTTTACTAAATTAAATAATTTTTTTCTCAATTGTCATTATTCAAAACTACTTGTATAGATATCTATGGACAAAAATTACTCATTCTTTAATTTTGTCAAAATTATAATTTGCTAAAATAAACAAATTTTTTAATTAAATATATAATTATATGATTTAAATAAAACTCAAGGTGTTTTTATAGTTTATTATATATGTTTAAAAAAATGATTTATTTTTATTTTAGAAGAAATTTATGTGAGTTAAAAAATTCATTTAATGTTAAAAAAATCTATTATATCCTAAAGAAATGAAATGAGTTTAATTTTTATTTTTATAAAAAGAGCTTAATAGATATCAACGTTGATACTTAATAATATAAATCCGCAACTTGATGATATATTTGTTAGTTAAATGATCTATTGATTATATGAATATGAGACAAGATAAACCTCGCTAAATGGCACCTATCAATGGGTACCTAAGGAACTCATGTTCCTAAGGCCCGAACTAACCACAAAGGACCCAAGAAAAGATGGGTACCTAAAACTTAAATCTCTTCTAATTGCAGATTTGTCTCGAGAGCATCAAGAATCAACAAGTGGTACATTGACGAAGAGATGCTCCAAACACATGACAAGAGATCAAGACAAATTTGTTGCAATGAGATCAAAAGACTCGTGGTAAAGTCACCTTTGGACGAAATCAATGGAAAGATCACCGGCATTGGCGAGATTGGTGCAAAGGATGGACCTAAGATCAAAGACATGTATCTTGTGGAAGGCCTCTATCACAATCTCCCGAGTGTAAGCCGTGAGTGCCGATAAGAACAATTGGATCATCTTTGACTCAAGAATGCCTCATTGTCAACAAGGATGATCTCCCAATCGACAAAGGTAAACTTAAGGTATTATTCAAAGCTCCTCGTGAAGGAAATTGTTACACCTTAGATTTACCTAAGACTGACTCTGAGAAATGTTTTGTTAGCAACTTAGGTGAGAGTTGGCTGTGGCATAAGCGTTTGGCTCTAGTCAACATGTTTCAACTGGATAAGTTGTTAAGAAAAGATTTAGTGATTGGTTTACCTAAACTTCACTTTGAAAATGACATGATTTGTGACTCTTGTTAACGGGGTAAACAAACCAAATCATCTTTCAAAAAAACCTGAAATCTCGACAAATCGACCTCTTCAACCGCTCCATATGGACTTAGTTGGACCCGCAAGGTAAAGAGTCTTGGCGAACTTATAAACTCTAGTCATTGTCGATGATTTCTCACGTTTCACCTTTGGACTATCTTCTTATCTTCTAAGGATGAAACATTTGATTTATTTGTTGTGTTTGCTAATAAGGTCCAAAATGAGAAAGGTATTTGCATTACAAACATTCGAATGCATCATGGAGGTGAATTCGAGAATCAAGCGTTCGAAGAATTCTGTGATACTCACGAAATCGATAACAATTTCTCAGCTCCAAGGACACCACAACAGAATGGTGTGGTCGAAAGGAAGAACCATGTACTAACTGAGATGGCTCATGCAATGTTAAATGAAAATCAAACATCACAAGTCTTAAGGAAGATGTTATGAGCACGGCTAGCTATATATCAAATCGAGCCTATCTCTCGGAAGAAGCTTAACAAGACTCCATATGAGCTCTATAAAGGGAGGAAACCAAACTTAGGACATCTTCACATTTTTGGTCAGAAGTGCTTTGTTCACAATAATGGTAAGGATAATCTAGGCAAGTTTGATCCCAAAGCCGATGAAGGTATCTTTCTTGGTTACTCTAATAAGTAAAGCATATAGAGTCTTTAATAAACATACTCGTGTAGTTGAAGAGTCAATACATGTTGTGTTTTGTGAGTCTAAGATTGATGATTCGTTGGATGATGATGAGACGCTCGCCTATAAAAATCAATTCTTTTCAAAAACTACCGCCTCTTGAAAACCCGTAAAATGTTTTTGAAAATGATCAAAATACTTTTGAAAACCTGGATCAATCTTAGCATAGAGCTTGAAAGTTTATTAGGAATCATCCTTTGGACCAAGTAATAGGAGATGTAAATCAAGGGGGTAAGAACCAGAAAAAGTACCTTGAATGAGGTCACATTTTCTCGCCTTCATATCTCGAGGATTGAACTCTCTAAGGTTGACGAAGCCCTATCGGACAATGATTGGGTGATAGCAATGCAAGAGGAATTACACCAATTTGATAGAAATCAAGTTTGGGACTTGGTACCTAGGCCTAAAGACCATTCGATCATTGTCACTAAATGGGTATTCAAAAACAAACGAGATGAGTTTGCAATTATAGTTTGTAAGAAGGCTAGGTTAGTTGCCAAAGGCTATAATCAGGAAGAAGGAATTGGTTACGAGGAAACGTATGCTCCAGTGGCTAGATTGGAAGCTATACGAGTACTCTTAGCCTTTGCTTGTATCAAAGGATTCAAGCTTTATCAAATGGATGTGAAAAGTGCTTTCCTAAATGGGTTTATTCGCGGAGGAAGCGATGTTGAACAACCTCCTCGTTTTGAAAATGATCATCATCCAGATCATGTTTATCGTCTCAAGAAAGCCTTATATGGTATGAAGCAAGCTCCTAGAGCTTGGTATGAACGTCTAAGTATATTTCTTTTAGATCAAGGATTTGTAAGAGGAAAAGCTACACAACTCGTTTATAAAAACTGATAAAATGAATGATGGTTATTAGTTCAAATTTATGTGGATGATATTATTTTTGGATCAACTAATGAATCTCTCTGCGAGGATTTCTCTAAGACTATGCAGGGTGAGTTTGAAATGTCAATGATGGGAGAGCTCAACTATTTCCTCGGATTACAAATCAAACAATGGAAAAAATGGGATATTCATTTCACAAACGAAGTATCTCTATGATCTCGCTCAAGAAGTTTGGATTGGAGCATTGCAATGGTGTAGATACTCAAATGAGTTCAACCTCTTTGGATGCGGATGAAGAAAAAGGCAAGGACTTCAATATAACTAAGTACGCAGGAATGATCGGTTCATTACTCTATTTAACTACAAGTCGACTTGATATTCAATTTAGTGTGGCAATGTGCACGAGATTCCAATCGCTCTTAAAGAATCACATGCCGAGCACGTTAAGAGAATCTTCCAGATCTCTCGATATGAAGGAATTGGGTCTTTGGTTCCTAAAAGGTCAACAAGAATTCTTGGTTGCATATTCGACTGCGATCACACCGGATATAAGACTGATAGAAAAAGCACGAGTGGACAATGTGAGTTCTTCGTGTAAGATCTGGCTATCACCCAAGAGGGGAATTGGGTGTTTGATAAAAATTTTGGAACTTTGAAAATCTTTTCGTAATCTTATCGAAAGTAGTTTGTATGACAGTAATGATTTATAAAACAATAAACATTCATTCAAACATATATGCTGGGAATTTAAGAGATAAGGGAGGAGAATATGCAAACTGAGATTTATACTGGTTCGGCCCAATCCTTGACCTACATCTAGTCCCCAAGCTCTACTTGAGATTTTCAATCCACTATCTTCTTTCAACTTGATTACACGTTCTGTACTTGGAGTAATCCTCTCACTAGGATTCACTCTCCCTTACAAACCGTAATCAATACACCCACTTGATTACACACTGTTTGTACTTGAAGTAATTCTCTCACTAGAACTTACTCCCCTTACAAGCTGTAATCAATACAATGGATTTCACACTCAAGATCACCCAATCTTGAGTAACTCTCAAATAGAATGATAAGATGATTACAATAAATCTTCTCTCTCAAAAGTGAATGAATAAACACCGAAGTGCAATACAAATTATCTCACTCTCTATGATAAGCTATGTAAACATTGAAAATGAGCGAGTAGTATGAAAATCGTAGTATGAGCATTTTGAAGATGTAGGCTTGTGTCTCTGTTCTTTTGTCTTGAATCTATCTTCTTTTATAGGTAGTTACAATTTATGACAGTTGAGAAACTCTTCTAGATAATAATATGACCGTTGGAAATCACTTAAAAGTAGCCGTTAGGGTTTTTGCAGCACATTCAATGTTTCTGACACAAATCTGACATTTTGAAGATTTGCATCTAATCCTTCGTTTAATCACCTGAAACTTGTCCACAAATGATATAAATAATGTTTGGAAGTAGTATTAGTCATTGGGTAATCATCTGGATGTTTATCAAAAGAATCAAGATTTTCGAAACGGTGATTTTCTGAAGTGGAGATGAAAACTCGAGTTTTCATTTGTAACACTCGAGTTTAGAGGTTGTTGCTTTACTCCGCATTCCTGTCTCTCGATCAAACCCGAGTTTTGGTTTCACAAACTCGAGTTTGGAAGATGCTCCTAAGTTCGGCCGCTCTCTGTTTGATGGAAACTCGAGTTTCCGCTAATAAAACTCGAGTTTGGATGAACTTCCGGACTTGGTTGCTCTCTCGTAACCCGAAAAACTCGAGTTTTGACTTTGTTGAGCCTTCTTGAACTAAGTGTCAACTTTTAAAGGTCATATCTCCCTGGTTTTAACTCTGTTTTGGTTTGTTCAACTCTTGATGGAAAGCTCGTGAGTCTACTTTCATATTCCACGATTTCACCAATCAGATTTGTAGTTTGTGAGATACACTCAAAAAATTGAAGCTTGGTTTGCTATGTGGCGTGATTTTATTGTCAACTTCCACAATTCATAGCTTCTTGATTTGAACTCCTTTGGGCTTAAATTTTATATCAAAATGACTCATTGGGAGTATAATTTCATACAAATTGGTTTCACTTTAATCCGATTTCGGTTTAGGAGATATCATCAAATTACCGTACGTCGCGTTGTTGAACGTGAAATGAGTGGAGTCAAGAGCCGATAACCGCTAGAAACTCGAGTTTTGACTTGGAAACTCAAGTTTTCCTAGTCCGGGAGACGCCGCAGATGTCAAGACACTTATTGACTCGAGTTTTGACTCAAAACTCGAGTTTTCTCATACCGTAGGAGCAAATCATTGTATCAAGGTGAAACTCAAGTTTTGAGTCGTGAACTCGAGTTTTCTAATCCCGAAACTGATTTTTTGCTGACTTTAACTCGAATTGAGCCATTCCAACTTCCATTTGATCTTGGAGGCTTCTAGCTTCAATATAAGAACTTGAATAATCATATCTTCATTCCATTCAGCAAGTTCTTCCTTCTTTCATCTCCCACCTTGATCATTCTTCATCATTTAACTTGGGCTCTTCATTTTCTGCATCTTCTACCTTCTTCAATATCCAGAAAGCCGAGCCTATCCTGAACTTGTTCTAGAATTTCATGTGTCGTCTTTTTGTATTTGCACTATTCATGTATACTGCATTGTAGCTCAAATATGATGAAGCTTCATTCCAACTTCGCTTTGATCATAGAGACTTCCAAAGATCACATATAAGAGAGTTCTTATTTCTTTAGTCTCCTTTCTTGATCAATCTCTATAGTTCAACTTGGAATAATATACATTAAATACAACAAACTTAGTCAATGTAGGAGATAACCGTATTACTCAATCTTTTTGCTTTTAACAATGGCATCTATATAAGACATCTCAAAACTAATCATAACTAACACTTCGGAGGCTCACTCGTATCGTGGTTTAGTAAGAAGCAAACCACATTAGCGTCATCCACTTTGAAGCCGAATATGTTGCCGTATCAAGTTGCTATGCACAAGTGATCCCGTGGCTAAAGCAACAATTATCCGACTTGGGAGTTCACTTGAAAGAAATCTCAATCCTTTGTGACAACACAAGCACAATAAGCTTTGCGAAAAATCCAGCTCAACATACAAGGACCAAGCATATTGATGTGAGACATCCTTTATCAGAGACCACGTGCAGAAGAAAGATGTCAAAGTGATGTTCATACCCACGCACTTGCAACTTGCTGATATCTTCACCAAACCGCTGGCTGAAGAGCAATTCATGTTCATTCGGAGAGAATTGGGAATGGCTAATCCTAACGAGTTGTAAGCATTTTTCTTTTAATTAATCTATTTTAGTAAATGATTAACGACTTTGCATCGGAGTTTCTAGCTTGTGTTTATGCAGGACGCTCTATTTCATAAGAGCTAAAACAGAGAGTAATAGAGACATTCCCGCCGAGCATGCCAAAAAGAATCCTTACTCGAGCATTGATGTGAAAGCTCAATGAAAAACCCGAGTTAAAGAGTCCATGCTTCGAGTACACTCTTCAAACCTCGCTCAAGCAATAACGAGAAGATCGAAAATACAAAAGGGAAGCAGCTTTGCTCGAGCAAACCAAGAATAATGCTCGAGCAAAGAACGGAGAACAAGCAATGTTCATGAAGAACGTTGCTCGAGCACGCCCGTCAAGCCCGCTCGAGCAACATCGGGTGCTTATCTTCCGGACTTTAGAGAAGTAATGGTTGCTTTCGAGCATGCCCGCACGCCCGCCCGAGCAAAAAGGGGAATTGTGGAAGTTACGAGAAGTGACGAACAATGCTCGAGCAACGCTCTTGAATCTGCCCGAGCACGCTACACTGATGAACATTTATATTTAAGCAATGATTAGCCTCATTGTTCCTTTGTTCCAATTTTATCTATAAATCAAGTGTTCATAGTACACACTTGATGGGAGGTTAGATCTAATCATCACATTTTCATTTCATTTGAAACTAAATTGCATGTGCTGTCCATGCTCGAACAAGACAAGAAGTCTCGTTTAGCAAGACCCATGCTCGAGCATGCAAAAATTTTTGCTCGAGCAACACGTAGTCGGGTTTTAAAGGGGCGAGCGTCGTTTCACTTTGTCAAACCCTCATGTTCACCGTCGTTGAAACCCTAGTCCATTTCTCTCAAATTCTCTCAATTGTTACGTCCGTTTATGAATCGTTACTCAAAATTTCATCGTTACAACCGTTTAATCGTATTTGAGGGTAACCGTTCTAATCGATTCATTTCCTTAAATCTACTCATTTTCTTTCAATTTCCCACACACTACATCGGACCCATTGCCACTCAAACTCATTCATTTTCAATTATTCCAATGGTTGATTCTAGCGATAAATCTCACCTACACTCTCTCGAGAAGAAATCCAGATATTATAAACTCAAAGTCGCACTCTAAAATCCACAAAACCCATCAAACCCAAATCATCGTCAAACCATCGAAGTTGACCACCAAGCCTAAAACGATAGAGAAGCCGAAGACAAATGTGGTGATTCGAACATCCAAAGCCGACAACTAGATTCCGCATCAGTCTCTTCCTACGGAAAGGGCAAACGCGTTAAGGTCGCCGTCTCCACCTTCTTCAAATTCCGACAACATCGAGAAGATGGTCGGTCGACGAGATACGGGTAAGGAAAAAGAGGATCGAACTCGACTCTCAAACCATCTATCACTCGGAAATCACAAGGCTCGGAAGCAAGAAGCAGGTCTCATTCTCACCAAATCTCAAGGTTCCGAAAGCAAAAAGGAGCATGTATCGACAAGTCGCTTCTAGATGGACAATTGCACGAACCTTCACCGGTATGATCATTGGTGATATTGTCAGGATGGTCATCTATTATATGAGAGATACTTCAAGACGACCCTTTCCGTCCAATCGTATATGTGACTTGGCTCATTTCAAAGAAAAGTGTAACTTGATTTGACCATTGGCTACTTCTACCATGCCACTTCTCGCATTAGCAAGCCGCTTTCTCTTGAGGTCGTGCACGTATTTTATCATAACATGCATCTACGGAGAAGATTCACAAAATCGATGAGGATGTTTTGGTCACAAAGATTCGGATCAAGAAATCAAGCTTACCGCTCATGATCTCAATGTGATTCTAGGTATTGTTGATGTTCAAGATCCTCCTAAGCTTTCTTCGCTGAGTGTCATCAAATTCTCCTTCCGATGTTCCAATCAAGGCAAGAAAGTCAACAAAACTCCGGTTATGATGAAGGACGAGTACGAGTTCTCGGGTACGTGGGCACAAGCCTAGTTCGTAAGGCCGAGTTTTAACTTATTGCCGTGGAGCCACGGAATCTAGGCAAGTGGATTATGGAGGAGATGATCTCTTTTATTTCGAAGCTCAAAGTTAGGCTTCGTGCTACCATTCCCTATCTCGCTATTGGTTTCTTGGATACTGGAAGCCAACAATATTTGGTACCTCTCGGATGACAAGGAAGAGTACCATACACTATTTGGGAAGGATCACATGATTCATATGAGAATCTCCTTCACCAAGGCTTGATAAGCACAAATCATACCATGTTTTCCCTATCCTTTATTGCTCAATTGAATGGTAAATACGAGCTTAACCGAAAATAATCTGAGCAAAAAGGCATACATTCATGATATAGGACCGAAGAATAAAAATCATTTGCATATGCTAAGAACGGAACAATTTACTTGGTTTTTAAAGAAGAACGTATAGCGGACCGATACGATGCTATAACATTCGACAAAGAATCGGAAGTGCAATACAAGGCATCACAAAGGCTATAGCAAAGTAGAGGATGCAATGCTATGCGGCAGGTTTTCTGACCTTTTACCCGTGATGATTTCAGGAATAAAAGAAAAGGACGATAACGACAGCGGGATTCTTTGACATAACGAAATAGAAGATGCGGAGGATCAGAACTAATAGAGTTGAAGAATCCCGCAGGATCAGCAAAAGTAATCTATTAGGAAAGGCCCAGGAAAGGCCCAATTGTAACTTACGCCCGCAAGGAAAACCTGATTATAAAAAGAAACATCGGAGCCAATCCTACAAAATCGGAGAGCCCTAGAACAAGATTCTACTTTCGGCGTACTCAAGAGAAGAGTGAGAGATTTCACAAGAGCACGAGACTTCCGGGAAAGATCCTTCCTCGAGTACGACGAAACAGAGAAGACGTGGAGTGGTGACGTGACAGGGCCGCAACCACGCCGTTGGAATTCCGTCAAAGCTTTCTGTTTCCCTTTTTTGGTTTTAGTTTTCTGATCATGGGTCATTCTCATAGTATCTCATTTTGTGTGTCCCTCATCGTCATGAACTCGATTTTCATATGGCCGGACGAGGATGAGTCCTTAAGTTGTTGAATGAACCCAGTTGCAAGTTCTTAATTTAATAAATTTGGTTTGCTTATCGTGTTTTAATTACTAGCCGATTAACTAAGTTAAGGGCTAAATTTGTGGCCTCATCTTGGCAAGGAGTTGGGGTTAGACCCCTGAGAAACAGTGTTTGCTAGGCAGCCCGTGCACGGCTTGACCTATTATTGTAGGCTTCAGGAATGAGTCTACCTCTCATAACCGTAACACCCTAAGCATACAGCAGATCTGACTAGAAAGTTGCCATAGGAATATGGAAGGAGTGTAGTTAGAATCATATGTATCAAACGCGGAAGCTTCGGTAGACTATAGAGGTGGGTTAACCAAATAGCTTTGTAATTAGTAGCTATGCTGTAGCAATTGCGGAAGTTGTGTAGTATAGATGTTATAGCATTAGGTAGAGCAACTGGGGGATTGAAACACTTAAGGGTGATTCTGAGTCCAGCCTAACTTCTTACTGATATCTTCTCACGTTTAAAGTCATTTTGTTTACTTTTGCTAGTAGCATAATCACAACAACCTCTCAACCCAATATATTTACTTTCTGTTTGCACAACTATCATAGTAATCGTAAGGCCACTCTTTGGTATCTCAGATCTCGTGGAATGATACTTTACTTACACTTTATTACTTGTTTGATTGGTTCACTTGCCATCAAGGAAATCGACCAACAATTTTTTGGCGCGTTGTTAAAGGACTATGATACCCTTTGTGATGACGCCCCTTTGCTTAATAGTTGTGCTTTACCTAGTAAAAAAAAGGGGAGCTCACTTTCTCTGCTATTGATTTTTAGGTACATTCTATAGTGTATGCACAACTCACCGCCAGCCAACCTAGAGCCTTACGATCCTGAGATAGAATGCACCTACAAGCAAAGGCGCGATGCGAAAGAAGTCAATCCTTTGACCCAAAGAACCATGGCGGATATACCTATCAACCACGAGGGGAGCAACAAAAGTGCCCATTAATAAACAGGGATAACCAGGTCCCTCCACCTCCAAACCCAGATGTGAACAAGGCCATCATGGAATTCAGGATTCCAGATCTAAACAAGCTGAACTCGGCCATCACACCACCAACCTTCAATACTGGACATTTCAAAATTAAAGGTGTCATGATTCAGATGCTGAATGCAACCGGGCAGTTTGGAGGACTTCCTTTCGAAGATCCGCACCTTCAACTCAAAACCTTTATGGAAGTGTGTGATTCTTTTGTAATCCCTGGTATACCTCCCGACGCCGTCCGGATTAAGTTATTTCCCTTCTCACTAAGAGACAAAGCTCGGACGTGGCTCAACAACCTACACTCGCTAATTCCATCACCACATGGAATGATCTTGGAAGTAAGTTCTTGCTCAAATTTTTTCCACCTACTAAGAACACTCAACTCGAGGGGACATCACCAACTTCCAACGAAACCCGGTGAATCTACTTACGAAGCCTTGGACGTATTCAAGGACCTCTTGAGGAGATGTCCCTAGCACGGACCGTGAATGGGTCCAGTTAGAAACATTCTACAAAGGTCTTGATGGGCAAACACGATCAATTGTAGATGCCTCGTCCGGAGGGTCCATCCTAATGAAGTCTTATGAAGAGGCCCACAATTTATCGGAACACATGGCCATGAACAACCATCAAAGGGCCGTGACAGAGCTACATCCTCCCGAACTGTGACTGGAATACATGAACTAGATGCCATGACTGCTCTCACTGCTCAAGTGTCATCTCTGACCAATATGGTGAAAGGACTGACCCTTCCACCAAGCACCATGTCGCTGCTATTGGAAATTATGCCCTAGGGGCAATTCATTGTACTTTGGATATTTAAGTTATTTAAAGTATTCTCTTTTTGTTATCATTTTTGTTTGCATGTTTGTATTGATAATCGCATCCCAGATATATCTTATAGATTATCCTAAATGTCCCTAGTCATTCATCTACGCGGAGCGAAGATGAAATAAGACCAAGTATGACTTTGATGAGGTATGGAGATACGAGTCAAAGTCATGGGCACTTGTAAGAGTACAAGGTGTCAGACCGACCCACTATGAGAAAGCCGCATGGATCTAGTCATAAGCTTATCTCATGTATAATCGCGTCATAACGCCCTATGTCCCGAGGTCATCATGGATTCCTACATAATGAGTCACCGGTCTTTGACCTAGTCAAAAGTCACCTTTGACCGGGTGATGATAAAGGCCGGGATCGGGATCAGTGATTTTCATGCGGAGGAATGTGAATGGTCAAGATGGAATTTGTCCCTCACATTTATAGAGAGATAATACTGGGCCCCTCGATGAGTGAGTCTAAGAAATGTATGGCCATACTATGATGGAAAGGGGTTTCCATTTCACTAATTAGACTACTCGAGAATCGAAAGTAATGGTCAAGAAAAGGAAGTTGACATTATCCATGCCTTATCCTTGACCAAATTATCGCGTGACAAAAGGGACGTGACATGGTTGTACGATAGGTTGTATCATGTCATCGATCCCCATGTGAATTGGGTAGTCGCAATGTCTTGTTAGAGGCCGCTTGCACTTGTGGGTCGGTACCGTATTACCCACCGCCAATCTCATATGGGCATGCGGTCCAGGTCGCACACAAGAATAACCCAACATGAGCAAAGTGTCCAGTTCATTGAATCTTAGATTAATCTGAGATTTAATGAATACTTAATTTAATCTAGGGTGAATATATATATATATATATGTATGTATAAATTGAAATTGATATATATAGTAATATTATAAATAGAGATTATAATATTATTATATATTATTTGTTTTATATTTAATTTATTTGATAACTTAAATATCTAAAACAAATAGAGATATTGTATCTCATTTAATTTTCGAATAAAGATATGATATATCTATTTAATTTAAATTGAGATATAGTATCTCGATTTAATTAAATAGATATATATCATTTCTCGGATTTAATTTATAGAGATAAATTAAATCGAAGGCTTTTGATTTGGATTAAATAAATATATCGATTAGATCTATTAGATAGATTTAATTAATATATTTTAATTCAAATTCAAATTTTGAATTTCGAGATCGCCTTTTAATGCGGATTAAATGCGTTACATTAGATCTAACAACAGATTGATTTAATTTATTTATTTTAATCCATATTTGAAATTCAAAATTCAAAATTAATGCGGATTAATTTTATATAATACGCTGACCGGGTTTGAGAAAACCTACAGGAGTTTTATTCGAGCGTATTCAGAAAGCCGCGAGAAAAACCCTAGAGTGAAAAATTGAGAGAGACGCACAAAAGGCGCTAGCACCCTGCCGTAGCCGTGTTCGGGAATTGTTCGTGTGGATACCGGTGGAGGAAGCCGATTCTACGAGTCGTCTTCCTTTCGAGGAGGTAGCCCACCTTGCTCAAGGAAGAACGAGACGCGGACGAATTCTCCAAAGGTAATATTCAGATTCACTGCTCAAGTGTCATCTCCGACCAATATGGTGAAAGGACTGACACTTCCACCAAGCACCACGTCGCTGCAACCATCTCAGGTACCTTGTGTATACTGTGGCGAAGAGCATTCTTACTCTCAATGCTCCGCTAACCCTGAATCGGTAAACTTCATCAACAATTTCAACAGAGGCAGTAACACCAATAATCCGTACTCAAATACATACAACCCCGAATGGCGGCATCATCCTAACTTCTCATGGAATCCTCAAAGTTCACAGGCAGCAAGACAATCATCAGGCCCACAATACTCAAACTGAACATCAAACCCACCAGGGTTTACCCGAAGCACGGTAGCGGGGCGGTGAATCGGACCCGGACAAAGACTCTATGTTGACCCTTCCAAGGACTATATGGCAAAGAACGATGCAATCATCCGAATCAGCAAGTGACCTTGAGGAATCTTGAAACTCAAGTGGGACAACTAGCAATAGCTCTGAACAACAGACCCTCAGGATCCCTACCGAGTGACACTGAAGTCCCCAGGATCCAAGGAAGAGAGGAAGTCAAGCTAATAGAGCTTTGAAGTGGTAAGAGTTTAGAACCCATGAAAGCAACCAAACAACCTATGGTTGTCACTGATCCGAGACCTGAGAAATTTAAGGAAGGGCAAGGAAGTACTGAACAACCTCTTGAAGACGAGCAAAGAAAACCAATACCTGCACAACCCGAACGTTATCTAAGCACCGCAACATTGCATCCACGTGTAGCATTGGATGATCACGTACAATACCCAACAAGGAATGCTACCGCCGCATCATCAAAGCATAATCCCGACCTTGCCATCAAGAATGTCAAAGCCACTCCCGCCTTTCCCATAAAGGCTAAAGAAGAAAGGACAGGAGAAACAATTCAAGCAGTTCCTCGATATGCTTTAAGAATTGCACATTAATATTCCACTCGTGGAAGCTTTGGAACAAATGCCCAGCTACGTGAAGTTTATGAAGGAAATTCTATCTAAGAAGAGGCGACTGGAAGAATTCGAGACAGTAGCATTGACCCAGGATTGCAGTGCCATGTTAACCAATCGACTACCTCCGAAATTGAAGGATCCCGGCGGTTTACAATCCCGTGTGCAATCGGACCCCATTACTCAGGAAAAGCTCTGTGCGACCTAAGTGCTAGCATAAATCTCATGCCCATGTCGATTTTCAAACAATTGGCAGTAGGGGAGGCCAGGCCCAAGACAGTCACATTGCAACTGGCTGATCGCTCCATAGTGCTACCCAAAGGCAAGATCGAAGATGTTCTGGTAAAAGTGGATAAGTTCATCTTCCCTGTGGACTTCATTATCCTTGATTTTGAAGCAGATCACGATGTCCCAATTCTACTGGGAAGACGTTTTATGGCAACTGGCCGTACGCTGATTGATGTGGAAAGAGGAGAGCTCACTATGTGTGTAAGCGATGATCAGGTCACCTTCTCAATACTTAAGACCGTGAGATTCATAGATCCAACTGAGAAGTACCTAAATTCTTCAGAGGACAGCAAAGGCACTGAAGAAGCAGTGGACAGTCCTGCACTACTACAGCATTAAGCTGCTATGGCAAAGTCCGGCTGAAGACTTTAAAGCAAGCGCTATTAGGAGGCAGCCCAAGGTCGTGATTCTTTAGCATCAACGTAGGAGTGAACGAGCCCAGCTTGGTATATGCTACGGCACAAGGCATGGCTTCATGACCCCAAAATAACAAACACGACATAAGCCCAGTGTTAGTCAGGTATGCTCTTCATCTCTAATATAAACATTGCATGCATGTGATTGTGTTAGTGGGCCACTCTATTGGGCCCACTACGTGCCGACTAAGGGGTCTCATCTTCTAAGGAACCGTAACGTCTCATTTCAAAATTCTTCCTTAATTCTATTTATTCTCATCCTCACCTCCCACATCTTTTCACATCCCCACCTACTCTCCTTTTTATTCCCCATCCCCCACCCACAGGTCCGACCATGGTCCGCACGACGGTGTACAAGACGGCGTGGCCGGGTGCCCCCACCGCTTACGCTCGTCGCCACCCGTCGCGTCCCCCCGCAACGCCGTCACTAACCGTCCCCATCCAGGTCTCCTCCCCCTCCTCCTCATCCACCGAACCCACTCAGGTATCCGGCCCCACCGACTTGTCCGATCGGTCCTACATCCTCACTCACGCCCACCTTTACTTTTGCCCGGCCACTGAAGTCTCTGCGCAAATTTCCGCGTCGGCTTTGTCGCCTATGCACTGAGCTCAAGACCCTTTGGAGTGACTCTTGGGTGAAACTTGAATCCCATCGCCGACACCGCGCCGGCCATCTCTCCTCCCACTCCCACTCGACGATTCCCGTGGTCAACACCCTCGGCAATTCGTCGGATGAGGAAGACACCGCAAGCAGTGCCCCAGCCCCTCCCGTTCCTCTTGTACCGTAGTTTTCTTCTCTTTTGATCATTTTAGTCCAGTTTGTTTTTCTGACGATCTGCTCAGGCCCCGGGTGTTTTCCCCAGGGCCCCTTTTTGTGAATGATCTTATGATAATTTGCTTCTCTTGCTTTATATGTTTCTCTCGCCCCCTTGATGCGTGCTAAGCTCTTGTTATCGCTTCTATTGCAATGTGGACATTGCATCGTTCAAGTGTGGGGGATTGATTAGATAGGTGATATAATCTGCCATTAATATTGCCATGTGTGTGATCCGATTCACCTTCATATAGCTCTTTGCACAAACGAAATATTTTTTTTTCAAATTGCATGATAAAGCATGAACAGAATCTTGCAGCAATGGGATGAATGTTTGTATAACTGAACATAGCACAATTGCCTAGGGGAACTGAACCTTTAGGCTTGGGAAATTGATGGTGCTAGCCAATCTGATGCGAGGTAAAGTAGCAATGAGGAAGTTTAAAGGGAAGAACCCCCAATGGAAGGATTGAATTGAGCCTAATTGGTTAATTTTGTGTACATGTCTCAAGCCGCCTATGTTTGATCCTTGATTTGTCTTAGTTCTTTGATAAACTATCTCGGCATTTAAGTTTGAAGTTCGTAGGATAAAGGCATTCATGTCATACCCATTATTTCCATACACAACCCATTTATCATCATCTCCACATTGCCACCCCATTGAGCCACACAAGTGTGCTATAGCAAAGCAAGTTAGATAAGAGAACTAGAAGAAAACTGTGAAGAATGCTACGGTAGAGTGCTCCCATGAAAAACTGCAGAAAGAACTGAAAGAGCTGTTGGTTTGCTTATCATAAAAAAAAGAAGAAGAAGAAAGAAGAAGAAGGGAAAGGACCTAGAGTAAAGAACAACGAGAATTATAAAGTTCAATGAGGAGCACTCGGCTGAAGCCCAAAGATTTGTCTCCGGATCTGCTATAGCATCCACCCTTCATTTCCCGTCTCAAAACACTAGGCCATCCTTGCATTACAACCCAAGAAGTCCTTTGGATGAACGAATACTCGATGCTAGGAAGCAATCTTAGAACTTTGACAAGGCTATGGATCCTTTGGGCTCGTTTGTCAAGAGAGAAACAAAATCCCCGGGTGAGCGAGTGTAAACACCGAACTTGAGAGCCCCTTGAGACTTCTTCATCTAAACAATACCACGCATTATGAACGGTTGGCGCTGGGTAGTGGGATTGCCAAACGAGGAATGAAAACTGAAAGCAAGCGAGCAAGCGAAGTTATATGGACGAAAGTACTGCGGCTATGAGTTTCTGTTCGCTTCATCTTATTTTGCCCAGGAGTGCAAAAAGCTAAGTGTGGGGGTATTTGATGAGCACAAATCGTACCATGTTTTCCCTATCCTTTATTGCTAAATTGAATGGTAAATACGAGCTTAACTGAAGATAATCTGAGCAAAAATGCATACATTCATGATATAGGGACTGAAGAATAAAAATCATTTGCATATGCTAAGAATGGAACAATTTACTTGGTTTTTAAAGAAGAACGTATAGCAAAGTCGATACGATGCTATAGCATTCGACAAAGAATCGGAAGTGCAATACAAGACATCACGAAGGCTATAGCAAAGTAGAGGACGCAATGCTATGCGACAGGTTTTTTGACCTTTTTACCCAGATGATTTCAGGAATAAAAGAAAAGGACGATAACGACAGGTGGATTGCTGACTAGAAAGTTGCCATAGGAATATGGAAGGAGTATAGTTAGAATCATATGTATCAAACGCGGAAGCTTCGGTAGACTATAGAGGTGGGTTAACCAAATAGCTTTGTAATTTGTAGCTATCTTTCGTAGCAATTGCGGAAGCTATGCAAAGATTGATGCTATAGCATTGGGTAGAGCAACTGGGGGATTGACGCACTTAAGGGTGATTCTGAGTCTCGCCTAACTTCTTACTGATATCTTCTCACGTTTAAAGTCATTTTGTTTACTTTTGCTAGTAGCATAATCACAACAACCTCTCAACCCAACATATTTACTTTCTGCTTGCACAACTATCATAGTAATCGCGCGTCACTCTTTGGTATCTCAGTCTCTGTGGGACGATACTCTACTTACACTTTATTACTTATTCGACTGGTTCACTTGCCATCAAGGAAATCGACCAACAAGGCTTCATCAAAGAAGAAGAAGGGTAAAGCCCCTCTTTCCTCCTCTCAAACCGCCTATCTCTAAGCCATTTGTTTTGATGTCGCCTTTCCAAGCCGTCCGCTTCCAAGCCATCTCGCCTCACAACCTGTTGATAAAGTAGAGTCTTCTAAGGTCGGGCCTTCCACATCTGCACCTTCCTTTACCTGCATAACTATCCGCACCATTGTTGAGTCTTCTATACGTAAAGCTATGGCTCCCGTATTACAATCGTTGGATGTCTATCGGGTTAACAAGAGAGATGATCAAGGCTATATCTGCCGAGATGATCAACTTGAAGGCTCACATAGACTTACATATGGATGGAGAATTGTCAGACATGAAGAAGGAAATGTAGGCTAGCTTCTCTGTTTTTTTTTCATCACCAAGAAGCAATCAAGCAAGAGATTCAAACTCTTTCACGGTAGCAATATGGCATTCACAAGGTTGTTAACAATTTGACTACTCACTAGATAGCTTTGTGACAAGCTTTGGTCCTGATGGTCCTATTGATTTGCCTACTCTTACACCGTCATGTCCTGTTCCATTTGCTTCTACTCCCTTCACTATGCCTCCTCTAGTTGTGCCTTCTTCTACTTTTCCAAAGTAGGGTCTACCCCGCTTTAGCCACTACATCTGTTCCTGAGTCTACCCCAGCCACAGTGGTTCAACCTTCGCCTGCCATCGACCCTTCCACTATTCCTCTTCCATCTTCCTCATCTTCTGATTTTCCTAACAGTTCACCTCCATCTCCATCTCTGTCTGTGGTCCCCTTTTTGCCGATGACAAAGGGGAGAGTAGTATTTATGTAACTTAGTTGTAGTTTGTGCTTTCATTTTCAAACTCTGTGTTGTTGTCAATTTTTGTAATCAATGATATTATGTTTAATGTTAAAATCATATCAGTAGATGTTGTCAGTTGATCTAGTTACAAGTATATTGATCGCAAAATTGATATTACATCACCTAATTCAATAACGTTCGAAATTAATCCTTAGAATTCTCATCATCAAAAAGGGGAGAATGTTAGCTCTTGTATTTTGATGATCACAATTTCTACGTTATTGAATTAAAGTAATCTAATTATTTCATACCCGTGCACGATCATCCGATAAACTACTAAAAGTGTTTCGGGGTAGGTTGCTCGAGTAAAGCATTTTTAATGCTTGAGCAATATCGGATGCAAGGTAGAATCAAGTTTTTCAGAAAAGCCTTGCTCGAGGAGAGGATATAGTCATGCTCGAGCAACATCGGGTTCATGGGAAAACACTCTAACGTCTTGCTCGAGCACAATGGATAAGACCGCCAAGCATCATCGAGTTATGGCGCTGTGAAGACTTTGGAGTCTTGCTCGAGCAGGAGTCTCAGCATGCTCGAGCAACATCTGTCTCAACTGATACACAGAAAAGTGAAACTGCAATACTCGAGCAAGGTATAAAAGCATGCTCGAGCAAGCATAAAGGGGTTGCTCAAGCAAAGTCGAGCAACGTGTATTCTCATCCCTGTATGGCCCTTGCCCAAGCAAACTCTGATAGCTTGCTCGAGCATTAACAATGGGCTTGCTCGAGCATAGGACTTGGCTTGCTCGAGTAACATCAATAAATTTCCTTTTCAAAGTCTTTCAAAAAGCCTTGTCCGAGCATACACCTATGCATTGCCCGAGCATTAACAAAAGTTGTAGATCTTCGTAATAGTTTGCCCGAGCATACTTTCTCTCTTGCTCAAGCATCGGCGAAATGCTCGCTCAAGCATAAAACTCTACCTACTTGAGCAACAAATGTATAAGCACATTCTCTTAAGCTACTAGAGATGCTTGCCCGAGCAAAGCTAGATTCTTGCTTGAATACTGGGCAATCATAACCTTCTTTCTGATACATGTTTTTCATTGTTTCTCGAGCACACATATGATCTTACTCGAGCAAAGCCATCTCTTTTTTCAAATCACCGTCTTCTAAAACTTGAATAATCAAGTGTAATTTCATCTCTTCGATTATTACTCATTACTATTATCAAATGCTTATAACGAGTTTGCTTGTGAGCTTTAGATTATTTAAACATGGATAAACAACAGATTTGAATAAAGCAAACCGTGTGTCAGAAGCATTAAATGTAGCTACCTATGTTAGCTCCTAATGTTTTGATGATAACAAGATTTTAAGTTTTGAAGATGAAACTATCTTGAGAAAATTCTATCTAACCATGATTCTCGAGAATAAGTTTCTGATTCTCGAGAATGGTTGTCAGCATGTGAGACTTTCCAATATGCTAAGACAATTCTCGAGAATGATAACTTGATTCTCGAGAATGAAGCTTCATAGAGTAACATGTGCTCACATCGCTAAGATTCTCAAGTATGCACTTGTGATTCTCGAGAATGAAATTCATCATAGAATTTTCTCACTGACAAAGACTAATTCTCGAGAATGCTAATCTGATTCTTGAGAATGAGTCTTAAGTATTCATACTCTCGCATCAAGCCTATTCTCGAGAGCTAGAAGCAATTCTCGAGAATCAACGGAAGAATCTCAATCTCATCATTCTTATGCTTCTGTAACTAAGCAATTCTCGAGAGTGGAAGATAAATTCTCGAGAATGCCCTGTGACTGACACTTGCGAAAATATTCTCTTCACTGATTCTCGAGAATCATAAGAACAATTCTCGAGAATGGATATTGTATTTTCGAATCTTCGCTCACGCATTCTAAAAGTTACTGATAATGTCTTGGGTGTTTCATATCATTGATTTATACTTACTCTAACCAAGTTTAGTCAGTTTTCTCATGAGTTTCAGATGAGTCAGATCATGGACTAACAAATTTACGCCGAGCAACTGTGAAGCAATTAATGGAATTGCCAAATATCCTCAAAGAATCAATCTATGATCAACATATCCTCGATATTGCTTTCATGCTTTAAATAATGACAATCATATCACTGCAATCAATCACAATCATTATGCACTCTCTGATATTCCGCTCGCGAAATGAATGATATCTCTTAGCGGTCAGAACAAACGAAATAAGGAAGGTTGCTAGTCAACGGAGATCATACAAGCACATCAACGGAAATTCTAAAAGAAGATTCAACGACTATATTCAAACTTCTTCAAACGGTCTCAAATTCCATCATCTATAAATTGATGAAGAACTGAAGTTGCAAAAGACCCGAAAAAATTACTGTGCACTCAATTTGTACTTACTAGCTTCAACTCCTGTTATCTTTGGATATTACTGTGTACTTCAGTGTTTAACATTTATCCACTTGTGAGGAGTCATTCTAAACAATTATTCAAATTTTGTTTCGAAATCTTAAGGTTGTGGAACCTTAAGTAAGGGTATACGATTACAACTTGTAAGGAGGAGTGGATCCAAGAGTGAGAGGATCATCCTTTGTTTATAGAGTGTGTAATTGTTTTTAAGAGTCGGTGAAATCCCAAGGTGAGCTTGGGAGTAGACGTAGGTCGAAGAATTAGACCAAACCAAGATAAATCTCTCTGAGTTTATCTCTTCTTCTCTGTCTCTGTTTCATTTTCATTTAAAGTTTAATTTGCAAAATTTTTTTTTTTGATATCACCTATTCACCCCCTCTAAGTGATATTCCATCTTCAACCTAAACCGGTGATAATCTCTAAAACCAATACTCCGATCGAATTAAAGCTACCATTGATATTCCGACTGCGCATTAAATGTTATTTCTCAACAGGCAAAACAAAAGGAATGAAGAGTATGTCACCTCTGCAAATTCCACCTGGAATATTCAAACGGCGAAACTCTTGACGAAAGCTTCATCTGTCTAATGGACACATTCAAGTCTCTCAACGGCTTTTCCACAAACTTCATCAATGGTCATTAACTACAACATCTATAAATAGCCGAAGCATTGAATTCGCTACCTACCGAAATGCTGTGCATTCAATTCTAATTTATTGTAAATTGTTGTTTCAACTGTTTCATTAATATCTTCGGATATTCTCTTGTACTTCAGTGTTCATCTGTAATCTACTCGTGAGGAGTTATTAAATACTTATTCATTTCACTCGTAGATTGAATCTTAAGGTTGAGGAACCTTAAGTGTGGTGTATCAATTACAACTTGTAAGAGGGAGTGAATCCGAGTGAAGGGATCATCCTTTGTTTACAGAGTGTGTAATTGTTCGTGAGTTTGAAAAGTTAGTGGAAATCCCAAGGTGTGCTTGGGGACTGGATGTAGGTTGAAGAGTTAGACCGAACTAGTATAAATCTTTTTGTGTCTCTTCTCATTCTCTATCTCTGGCTAATTGTATTTGTGCGAAAAATTTTAAGATCACCTATTCACCCCTAGGTGATATTCCATCTTTATAATTTTTGTCCACAGATATCTATATAAGTAGTTTTGAATAATGACAATTGAGAAAAAAATTATTTAATTTAGTAAATTTAGAATTTTGTGTTGGACGCTCTTGAAATAAAAGTTCGTTGGCCAATTTGCACCTTAGATAACGGAGGTTAACTTTTTGCTTACGGCGTTGTCTTTGTGCGCTCCTTTTTAAAAGTTTGTTGTGTCTTTGCACTCCTTTTTAAAAGTTTGTGGGTATTTTTGGTCCACTTAATAGTTAATTGTGTTGGACGCTCCTGAGCTAATAGTTTATTGGCCAAATCGCACCTTAACCTTAAAATAGATGCAAAAGTCACAACACCATTAGAAGAAGATAACACAGCTAATTTTAATTTGAAAGTACCAAAATACCCCTAACTCAAAAAAAAAAAAACTCTCTCCATCCCCTTTCCCACCCAAACAACTCGATTCATCCTATTCACCTCCGCATTCATCCTCAACCAAAGATCAAGAAGAAATTAATGACACCCAACCGCCACCAAAGAACAAAAATACAATGTATTAAAAAACACCCACCTTCTCTCCTAGATACTCAAGTCGCCGAAACATTCCGTGGGAATTTGAGTTCAAGTAAGCAACTCAAAATTCATGGTAAACAACCGTAAATATTTAAAGCTCTAAAATTCATGGCTTATCGAATCTAATAAGCAACCCCACTTTGATTTGATGGAGAAAAACAAAAACCTAATTAGAAAGGAAGCTCTAAGACTTAGGCGGGTATGACATTGAAGGGATTGAATTCAAAGAAGCACAAATCAATCTTAGAAGATGAAAAAAACTGGGAAGAAGACTCAAATCAAACTTTGAAAAAGGCTGATTATAGTCCACAAATTGAAGGCAAAAATCATGGTGAAGAACACGAACATAAATCAACTAGCAAAGATTTCAACAAAACAAAAATCACAAATCAGAAACAAATTAGCAAACCAACGGTTCTACCTCAACCTTTCAATCGTAGCCTTCAAGCTTTTAGCATTGATTGATGGTGATGCCAGCAATGTGTGTTGTTGTTGAGTAGAGATCGAATTCGTGCCATGAACTCAGAGTGAGCAAGCTGCACAGTGTGATGGCTGAGCAATTTTGACGATGACCAATCCAAACAGAGATGAAGAAGAGGAGGGATTGCTCGAGAGAGGGAGACACAGCTTAAGGTGGAGATTCAATGAGGAGATGGATCACTGTCAGACCTATGTCCACACCCTTGATTGAGTTCGAATCTGGGGGCCACCGTTGAAGGAGATGAATAAAGGAAACCATATCCATTGTCGTTGGAGCAAGCTATTGTCGTCGTTGCTCACCTGGATTTGGGGGCCACTGTGGAAGGGGATGAAAATGGGAAACCGTCGTCTTCGTTCGAGGTTGCCATCCCGTTCTTTGAAGGAGGCCACTATCGTCGTCACTCACCCGACGGCGGTATGGCGGCGAAAAAGATGGCAGAGTCAAAGACCATTTGCAGAATGTGTCCAGATCTGGATCAAAGAATGAAGAATCAGAGATTTAGAGTGTGATTTTAGAGGTCATTTTGGTATTTTCATAATTATAGTGTGGGCCCGCCCAAAACTAACACCATTAGGCAAGATTTTAACGATGCTTTGTGAATTTTGCACCTATTTTATAACAACATGTATATTTTTGTATCTAAAAAAGCACTTAGTGTTGAGCACTCCTGAGGGCAAAGCACATGTATATTTTTGCACCTTAACCCTATTCTTAAACGCTGGTCTTAAAAGATAAACCTTTAGATCATTACATATTAATATTCGGTCTTAAAAGTAATAAATCTTTTATTTAGTTTTTTTCTTATATTTTGGACCGGATAGTATTTACATCCGATCGTAAAAGTTTACTTTATTTCAAATTAATTTTTTTTACCATTTTAGACTGGTTGTTTTGAAAACCGGTCTAAATAATATATTTTAGACCTATAGTTAAATTATCCGGTCAAAAAAGTTCTTTATATTTATTAAAGGGTTAAAGGCCTAATTTGCCACGGAAGTTTTACTAAGGGAGCACCCAGCACCCGGAAGTATTTTGGGTATCATTTTTGCCCCGGAAGTTTACAAACATAGCAATTTTGCCCATCAGTTGATCTTAACCGTTGGATTGGTATCATTTTTGCCCTGAAAGTTTAGGCAAATTTGCTTCTAAAAAAAACTTCCGTGGCAAATTTGCTCCTAAAAAAAACTTCAGGGGCATATTTGCTCCATTTTGTAAACTTCTTGGGCAAAAATGATATCCAAAATACTTCCGGGTGTTGGACGCTCCCTTAGCAAAACTTCCGTGGTAAATTAGGTATTTAACCCTTTATTAAACTGTCACTGATCATACTTTTTAGACTGGATCCTCAATACTCCAGTCTAAATGAGGTAGTCTAAAAACCCTTTTTTGTAGTAGTAAATATTCATCCAAATAAGAGCCCATTTAGAAAAAAAAAATCACTTGTGCCACCACTATCTCAAATATAAATTACATCTACAATTTGACTTTTCTGGAAAAAAGTCTAAGCCCATTTGAAAAAAATCACTCTTGTCATGGCTAAGCCAAACAGGCTAATCTCTCTCTCCTCTTCTGGCTTCCCATTACACGCATAACGCATTCACCTCCTCTTCATCCTCCCCACACCTTGCGCAAACACATAAAGTATGATGGGAAGCTGAATAATTTTATGGTCACTTATTGTTATTGCAAACACTCTGCCCCTATAATTGCTTTGCTTGTGACGGAGATGGATAAAAACCAAACACAGGTTGATTTGACCGTACATGCATGCTTTGCTCCACTGAGCTCACTCAACGACTGTTATCTAAGAGGCTTCGGAGGAAGCAAAGGAGAATGGGTTTCCTGAGAAGGTGGCAGTCTCTTTGATTTCGTCGGCGATGTCTTCTAGAATAGGACCGCCGTGAGTTCCCCCATCGCTAGTGAGACCTCCATTCGGGGCTTGGAAAGTGAGAGCTGAGCAGGGGAGAGAGCCTTGGAGACTTTGAGAGCAGTGACGCTCCTTGAGAGAGAGGAACTCCATGGGCTCACGCGGCGTCTCCAGCGGCCTGAACATGACGGAATGAAACGGGTGTGTTTCCGGCTTGTCCATTTGGAATTAGAGAGCAGCGAGAGAGACGAGGGAAGAGAGAGAGGTTGGTGTTAGAAAGGAGGAAGGAGAAGAGGTGTACAATATACCCAGAAAAAAATGACAGACATTAGTCAGAGTGAATAATTGGTAATATTGCCCCCTCCTCCTCTGAAATCTTTATGTATCTTTTTGCACATTCAAGCTTCAGGCACCTCATATATAAATTTAACTCTACCGTTAAATTTACACAATTACTTTGTTTTAGTAGCATTTACTGGTAACTAGAGTATTTTATTTTTCGCAAAGTGGCTTGCTCTCAGATCTGATGATAGATACAACAATCCAATTGAACTTCTATTTTTGGAATCAATTGCCTATATATCTATGTACGTGGTTGGATTAGATAATAGTTTTTACGATTTATGAAATAAGCATGTGATAGGAGTTTTATGTCGACTTATAAAAAAAAATTATGAAACCGCAGTTTAAGTGTTACCCAATACTCAATAAGATTTGGTAATCAATATTTATATGCGTATGATTACTTTTTTGCCTTTCATAACGATGACAAAATTTCAAGATTGAGCTTTCCTTTTTCCATTTATTCTTGGACTCTGGTTAAAATTTAATTTTACTCCGTGATTAAAATTGAAGACTAAGACTTGGTTGGTGGGCAATCGGTACTACTAAGCGTGTTTTGAGTCTTAAGGGTGAATACTCTTATACCCTTAGATTATGAAATTGATAGTTCATATTTAACAAGTTATAAAATTATTACTATAAAATTATTTATTTATTTATGTTTATAGTAATAATTTTATATATTAAATACGAACCATTTAATTTTGGTTTAAGGTACAAAAACACATATGAAATTTTCCTGAAAGTGTGTCCAATACTAAGTCACTATAAACTCCTAAATAGATGCAAAAATATATATTGACCATTATCTTAACTTTTTTAAAAAAAAAAAAAATTCTGAAAGTGGGTGATATGGAGGATGATGTGGACACTAAAGAAACAACTCGTAAGAATAAGGTGCTCGCTAGGGCAAGGAATATAATATATATATATATATATATATATATATATTATATATAGACAGCATCGCCCTCAACCTTCTCAGAAACTCTCCATCTTCTTCATTACTCATCCTCCCCAACAGCCAACATCAAGTCATCAACCATGAACAAATAATATAATCAAGAAAAACGAAATGAAAAACTAGTTAAGCAATAGCATCCCTTACCAACAAATATGCCTAGATCAAGTCAGGATAAAAATGGGGGAAAAAACTTTATGAAGAAAAAACCATGGAACCAAATCTTCATCATCAAAGGCCAGACCAAAAAGTAGATCAACACTAGATTCAAACAAGAAAATCACTACTATGTTGTTAAAGAGGAGAAAAAGCACCGACAATCAAGCAATCAACCTCAACCAGAAACTTGCTATACTCCCTACCCCATGCTAGTTCGAGACCATCCAGTAGAGCCCAAAACTCAGTCTGTAATGTCGAGCATGTACCTATATTACGACATCCCCCGAGCCATAAACTGTTATGGTTTTGAAGCAAACAACCTGCTACTGTGGCATCGAAGTCTACCTTTCTTGCTCTGTCACAGTTAAGAGCCACGAAGCCCTCGGGTGGCCTGCTCTACGTGATAATTTGAGCCTCCGTTGCCATCTTTAACCCTTGCGCGTGGAGGATCTTCTGCCTTGACTCATAACTAAACTCTGTGAGAGCCTTTAGCTCATGAAGCAGACGCAGCGCTTGTGTTGTTTCATTCCTGAAGACTTTTTTGTTACGACCTTCCCACAACTTCCAACATCTTAGCCCAAAAAGCATACTCTATGAACCTTGATCGAAAGGACTGCAACCATGCCTTTAAAGGTTACGAAACAACCATTTAGGCACTTCTTGCTGAGAGAACTCTGCTAATTTGTTACCTTGCACAAGCTGTTTCCATATCTCTTGGGCAAGCGTACTTTTTCATAGCACGTGATCCACGTTCTCAACCGATTGGTTACAAATGCTACACCGATCCGAGTTAGAAATATGCCACCAATACCTCTCAGCATTAGTGAGAAGGAACCAAGAGAGACCTTCTAACCCTTTGAGCACCTTGCCATTTCCAGATTGATTCCCACCTATTATTTGTTACTCCTCAATCCTCTTCACATAATAAATCATAAGTAGAGCTAACTGAAAAGCTACCGTCACCTGTCTGCTCCCAAAACACTCGTGCCTTACCGTCATCCACCATCGGAGGTTAGCATCTGCAATAAGAGATAAGACATCTTCTGGAAAGTCACAGATAAAGAGGCTCCAATTTCATTCCCCATCATGTAAAATAATTAATTGGAAGAGAAGCCTCCTCCTTATTATTATCCTCAAAAGCAAAGAGTTTGAGAGGGCCCACTCCAGACAGGCAATTGCCAGACCAAAACCGAACATGAGAACCATCACCATAATCTCACCGTGTTCCTAGTTCCAAATCTCTCCATACCTTCTTGATGTTACGCCATAAGTAGGATCAGTTTCGGTTTTGCTAATAACGCCCCCAAAAATCATCCCATTTATATTTGTGTCTCAAAACTTGGACTCACAAAAAGTCTGGACATGTACGAACGTGAAAACCAAGTTTTATAATGAACGCTTGATTTTGCTGCTCAATCTTTTTAAGGCCACAACCCACAACCACATGTTTTGACTGGCTGGCAAACATCATTCCATTTTATCAAACTCACTTTCTTCTCTTCCACTGAGCTACCCCATACAAAGTCCCGGATTTAGAATCTCAATACGACCACACACCCCACTTGGTAGTTTAGTGGTTTGCATGGCATATGATGGAATAGCGTAAAGAACAGATTTATCAAGCGTGATGCGACCTGCAAGAGAAAGAGACTTGGCGGCCCACCCACGATAATCTTGTTCTTACCGTCTCTTCGATATACTCATACGTTCTCTGAGCAAAATATACTCATACGTCCCTAGCTTAACTTGCTTATGAAGTAACGGAACCCTAGATACTTTCCAAGATCAGACCATCTGTCCTCTTAAACTCCAATTCATTGTTAATCCATTATTTATAATCATTCGGCACATTCATCAAGGGGTTCCTTTACTTGTGCCCTGAGCTCAAGCAAAACTCATCTAAAGTATCTCTGACTAATTGCACTTGGCTGGCATTGGTAGTGCTGAATAACATCAAGTCATCAGTAAAGAAGAGATGAGATAGGGCTGGCCCATTGTTTCCCATTCGTATAGGCTTTCATCTTCTAGCTTCAACCTTCTTAGCAATCATTTGAGATAACCGCTCCATACAAATAACAAAAACATAAGGCGATAAAGCGTCACCTTGTCTAATACCATGTGTAGGAACAAAATTCTCCTGTTCGTGTACCATCCCAAACCACACTCATGCTACAAGAAGTGACGCATAGCATTACCGCCTTTATAAACTTCTCTGGTAAACCGGTAAGTAAGTCCTCAATAAAATCCCATCTCAGCCGATCATATGCCTTTTCGAGGTTTACTTTAATAACCATCCATCCTTCTGAAACCACGTATATATCGCATAGAATGGACAACTTCTTGGGCTATGATAATATTATCAGTAATATTGCAGCCACCCACAAAGCTCGTCTGATTGGGACGAATTAACCTGGGAAGAAGCTTTTTCAGACTATTGGCAAGAACTTTGGAAATGGTTTTATATAAAACCCTACATACACTTATTGGCAGAAATTCCTTTATTTTCTCCGGGGCCGACACTTTAGGAATGAGAGTGATAAGGGTTCGATTAATCTTAGGATCGAGTAGCCCTTCTTCAAAAACTTTTCTTACCATCTCACACATTGAGGGAGCCACCACTGACCACTGTGATTGAAAAAACGATGCATGGAGCCCATCAATTCCAGGTCCCTTCAAAGGCTTCATTGGAAAGAGGGTCTTGTGTACTTCACTGTTCAGAATAATTTGCTCAAGAGAGTGCACCATACCTTCGGCTAATTGACGAAAAAACCCTCTACCACCATACACCGGACCTTCCTCGTCATCCTTAGAATAGAGGTTTTCAAAGAAAGCCACCACCCACTCTTGGAGGACATTTTCAGAGCACCACTGTCCATCCTCGCCTTTGAGGGTCGTGATTCTTCTACGCCTGTTCCGACGAATTGCTCGACCATGAAAAAACGAAGTATTTCTGTCTCCAAAGTTTATCCAGTCACACCAAGCCCTTTGTGCCCAAGTCATACTTTCCTGTTCACAAACAAGTTCAAATATTCCTTACAGAGGTCCTTCTCCAGCCTGTCTAAGAAGTTTTCATTATATTCTTGAGCCTTCTGTATCCCTTTTAATCTCGCAACAACACGTTTCTTGTTATGTCGATTACTGCCAAAAACAGTATGAATCCATTTCGTGACTTTTTCTGTGAAGTTCTTAACTATCTTAACAATTGATAATAATTTGTTGCCGTCAAAATCTCCTAAAATCAGGCTGCAAATTTTCAATTCAGAGCCCTAACATATTTCCTTCTTTTCCGTTTCCTCCTAATTTTTAGGATCGCTCTGAAACAAAAAACGAGAAGGTGAGAGAATGCTATGAAATATGAAAACACGCTCCAGCGGCCGCTCACCGTACTCCGGGGACTCTCTTTGTGCTGTCTACTGACAGAAGATCACCCAGAAGCCCAATTCCTGAGGTAATTATTTTCTTTAGTAAAGTTATCGACACAACTTTTGTAATGTTAATTTGGGTCTGATTAAGATTTGAAATCGAATCCTAAGGACAGAATCTCTTCCATTCTAGCACATCCTAGTCTTCGTTAAAATTTATTTCTCATATATGCACAGAATCTTAAGATTTGTTGTTTGCTAACGGTAAAACGTACTATTTTGAGGGTAGTGTTCTTTTGGGTTTTCTTTGAAAATTTATTTCTCAAGTCGTGCTTTTAGTTAGTCACCTGAGGTTTGCTTCTTTTTTATTTTATTCATTTTATTTTACAGTTTGCCCTTTAGAAATAGTATAAAGGTGAAATTTTTCTTAGTTGAAACTTGAAATGCAGCTCTGCCCTTACTTGAAAACAGTTCTGCCACCAATGTTAGTCACATGAAGTTTGCATTATAATCGTGAAAGCATTATATTTGGTTTTTTTTTTTTTTTTTTTAATTGATGTTACCATCAGTATTTGGTTTTTTTTTTTTTTTTTTTTTTTTAATGCTCTGCCCTTGCCTTGAAAATAGCTCTGCCACCAATATTAGTTAGTCACATATGGTTTTTTTTTTTTAATATTTTAATTTTAAGACTTAAGTTGTAGACTTATTTTGGAATATTATAAAATGTAGAATTATTGATTACATTTGAAGTTTGCAATATTACTTATCATATATGATTGTAACTATTTTTTCATATAGGATGTGACAAGGTATCATCATTTAGGTATAGAAGGCCGCCCGCCTAGCCTATTATTGTCCAACCCAAAAATGGTAGGGTTTCTATCGGGCCGGGCGCTAGGCTATATTTTACTGCCCAATGATCCTTCGAGAAAGGCATCGGGCAAGAGCTTCACCCTGCCCAGCTCTTTCCATGAACACCCTACTGACAATTGCTTTAAAATATTTAAGATAAAGCAACTTGTGTCATTTATAGGGTTATCAATTAGTTAAGAATCTTTGTTTGGGATGGTATTGACTAAAAAAGGTTAAAAAAAATTAAATTTATAATAAAGGAGCTTTTGTTATTTTAAAACCATTTCGTTTCAAATGATTTTTTTAAAAAAAAAATTATAAAGTTAGTTAAAGGTGCTCTAGATACAACGTAAAGGTGACAAAGATAATCAAAATCAAATAACCCATTTGTCTCCACACACCACACATTCATGTAGGAATCTAATAACAATTTATAACCTAATAAGCCACAAAATATAAATTATAATTTCTAATTCTTAAAAAAGTATAAACTGCTCATGATATAAGCACACCCTTCAATCAACACATCTAATAAAAGTTACACACACACATTATAAGCTTTTTTAATGCACCTTTTTTTCCCTGTTCCAGAGTTAAAAATAAAAGCATTGTTCAAAACGTATTGAGTCTCTTTAACTTTACCTTATTCAAACCCCTAGATTTTATTAAGTGAGTCTCTTTAACTTTACCTTATTCTATAGGAGAACATGCATTTAAAATCCTATTAGATAAGATGTAGAAATTGGAGGATTTGGGAAGGGAAGAACAGAACAGGGGAGAGGGAAAAGAAATCAGGTGATGCTCATTCATTTATCATAACAAGCATAGAGATACAATAGATAATCATATGCTTTATATAGGCAATACCTCTAGACCTACTAATCCCAACTAACTACCATTAGTTACTACCAATTAACCAACAACTAACTAATTAATTAATCCCTTCCTAACTAATTAACCTAATTAGTTATTTAAAGTTCATATATCAATACCCTCTTCCCAAAAATATCCTTGCCCTCAAGGGTGTGAAACAACAAAAACATAAACTTAAAGCACAAAAAGTACAAAACTCAAAAATACAAATTTAAATCAATCAAAAACATCTCTTTCGGAAGCCCATTTCCTGACGACTTCACACCACAATACTTTATATAGCGCTTCACTCAGTCTCTTGCAGGTCAGACCTCTTTGTAGGTAGCCCTCTCTAGTTAGCCGTTTTTCAAAGAACACACCATTGATTGATGGAGAGTTTCTTGGTTTCCTTCCACTATTGTCCCATACCAACAAAAACACATTTTTTTTTCAACTTCTTTTTTTTAAAAAAAATAAAATAAAAAACTCACATTGCGTATCTCATTTTTCTTTGTCGCCAAGAACGCGACTTTGACCCAAAAACTAGAATTATTCGACATGAAGAGACGATTTCAGACGAGGCAGAATGGTACCTAGAATGATTTCAGTTTCCAATGAACAGAAACGAACCAGAATCAGACGACCCAAGCAATACCCAGAATCCCGACGAGACAAGATGAAAACAAATCAGAAGTAGTCGACGAGACTCCAGATGATCACTGTTGCCGAAATCAAATAAATGAAGAATCCAAATTCTGGAATGAAGAATCAACAGTAATCGACCAGACCCGACAATGTAGAGCAACTGTAGACTCAAACTCGTGCGACGCCAAAACCAGACGAACAGAACACTGCAGAATCCAAACTCGTGCGACGCCAGAACCCAGACTCGTCAATGCAGAACGAAGACTTGGAACCCGATGGAAACCAAACGCAATCTTGGATATTGGTTTGAGCTGTTGGAAATGGGAGGTATGGACAGATAAAGGAAAATAATTTTATTATGAGACAACAACAAAAAATATACAACAGTATTTCTCTCACACACACAAAGTAATTCTCACACAAAATAACTTTCTAATATTCTTCTCTAAGTGCTACAGCACTTCTTTACTATCTCTCTATTTCTCTCTTTTTTGTCCCAAAGTGCTACGGCACACTATTCTTTCTTTTCTCTATTCTATTTTTTCACTCAGATACATACACACTTCGGATGCATACAAATTTCATTCTAACATCTAAGGTCTATATATATAGACATCACAAAACCGCCTAATATAAATAAAATATTATTTTCCTATACCGCCTTCGTTGCATCTTGTACCTTCAGGATATCTCCACAATTTTCTTGTCAAACTACCTTTTTGACTTCTTTGCTTAGCTTCTTTGTATCCTTCGTAGTTAAGTAATTCATCTCATTTTTTATTCATTTAATCTACAACTTCCATTTCCAGCTTCATTCTTTCACACGTATAGCCACCAATTTTGACTTGGTCTTCCTTTATTTAATAATTAATTCTTCTTTCTTCTTTTCTTCGTTTATGCTTCTTTTTCTTCATAGCTAAGTTTGCAATATCTCCTTCTAAACTTCTCTTGTAACTTCTGTTTTCACGTGACTGAAAATACTTACCAGAGGCTTCCACAGTATTCTACTCTTATCATGATATTTCCACATATTTCCTGATTGGCGGTGAGAGGAGACGAAATCGAGTTTGAATTTCTAACATGAGCACCGCCAGAATTCAAAGAAATTTTTTTTTCTGACGTCTTTGCATGTTTGACACAAGCAGAATCCAGAATTAGCCGACAGAAGTGAACCAGAATCTGACGACAGAAAAATTTAGAGCCCAAATCGTTCATACGACGCAACCCAGAAGCACTCGATTCCCAGAGTCAACTAAGTAGTCTTGAACATCTTGTCTGATCTTAGAAGTCTTTTTTAGTTTCTTGGATGATTTTCTTGAAGGAAGGTCCGAACCGTGAGGATAAAAGAATGGTTCAAACTTGGACTCAAGACTATATTGATTGCTTCTTGAATACCAGTCCAAGCCGAGAGGAAGAATGCACTGGACTGATTCAAGATTTTTCAGAGATTACAGCGGTGAGTCGAGGATGACTCTACTCTAATACCACGGTTAGATAACATGTAGAAATTGGAGGATTTAGGAAGAGAAGAACAGAAGAGGAGAGAGGAAAGAGAAATCGGGTGATGCTTACTCATTCATCATAACAAGTATAGAGATACAATAGTCATATGCCTTATATAGACAATACCTCTAGACCTACTATAATCCCAACTAACAATCATTAGTTACTAACAACTAACTAACAACAAATTAACTAACTAATCCCTTCCTAACTAACTAACCGAATTAGTTATTTACAGTTTACATATCATATCCCTAGAGTTTATTAAATGTTTTTTGACCTTGACAATGTATAGTATTCATATACTCTTTAGTTCTAAATTTATGAATTAGATCACTAATTCACATGTATCATAAAAAAAGTTAGTTATTTACAACAAAACGGTATCTTATGTTTTCCAAAATACCATTTTTAATCATTTGCATTAGAAATTATCCATAATGAATTACCCTTTTTGAGGAAAAAGAATATTTGAGAGACAACGTGCACACTCCCTTCGGTTCAAAATATAAAACGTTGCTATCTAATTCGCACAAATCAATAACTGTTACTTAAGTCAAGAAATACGTCTTAAATGAATAAAATATACCTATTTTTTCTTATTAAAGAATGTGATTTTCAAATATATACATTTATTATCTGTCACCTCTCTCTCTTTCCTGCCAAGGGTAAAAATGGAAAACAATCATTAATTACCATGTCAACATATTATATTTTTGAATTTGGACCAAAATTTTCTTCTAGAAGACTTCTTATATTTTGGACTGGATGGAGTACATTTATGAACAGAACAAATCTCTTTACTTGCTCAAAAAAGGTTATTCATCCGGTTATAAATATATGGCATAGTTTATAATGTAAATCACACTATAAAATATTTCCTATATTTAGGACCGGAAGTAGTATCACATATACAAAATCATGGTTGTCAAACTCGCGAGTTGACTCTCCGAGTTTACCGTTTTTACGCTTCTAGCTTGCAAAAATGAGTCGAGTCAGTGGTAAACTCGTGCTAGTTGTAAACTTGGTTAAACTCACAAGTTTATACACCGATTTTATTGTTTTTACGTTTCTAGATTACAAAACTATGTTAACTTACTCTTAAACTCGTGTTAACTTTTTTGATTTGATCATACTCAATAGCTTTATATAAAAATTTTATAGAAATTTCTTTTCTAAATATGATAAATGATGAATGTTGATGGATTTAATTTCAATTATTTGGATTTAAAATATATTTAAATCAAATTATTGTCATTTTATATTTTTATTATTTAATTATATACTAGTACTATCTATTTAATAATAAAAGTAAACTCTTACGAGTTTACGTCACTGTCACGAGTTTGTTTAAACTCACGAGTTTGACAACCTTGTATATAATATACAGTGGGAATCAAATCAGGAACATGATACCATCAACAACATGTGTTAATTAAGAAATAAAGAATCATATTCTTGTATTATTTTTATTCCGTCATACTCTTCTTCTATATATTACTGAAGCATCTTCTTAATTGTTCTTTGGGAGCTAGCTAGCTTGTGAGAATGATGAAGTTCAAAGCTCATGTGCTCATGGTTTCAACACAGATAGGCTTTACGTTATTGTATTTCATCACCGAGGCTTCCTTCAACCATGGCATGAACCCTCATGTTTATGTAACTTACAGGCATATTGTGGCTTCTATTGTCATGTTCCCTTTTGCTTACTTTTTAGAGAGGTAATAAATCTGTATTTTTCTTTCATTTGTTGAGTTTGGATTGAATGAAAATAACTTATTGATGTCCTTTATGTAAATATTTAGTTCAAATCTTATGAATGAAGAGAACTATGATGGAGTTTTACAATGTCTTAGAGACCTAATTTAATCCGACATGAATTAGTCAGTAGTATAATAGTATTAAACCTTAATCTAGGTCAGTCAGTTAGATCAATGATCCGGTGAATTAGTTCCATTGTTGGCCAGATAAAAGTTTTGGACAGGTTGATTGGATTTGATTTTATATTTGTTTTTCCTTGTTGAGCATGTGAAATGAGATTATTTGTAACTTAAAAAAACGTAGTTAGTCATATTTGTGTTTTAATAACGAACTATGCTTTTTTTATTATTACATATGAATATTTTTGTATGTTTTAATTAAATTAAATTATTTTAATTGGATTGGATTGACACCAGTTTAAGCTTTTAATGTTTTATGTACTAGTTCTATTGTCTCTTGACCTATTTAATAATTGGTCCAGTTTATAGTACCTGTCATATGCTCATAATAAATAAACAAATAAATAAAAATTTCTATTGACAACATGGTAAGTTTGTGTGACTCTTTTATTGATTTTCATGCAAAATATGAGTTCCACATGGTAAACCAGAAGTTTGAGAGTCAAAATTTCAATTTGCAGAAGAATGAGACCAAAGATGACAATGACTCTTTTCCTGGAAATTTTTGTGCTTTCTCTATTGGGGTAAGCATAAAGAAATTAGTCAATATGTTTACATAACAATATTAATAATATGGGAGAGTATAGGCATTTATTAATTATAACTTGGCCAATTTTTTCATGGATTTTTTAGGGTTAGTTTAACCCTGAACATGTACTTTGCAAGCCTAAGGTATACTTCTCCAACCTTTGTTGCTTCCATGGTCAACACCATAGCTTCCCTCACCTTCATCATTGCAGTGATACTCAGGTTTGATTTCTTCTTTTCTTTGTTCGGTGATCAAAAATCAAAATGATACGCCTGATTTCTTCTTTTCTTTGTTCGGTGATCAAAAATCAAAATGATACTAGTAATTAAGATTAAGCTCTCATCCTAAAGCCTCATGTAGTTATTCTTAAGGCTTATCCTTTATATTAAAATAGTAGTTTATACTAGTTTATACTTTAAACAACTTGATGACACTCACTTCTATCATATATATCTTTGATTTGTCTTAAAACCATTAGATATGGGGCTTTTATACTCCACAAAACAACATTACTAATATAACGAAGAGACGAAAAGCACTACAGCAAGACTCTTACACCAATTGTTGTGAAGGTAGTATAAAAAGTATGATTGGTAGCATTTTCATAAATAAGATGTGAAACTAGTGACTTTTTACATTGATTAAAACAATAAATGGTGCATACTTTCTTTCTGAACCTTTCACTAGTCCAAAAAGCATTTCTGCAGCAAGACTCTTACACCGATTGTTGTGGAGGCAGTATAAAAAGTGTGATTGGTAGCATTTTCATAAATAAGATGCGAGACTGGTGACTTTTTACACTATTAAAAGAATAAATGGTGAACTTTTTAAATTATTTAATTTGTTTAAATATTTCTTTTTTTCTACCATAGTTATATAAACAACTAGTTTAGAGAGTTACTCTCTACACCGATTGTGCAACCGATGTAGAAAGGTAAAATCTATTTTTAAAAAAAAAAAAAAAAAAAAAAAAAAAAAGAAATTACTTACTACACCTCTTTTTGGGTTAATTATTAATCATTTGTATTTTCAATTTTTTTAGCCTTGATCCATAATTTTGAGTTGAATAATTCAGGTTGGAAGTTATTGATTTTCTTCATCCTAGAGGTATAGCAAAAGTTCTTGGAACTTTGTTATCATTAGGTGGTGTACTGACCATGTCACTATTCAAAGGTCCTGTTATAAGGAACCTGTGGGATCAACCTCTGATTCAGATTCATGCAAAATCTTCTAATCCTATTCATGAAGATTGGTTAAAGGGTTCAATTCTCATTGTCTCAAGCTGCTTAACATGGTCTATTTGGTATAATATGCAGGTTTTGATCTTTACCTTTCCCATCAACTTACTATATATGAATTTTAGGGTTTGAATTATTTCTTGTTTAGAAGTTACAATTCATATTGCTTATCTTGGCTCAATATACTTGTAGTACAACGTAACTTTGTGTAAATCCTAAAAACTACAGCCTTTAAATCAATCATTTTGCCTCGGCGAAGAGTACTCTTGCCGCAATGAAATGGCTTAAATTAAGACGGTCTCTGTGTCACTTCCTTCAGTGGGTACATCCCTCACGGAAGCAAGTGACACAGAGAGACAAACTCGTCGAAGTGAGTAATACAGAGAGACATTTTTAATTTTAGCCTTTTCGCCGCAGCAAAAGCACTCTTCATCGAGGCAAAATGCTCGATTTAAGGAAGTTTTAGGATGTTATTATACTTTGCAAATCAAATTAAAAACCCCTCACATTTTTATTTTTTTAAAAATTAAATTAAAATATCATTCTTTTTCCCACACGCACGTCTGCGCGTGCGTATAGATTGGTACATTCACATATTAGTGGATGAGCGCTTCAAATTAAATCCAAATGATTCATTTAATATTACGTGCACATATTTTTTTAGATTTTGTGCTATATGCAAGAATATATGTCTAGTTTATTTAAAAGTTGCAGTGAAGTGGGAAAAAAAAGGAGAATATTAGGTTTTAAATAAGGAAAGCTATGGTAGTTGTTTCACTTCTCAACAGTAGCTTTTCACTTGTCAATGAAGACTTTTTCAATATTTTTTTTTTTATGGTTGGGATCTTAATGATATTTTCAAAAAAAAAAAAAAAAAAAAAAAAAAAAAAAAAAAACCAGTTGCAGTGAAGAAGAAGAATGATGCAGTTGAGTGTGAAAATTGCAGGCTATGACCTTGAAAAGATACCCAGCGCAACTATCACTAACAGCTTGGATGTGTTTTGTTGGAGCAGTACAATCAGCTGTTTTCACAGCGATAATACAACATAAGCCCTCAGCTTGGGCCATAGGCTTCAATATTGACCTTTGGTCCACCATTTATGGTGTAAGCATCATAGTCCACCATCTTCTAATGTTGCAAGTTAATGGGCCTTATATATATATATATATATATATATCTCTATATCAGTGTTAGCTTAAAGGTTTGTTCTAAATAAAATAACTCAATCCACTTTGGCTCCTAAATTTATTATGTAATTTTTTCCCCAAACTTTTCATATTATTTGCATAGAGTAAAGGAGGCTTTCATCATTGAGGATAATGAATAAATGTGGTATTTTGGAGAAACTAACATTTATTAGTTATAAATAATTAATTTTCTTAACATATACAAACTAGTTATTTAACTCTTGCATTTAACATCAAAGGAGTATTTTGTTCTAGTGCACAACAAGCATGTGAATTGAAAGGAACCAAATGTAATGTTTTGATGATATATGAATAATCAGTATAATGATTAATGGCAGGGCATTGTCATGTCTGGGATGATAATCTTCATTCATCTATGGTGCACTGAGCAAAAAGGACCCGTTTTTGTCACTATGTTTAACCCTCTCTCTACAATACTAGTGGCTCTTTTGGCATACTTTGTCTTTGGTGAGAAACTTCATTTGGGCAGGTATGTAGTAATTTATCTCTCATCTTTTTCATCTTTGTAAGCAGTGGATCAATATGTTAAGTTATACTAATACTCTCTCTAATCCTAAATATAGGATCTGGTTAAGAAGTTTGTTTTGGTACTAAATATAAGACTTTATGTCTTTTATATTAGTTTTTTCTCCTCAAACTATCATTATTGATTACACAATGTTTTTAGGTAAGTTACATGAGAGAAGCTTGATTGCTAAGTGACATAAAAGTCCTCATTGGCCAAAGTAGATAGTCATGCCTTGATTTGGCTTGATCAACTGGCGTTTCCCATTCACTTTCTTGTCAACTTCCTCAAAACAGCGTCGTTTTGGCGTAAAAACGACACTGATCTCTCTCTCTCTCTCTAACAAATATTTCAAGATATTATAGGTACTAAAAAGATATTTCAGGACATTGACAGGTATTGAAAAAATATTGATTGGTACTTCATGATCTTAAAAAATTATTTTAGATTCTAAAATAATTTTTCAAGATCATGAAATATTTTTTCAGTATTAGCTAGTATCCTTAGTCGGATCCTCAAGTATTTTTTTAGTACCCGAAGACTAAAATATTTTTTTAACATCCTAAAATAATTTTTTAAGATTATGATGTATTTTTTAGTTTTGGTCGATCCGAAATATTTTTTTAGTACCTACAATATCTTGAAATATTTGTTGAAAAAAGAAGAAAAGAGAAATCAATATTGTTTTTGTGCCAAAACGACGCATGTTTTAAGGAAGTGGACGGCAGTGAATGGGAACATGTAGTGGACTGAATCCGAATCCATCATGCCAATCGTAGTGAGAGAACACCCCTAGGCGATATATTTTAAGAAAGCCAATATATATAAACACACACAATTAATGAACTTACGGAATTTGTTTAATCGGTGTGAATTAGTTTCTATATCTTGAAATATAGATACCAATAGACTTGGACTATCTAGATCACATCAAGATCTATATGACCTTATGGCCCAATCATTGCTACCACAAAAACAAACGTAAATTAAATTTAAACAAGAGTGGAAGAGTAAGTTTTGAGATAGCAATTAAATTTCTATACTCACATAAGCCCTCTTCTTCAGCATAATAGGAGCAGTTACTGTCATCTTTGGCTTGTATTTGCTGCTGTGGGGCAAGGAAAGTGACCAACACGCTCATACTGATCAACAACTCTAAAAAGTCACCAAAAATCATGTTCAAGGTGAAGCTAGCCTTTTTTTCTCCCCATTCTATCCTTATTTGTTGTCCTTATTCGCCTACATCTATCATTTTGTAGATTTGTCGGTGGAGCGGAGGCTAGTGAGGATGAACACACGGGTCATTGGATTTTGACACTTTTATTTATTTCATTTGTTGCTACATTTTTTTTCTTACGTTACTTATTTTATATATTTTTAGTGAAACAATTTGTCAATTTTCACCACCAAATTTTATTTACTTTTAATTTTAGTGCTCTCTTAAGTGAATTACCGAGTAACAAGCTAAGTCATGTTTTCCCCTTCATTCTCTTTCTCCCCCCCCCCCCCTTTTTTTATCGTTCATGCTCTTTGTTCAAAGTTCAAACCTTCATCTCCCTTGTTTATACTGTTATGTATGCTCAGTACTAGAGGACTCAAGAGGGAAGGTAAAGTGGAAAAAGCTAACTTAAAAGGGTTGTAGTAAGCATAAAAACGAGAGTAAAATCCAACGCACTTGTATAACTTTTATTTATTTGTTTGTTTGTTTTGCCCTTTTTCTTTAGAAGAGCTTTTATCATGTCGTGCCCTTGTTTTTCTGTGCTATTTACATTTGCACGATAATAACCTATATGGTATTTAGATGATATTATACACAAACGATAAAAGCAAATCAATTTAAAATAGTTTAGGGGGCCAAAATTGTTCATAAGCTGCAAAGGATAGCCTTTTGAGTAGGCCGATGGTGAAGGATCATCTTGAGTTTCTTTGTTCTTTTTTTGTGAAGCACTTTTAGCCTCACATTAGAGATAATCTTATTCGAAACAATGTCGGGTACTTTGGGAACTTCTTCCAGCAGAAATTCGAACCTTAGTTCACCACTTTAATGTGGTGATGAACTAGCTCCTTCCATTAGATCTAACCATGATGCATGGTTGCATAAAAGAAATCACTGCCCAACATAACCCTCCCAACAGTACCTTTTTTGGGATCAAACTCAGACACTTGCATCTTTCTAGCATTTATATTAAAGAGAGAGGACAGCTTTATTTGACCTTTCACAACTACTAATCTGTTTTCATCATCATCTTCACTACCACAACACAATAAAATCTAAAGTATTCATATATAATTTCAAATGTCACATCTAACAAGGGTATTCCACATATCAGGTAAAAGCACAATTTTTGTTTTCCTTTGAAAGTCTCTGTGCATGGCGGATTAGTAATTACTCTACAGCGAGCAGTAACTGAGCTTGGAGCTAACACAAGCAGAGAATGATCAGATGACATTAGCTTCATTTTCAAGCTTGTCAATGAGCTCATCCACAGAAGAAACAAGTATCCCAGCTATTCTCTTGTGGGGTTCAGTAACTTGAACAACCTCCAAATCAGATTTAATTTCCACATTCAACTCCTGTGGAGTGAACTTCTTTATAGGCTTCGATTTTGCTTTCATTATATTGGGAAGCGTCGCAGACCTCGGCTGGTTCAGTCGCAGATCAGTGCTGCATCAAGAAAAATGTCAAGAAAGAAATCATACTTGTTAACTTCAATACTGTTCTGTTATTATATTATAACATTAATAGTAATAGCTTATGTGGCAGACACTAACAACATTGACACAGATTACTGGATAGATGCACACACAAACACTATGGCACTGCAAACTTTGATCACTCTCATACAGTTTAAAAATTAGTATTGTGCTGAGTTTGAGTGGAAGGGATTTTATTGACCTAACATATATGAGTAAAAGGACCTAAGTTTTGTCCTAAAATATAGACACGCACGCGCGAACTCACTATTGTTCAGTAAGGCACTACATCTCAATTGAGAAATGAATACAGCAATAACAAAGCCTTATTCCGTTAGGCAGGCAGGATCGGCTACATGGATGCATGGCGCCATTGTGCTCTATCGAAAATCACTTGAGAAATGAATGATAAGGGGGGAAAAAGATTCAGAAGCCCTTCAAGATTTCAGTTTTGTCAAGGATTGAATGTATATTTGAATTTTATGCAATAAATAAATTTAGAAACAAGATGAAGATAAAAGAAAGCACGTCTTAGGTCACCAAGTCACACACAAATGCACCAAAGGGAGGGAAGATGGAAAGGGCAAAGCATTTCAAGAACCTGTATTACTGTGATAAAATATACAGTACTCAATAAGTGTCAAAGTTTAATACTTACGTGATTACTTCTGGTAAATTCAAAGAGAGGGTCTCAATAGCATCATCTACCTCTCTGTCCACTGTAGCTACCTGTTTCTCCTTATCAAGGATAACCCACAGGGAAGAAGCAGCCAGTAAAAGAATAGTTCAATTACATGTCAAAAAATAACTTAATAAATCATTATAAAGGCACAGAAGACAAATCTGCATGAGAGGCACAGCTAAATTCTTTCCGACACAAGATGTATGGGAATAAAATATTTTACCATAAATCAGACAATTGACGAGTACGTGTTTGAACTAAACTTTTTGTCGTGTATCTTCTCTAACAAAATTGCTGAAGCATAGCAGTTGGAGACTTGGTACTGTGGGATACTATTATTTGAAGGTATATATAACCAATGGAAATATTCCTACACTACCACCAATAAAATAAATGTTTTAAAAGAGAAGAGGTAAGTGAGGACTGTTTTTTTTTTTTTTTTTTAAGAAAATATATATTAGTTGGAAAAAAAGAAGCCGTGGAGAAAATATTGTGACACAAATTTTATACTTGTGCAAAGCAAAAAAAAAAAAAAAGTCCTAATGTTCACTTTATACCACTTAAAAGCCATTTTTCATAGGCCCAATTATATGAAATCACTAGCCCATTTGTCATAAATTACCTCTTGATTCAGGCCCACTCAAATAAATAAGGCATGTTTATAACACAATCCCAGCCATTATAACTGTGACTGCATTAGAAAGTATAGATCTCTTAAATCTATTAAATAAGAGATAAGAACATACTTAGTTAATATTGTATTAAAAAAGTTTAGATGTTTTAAATATATTAAATAAGACACAAGAACATACTCTGTTAATATTCTAGTAAAAAAGAATAGATCTTTTAAATCAAACACTGGAAAGTGAACATGGGTAAAGGAAAAACTTGAATAAAGCAAAGAGTACTCATTCAAAAAATACACAAACAGAAAAAACACTCAAAGAGTACTTATTCAAAAAATACACAAACAGAAAAAACTCTCAAAGACGGTAATTAAATTGGCATTTTATAGAGAGAACTTACTCACAATTTGTATGCTTGTCATCATATTGAGACAATAATATGTCATGGCTGGCCAGCGCTTTAGGAGCGCAGTGGCATGAGAGTTTGGCTCCCCTCCCCTATGTCCAGGGTTCGAACCCTGCCCCCCTCATTTACTATGCGTATCAAAAAAAAAAAAAATGTCATGGCTGCAAATGGTTTGGGCCCATCAGCTGGGGATGAAGAAGAAATTAAATTGGGCCAAGACAATAAATCGTTTTCTTTAACTTGATCCATCAAATCTCCGTGCATTACGCGGGTCTTGACTAGTTCTTATAAGGCAACATTGTACTATTGTAGTGAACATAATGACTTCTTTAAATATTTATTTAAATAATTAATTATTAATAAATTTATTTCTCATTATCTTTTTTTTTTTTTTTTTGGCTAATAATTTCTCATTATCATTGAATCAGTCCGTGCAATGATTTGAAGGCTTTAAAAAATTTGGCCCGTTGATAGGCAGCAAACTAACTCCTAAAAAATTGCAGGTTAGATTTAGGCCTCTATCATAGTCCACATAAAAAGTATCAATTAATCCTGTGGCTTAAAAATTTTGATTCACTAAACCAATATACTTTATTTTATGTTAACTTGATTTCACACTTTAAATTATAGTTAGTAATAAATTAACTTTAATTGTATGAGTAAAAGATTTTTCCAGTCACTGGAGATAAGTTATCTTTAGTGACCCCCAAAACTACGTTGTTTTGGATTAATGAATGGTGTTTTCGTAATTTTGCACCATTCATTAATTCACCTAAAATTACAAACGCATCATTCATTAATTCAAAACGACGTAATTTTAGGGGTCACTAGAGATAACTTATCTCCAAATGACGGAGAAATACTTTTCCCTAATTGTATATACTCTAATAAATCGTTTTCCTTAATTTCATCCATCAATCTCATTCAAATTATTAACTTATTGTTAATTGAATGCTAGCAAATTAAATTTGTCTCTTACTTTTACAAAATTTCCCTTACATATATGTATGAGGACATATGGAATAGGGAGAGAATAAGAAGATTAATATTGTAGGAGTAATAAAATGATTGTATAAGAGAGAATATGCAATGGAGGGGGAGTGTGAGAAATATAGGTAATTAAATAGGGGGAAAATAGAAAAATAATAGAAAAAAATTAAGACATTCTTGAAATGTTTCCTATACATTTAGGGAGGGATTTATGTGGCGGTTCTTTTCCTGAAAAAAGAAACGGGAGATTATATTTTAAAATGATAAGATATGAATATTTTGTCTTTCCAAAGTCCCATAGATGGGACTTGGTATCATTACTTGGTTGATAATATGTTGCCCGGTAATTTTGGACTAGAAATATGCAACTGTGACAAAAAGTATTCTGAAATATTTCAGAGTCTGAGAAATGATCATTCGAAAAATTGACAAAAGGACGGACATAAGACAAATAATTATCAAGATCAATATTTTTTTGATAATAAAAAGTTTAGGTGGGTTCGGCACCGGTCCCCCACCAAGGCCAGAGCACGGTCTCAGGGCTCTTTGAGCACTTACAGGGATACTTACGAGATTACCTACCAAAGCTCACAACGGCAGAGGGATCAAGATCAATATTGTAGAGACCAAAAAAACAACAAACCTATCTAGTCAGATGGAGACTGCATATTTTCACAAGGGCATATTTTTCCTAAGCCATTGCAACCGATGCCATATGAAAGAAATTTCTCATATCAATTAGTTTTCATCCGACTTCCTAGTTTGTATCCAACTTAATGCCTGTGCTCCCTGATCTAGGGTTTAAAAAAACAATCAAATGATGCTTGTTTAATGATTTTTTGGAGGCTTCAGCAGCATTATTCCTAATAATGGGGGCATCAACAGGTACATATGCAAATCTAGAGGCCACGAACCTTTTGGAGAAAGCAGCCCAAGGGTCCTGTCCAAATCCAAGGAACCAGTTTCCTTACTTATCCCAAGATAGATAGAGAGAGCTCCTCCAAATCGATCATCCAAATTTGTTTGTTTGTTTTTTTAACTATCAATTTTTAAATTAAAAAAAATCATTTTTTGAAAATATATTAGTTGAAAAATTATCTTTATTTTAGATTCTCTACCCATTAAAATAATTATTAAAAAAAATAAAAAGTAAAAAAAAATCTGAACCGTCCAAATCATATCTGGACAGTCCAAATGGGAGGAGCTCTCCCTACCTATCTTGGGATAGGTAGGCAAACTGGTTCCCCATCCAATTATATCGTACGGGGATTTATGTCCTCTTTAATCCGTTTATTCTTTATTTATTCTTTATTATTTTTTAATTAAAGGAACAAGCACTTGTGGTATGAGATTAAAAGCGATATTAATATTAAACCCGTAACCTTTCACATATAAGAGAACTCTCGTGTCACAATGCTACAAAGCCATTGACATTCGTTCATTCATTCTACACACTGTCAAAAATCACTAGAGTCTCTCAAGTATAATTAATCTTTAAATTTTTTATCCGATCGAAGATCAAATATAATAATGAACTTGAACAGAAATTTTATTGTAGATACATGTTGACAAATATATATTTATATATCTATATATTGGTATTGATTGAGAAGGGAGGCTGAAAGCTGTATGAAAGACTCCCCTCTCCTTTTCAGTGTTCACTGATTTTGGTGTTCAAAAGAAAAGTGCGGCAATGATGTTTGCTGGTCAACTTCCTGCACCATCTCCTTGTAACATGCTATTATATGATATTCGTTTATATGTTTCTAGATTTAGGTAAGTTTCCTTTTATTGTATCAAATTACTTATGTAAGGGATTATCAGGAAAAAAGAAAAAGAAAAAAAAAGAAGCCTAGATTAGGCTCCATGCATTACAGAGTACGAGAAGCAAGATGCACTATTCTTGGATTTTTAGAGGTTTTCTTGGTGTATTCTTGTAACATCCTCCATTTTAGTTAATATAATAACTAATTAAGAGTGTGATCAATAATTTAATAATGCTTTATCATTTATCAAAATATCCAAAATAAGCCTTAAGTAGCAATATACAATAATCCAACATATACCAAAAAGATGGAAGCACTACTGTCAGCAGAAGTAGCCTAAACTTCTGAAGTCTTCCTTGATTGATCCACATGAAAACTATCACCTGAAAAATAATAGTAACCATAAATCCAACTCATTACAAATACTAATAGGTGTTCAAGAGGTGCCTAGTGGAACAATTTATATAACAATGTATTAAAAATATAATTCACGAATATCCACATCACAAATTCCATATCATCATTACTGTGTCATAAATTTTGTATTACAATTTCCCTAACACAATTCCGAAGATGCCTCCCGTCAATTCAACCAACCGAATTGTCTTATTCCCGCCGACTAGATCCGTTGGCTAAGCTACTATCTATATTACCAATTATTCAAAAGCTCACTGGTCATGTAATAAGGACCAACCAAAATCCCTAGAGCACATGCCCCAGACCTTGGTCTTTTCCTCTCATTGAACTAGTAAGGTGTCGCAAGCTCTCATTGAAACAATGGAGCAGTCCCTCATTAAACAAGTGGGACAAATAGAAAGCCAACCATTATGCACCAATGGAGGCTACACCACGTGGTAAAATAAACTACTTTATTTCTTCTCAATTCAACTATTACCACAATTATCACAATAAATAGCTCAATTAGAATTTTTCAAGATTTTTCACGTTTATATCATGTTATTTAAATCATTCTCAAATATATGTTATAATATCTCAATTCTCAATTCTTATACATATATAAATGTATGTATATATTTCACAATTCAAATCACAAGGTCCCACAAGGCAATTTGTATTGAAATATTCATAATCATTTCACAAAATACTCACAAACAACATACCAATACACATAATGTAATACCCGTCCTTTATACACCTATATTTATCAGAGTTGTAGCGAACAGACATCGAAATGATTTGGATGACTTAATTGCGGAATAAAACTTTCATAAAATAACTTAGTTTGAAAATACGAAGATAAATTTTTCGCGATTCGAATCCATCCCATAGTGGGATGTTAATATAGTAATCCAAAATAGACAGATGATAAACGCTAAAGTACAGTCTAAATACTCATATTTTTCCAAAAAGTTCCATCTGTTGTAATCCTTACAGCTGCATCTTGCCTCTTGATCTCAAACCACTACCCGTCTCTTTCATGCGGTCTAGAGTTCAAATGAATGAACCCTAGGGGTAACAGTTAATCTCATATGCAGGTATGAAATGTAAATCATAGTATAACTCATGTATAAGCATAGAATAATTCACAGTAAACAAGTCGCATCGTAACTGCAGTTAACAGACAAGGTCCCAGCCCTTTAGGACACGCAGCCCTATGAGACACCCAGCCTCAATCCATAGCTATGATACACACATGCAAAATTATCTAGCAACCATGATTAGTCAGTCATACATGCAACACATACATACAAGCTAATAAGATAACAGTTACCCACCTCAAACTTGAATCCTTAACTAGTCCGGTAGATGTTGGATCGGTTGAGGTGTCAAGGTATGCCTATAAACGTTTATCATTATCATTAGTCACTTCTTACTTCGCCAAGTAACTAACTACCACTAGTGCAAAAAAGACTTTTAAGACCGGACAAAAGAGGGGTCGTAAGACCGGATATGCGACCGGTCTTGTTCCAGCCGGTATTAAAAGTCTACCATTTAAGACCGGACTCAAACCGGTCTTAAAGAAACTCTTTTAAGACCGGACATTTAAAAACTTGGGTCTTAAAAGTTGTACTAAATGAAGCCGAAATATTTTTGTTCGGTCCTAAAGCTCAACTTTTAAGACACGCCAAAAAATAGGCCGCTCTTAAAATATCGGAATTATAAGACCGGACAAGACACATACGGTCTGAAAATAGCGGCTTCTAAGACCAAACGACTAATTATACACGGTCTTAAAAGACTGACTTTCAAGAGTGGATGATAAATACATCTGGTCTTAAAGATTTTGATTTAAAACCAGACGTCTAAATATACCGGTCTTAAAAGACCAACTTTTAAGACTGGGTTTAATATCAAAACTCAAAAGTGGTCCTGACCTTTAAGACCGGTCATATAATTACATCCGGTCTTAACAAGTGAACATTTAAGACCGGCTTATTATTTCCGGTCTAAATTTTCCCGAATTTTTCCCTACTGTTCTTCCTGATTATATATATACACAAATCCACCACCCAATGCAAACATAAAAGTCGATACTTTAAGCTACAAGCTATGAACAATTATTTGAATAAATTGAATTGGAAAAAGAATACAAATATTATTCACCATGAGCTATTTGACCTCTTAATTAATGATTACTATGACTATAACACCTAAATTAATTCATACAATAAGATAACTTACTTACAAATACAATAAGTTACAAGTACAACATACATGCGCCCAAAATAATATTCACCATGTCTTCATCTCGATTCCCCCACCCAACAACGTAACATCCTCTTATATAACATGCCCCTTTGGATCGGATCCCGCCACAAAAATAAAACAAGAACAAAATTCATAGTCGTTGACATTAACTATGAACATAGATAGAAGGAATATAATATATATAGTTAAAGCCTTAAAGTCTTCAAAGAAATCTGCATATGAATATTACCTTATGAATTGACTCTTTTATAAAGTGATATCTTCCCATATCCCTTCTTGATGATCACTTCTTATGCTTAGGGTTCATTATCCGCTTCATCTTCTTCGTTCATGTCCTAGACCCCTTGAAAAAGGAGTACTCTCGGAATACCATAATTTGAATTCATTTCCTCATCAATATCAATGACCCTCTTTCCTTGGAGAGCTACGAGACCACATTTTATTTTCTTGATCGGTGATATAGAACACTTGTTTTGCACCGGTCTCGCCATAATAAAAGGTTCATCTCCAAAACTTCTACCATTGACATTGACTAATGTAAATCCTAGCCGATCGATCCGAACACCATTATTGACATTAACCCACTTGCATTTGAAAATGGGAAATCTAATTTTCACATAGTCCACCTCCCAAATCTCTTCAATAACCCCATAATATGGCATGACCGCCAATAAAGGGCTCTTGTCTTTCGAACGGAGAAGTGCATAGATTCAGCCTCTAACATAACACCACTTTGACCGTGCTCGTATCATCTAGGGACTTCGTGTAAAATGTATAACCATTGATCACATACGAATTCCAACTTATGACATCAACCTCGGGACCACCTGCTAACCATTTGATTGTATCGAAACACATTCCTCTCCCTCGACCTTTTGTTTGAACCAGTTGCAAAAGTTCTTTATGCTCCTTAATCAACCTTTGTTCGTCATTCGATGATTTTCTTTCCTTACAATTTGCTTTATGTGCAGCTATCTTTGGCTTGAACTTCATCGACATTATTCAAGATATATAAGTGGACTTGTGACAATTCATCGGGATCCACACTCTTTACGAAGCCCCTCATCTACCCCCATCAAGATGCATCGACGTTTTGGAAGCCCAATATGTCTTACTTTGGCCAAATAATTTTGACAAAATTTCATGGCTTCTTCGAAACATATTTCGAACAATCGATGCTTCCGGCCGGTATGCATTCTTCACGTACTCTTTTAGGAATTTCATACATCTTTCAATTGGGTACATCCACCGTAAATGGATAGGGCCACACAACTTTATCTCCCTCACTAGATGAACAATTAGATGAACCATGATGTCAAAAAATGTAGGAACGAAAAGCTTCTCAAGGTGGCACAAGATAAGATATCCTTCGTTCTCCAATTCATCCAACTTTTCAATCTCGAAAACTTTACTACAAACTACATTGAAGAAGACACAAAGTCTAGTCAAAATGACCCGAAGATCATATTCGGTGATGCCTTGAATAGCTATTGGGAGTAGTCATTGCATCAAGACATGACAATCATGAGACTTTTGGCCTACTAATTTCAAGTCCTTCATCGATACAAGCCTCTTGAAATTTGAAGAATACCCTGAGGGAACTTTTGTGCCATGTAAACACTTACAAAAACTTCGTTTCTCATCCTTAGATAAAGTATGAGAAACCGGGGACAATAAGTTCTCTTCCCATGTGGCCTTGGATGTAACTCTCCGCGTATTCCCATTGCTTGCAAATCCAATCTTGCCTTCACACCATCTTTGGAAGTGAGAAGCGTGCCAACAATACTATCACATACGTTTTTCTCCACATGCATGGCATCAATACAGTGTCTCACATCAAGCTTGCGCCAATAGGGAAGATCGAAGAATACAAATCTCTTTTTCCATATATTTGTACCTTTTCTACTCTTTGCGGTCTTACCGAAGACGACATTGATATTTTTCACCTTTTCATAAACTTGCTCCCCGATCAATGCCACCGGAGCATCTTCATACTCTTGGCCACCAAAAAAGGCTTTCTTTAATCTACGATATGGGTGGCCCCGTCTAAGAAATCTCCTGTGTCCAAGGTAAACCATCTTTCTTCCATGTTGAAGTTGATGGTAGCGTGTGCCTTCTTCACAAACTGGACATGCTTTATGGCCTTTTACACTATACCCTGACAAGTTCCCATATACTGGGAAGTCGTTTATAGTACATAATATCATGGATCGCATTTTAAACACCTCCTTCTTGAAAGAGTAAAAAACATTGACACCTTCTTCCCACAATTCCTTCAAGTCTTCGATCAAGGGCTGAAGGTAAACATCAATGTCATTTCCGGGTTGTTTCGGTCCCGAAATCAACATAGACAGCATGATGTACTTTCGTTTCATGCATAACATAGGAGATAAGTTGTAAATAATCAGGAGTATAGGCCATGAACTATGTATGCTGCTAAGGCTTCCATATGGATTCATTCCATCCGTGCTAAGGGCAAGCCTAAGGTTCCTAGGTTCTTCGCCAAAGTTCGGAAATAATTGATCGATTTTCTTCCATTGAGAAGAATCGGCCGGATGTCGAAGCTTTCCATCAGAAATCCTCTCATCTGCATGCCACCTCAAATTTTTTGCATCATTTTCATTCGCAAACAACCGCTTGAACCTTGGTATGATTGGAAGATACCACAACACTTTTGCAGGCCCCTTATTTGACTTGTACCTTGGGGTTTCACATAGCAGACAATTCTGCTCCTCTTCAAACTTTTTTCTATACAATACGCAATCATTCGGGCATGCATGGATCTTTTTGTACTCCATCCCTAGTGGACAAAGTATTTTCTTAGCATCATAGTATCGATGCAGCAACACATTATCATCCGGAAGCATGTCCTTAAAAGCCTCAAGCATTTCGAAAAAACTCTTGTCGCTCCATCCATGACGTGCCTTCAAGCTTACCAATTTCAATACAAATTCAACAATTGGTATTTTTTACACCCAAGTGTATAGCGGGGTCTCTGCATCACTGCACATATTACCATATGCATGTGATTGATGAAAAGCCTCTTCTCCTACATCATGGATAATGTCCTCTATGTGATCATCCATATCCGTGTCATTATCATCAAAGGTCACTTCCCTATGTTGAGACCCACTTGGTATTTTTTCACCATGCCATACCCATACTGTATAAGTCTTACAAATTCCTTCACAAATTAAATGTGTTTGTATAACTCAGGACTTAGTCGCCTCTCATTCAAACATTTTACACAAGGGCAATAAAACTTCCCACCCTCATCATGGGCATTTTGTTTAGCAAATTTTATAAAGTCCCTCACCCCATTCGATATTTAACACTCATCCGTTTAGCATTTATCCAACCGTGATCCATAGTAGAATTCCTATATATATAGACGAAAAGATTTAACATACATATATATGCTCAAATGTCGGTTATGTCTTTTTTTTCCTTTTTTTCGGATAAACTTGCTCATTAAATGCGAACGAAGAATCACTTTTGGTCATAAATGTATCGTAGTGAATCCAAGAACCAAAATAAATGCATGACGAGGAAATTAAATGTATCGCATGAAGGTCTTGTGGACTCACCGTAGCATATAAATTCAAATGCGTTTCTTTGAGTCTTTCTTCTCCCGCCACGAACGTTGATGTTGCGATAGCAAGAGTAACCTAAAAACATTTATTGGTCAATTGGGTAGGTCTAAAGTGCAATTATAATCTTCAAAATACAATATCCATTAACAACACGAAACTCACAAGAACATTTGATCGATTTCGCTCAACCCAGGAAAAACCCGAACGATGAGCGGGAAAATCATAAAGTTATATAACCGAAACATCTCTTACAGTTTGGTCTATAGACGTTTAGCTAAGGAACCGAGAAAGTGATTGTCGAGAGAGCAACACGAACCAGCGACGAAGTGGCGATAGAACCTGAGTAACACTTTAGGCGCGACAAGAGAAGTTCAGAGAGGGAAATTTAATATTCCGCGCTGTTAGTTCTCTATGTGTTTTGATGATAACTGACAATTGCAAACAGGTTTGAATATTTTTGGCAAGTTAAAATAAGCTTTGAAGCTTGCAAATTTCATTTCAAAAATATTCTGTAAGTGTCGAACTCGAGCCTAGACAGGCGAACTCGAGTTCGTTGCTCACAGAGAAGCCAAACTTGCCAGTTCAACGTTTGAACCTGAGACATGACCAAAGGTTTATTTATGTAAGTCTTGGATGAACTCGAGCCCATAAGTATGAACTCGAGTTCATGAGAGTCAGAGAGCATTTAGAGTTAAAAACATTTCTGAACTCGTGACTTCATTTTTCCAAACCTCAAGTTCACACCTCCAGAGAATGCTTTCAATGAGTTTACAAATATGTGAACTCGAGTTCATAATGATGAACTCGAGCTTACCTCTGGCGGGAAGAAATTTTCAAATGAGATTTTGATGAACCTCCGGTTTGCCTCAATGAACCTCAGGTTTGTTTCAAGTCAAAAGTTTTCCTGAAGTTTCCTAAGTTGAGAAAACTCGAGTTCAAGCTTATGAACTCGAGTTCGTGTCTGGCAGAAAGCCTTCATCATTTTTCCAATGGACAAACCTGAGACACATTGTTTAAACCTCCAGTTTGCCTCAGACCAAAAGCACTCCTTGAGTTCACTTAAGTAGGTGAACTCGAGTTCACATCTGAGAACTCGAGTTCATGCCTTTCAGAGAGCAAAATGATTTTTCAACACAAGAGAACTCTAGAGTTTGTCCAGGGAACCTCCGCCATGTTTTAAACATTATAACTTATTTTGTCATGAACAGTGGTAAACTCGAGCATGCTCACTTATAGGCTCGAGTCTAAGCCTTGAGCAAAATATATTTTTAGGTGAACCCCGATGGTTTCCTCGACAAAAGTCCGAACTCGAGTTCGAGACATGCAAGCTCGAGTTCGATCCCGAACATAGATTTTAAACCTCAAACATATTTTACAAACCTCCGGTTCATGTCTTACGTAAACAAATCCTTTGTACTAAGTGAAGAGCAAACTCGAGCCTAGCTATGCGAACTCGAGTTCGTGGCTTCGAAACAGATATGAACGCATTTTTGCTGAAAAGTTCAATCTTCAATTTCACTTAGGATTTAATCTGCAAAATGGTTGTATATGTTTAATATGATTCTTATCTATATTTCTAACCATTCTTAACCAGTTTGCTTGTGAGATTTCAGAAGATTTGGATTTGCTTTAAAGTCAAATAAAGCAAAAGCAAAAGTGACGTCGCACTTTAAAAAGCAAAACCCGAAAGTTGCACAACTTTGGCTAATCCACCTGAACACGTCCGCAAAGCATTTAAGAATGTTTTCTACAACAAGCAACCGCATCTCCAACGGATTAATTTGCGAAGGTCAACACTGATTACTTGGCCACCGGGTTTAAGAGAATATTGGAGAGAGAAAGTGCCTAAGCCACCTCCTAACACCGGGAGAACATCTCCAACGGATCTATTTGGAAAGCAACGGTCATTTAATGATCTCGAGTATAAATAGAGTTGCATTCAAGCCTTTCCAACAGACACACTTTTCTTGAAGACGAAAATCATTCAAGTCTCTTATTTATTTCTTCGTTTTATACGTGTAGTATCTTGAGATACATTGAGCTTCGTGATTATCATTATCTACTCTTAGAGAGAGTTTATTTCAGGTGTATATCATTCATTGTAACAATCTCAAGTCGGGTGACTTGGAGATTGGGAAAATCGAGTACAACTTGTAAAAGGGAGTGTGTCCTAGGTTGAGGAGCATCCTTTGTTTACAGTGGGTATCGATTGTAATCGAGTACAACTTGTAAGGGGGAGTTAGTCCTAGGGAGAGGATAACTCTTGAGTACGAGTGTGTATCGATTGTTTACAATTACACTTGTAAGGGGGAGTGAGTCCTAGGGAGAGGATCATCCCGAGTACGAGTGTGTAATTGTGATTGAGTGATAGTGGAAAATCCCGGTGACTGGGGACCGGACGTAGGTCAAAGAGTTAGACCGAACCGATAAATCTTACGTGTCAAGCTCTTCTTCTCTATCTCCACTTAGCCTTGATATTATCTCGTTGTGAGGGTGATCATAAAAGAATTTTAAAATCCCCAATTCACCCCCTCTTGGTGATTTCCTTCACTTTCACGCGCGACAGAGCGAGACATGTTTTATATTTTGGATTTTATTAAGACTGGAGTTTTATAATACTCCGGACCTAAATTGAGACAATTAAGACCGGTTCATTAAAAAGTAGACGGTTCTATATATAAAACTTTTTAAGACCGAAGTTTTATAATACTCCGGTCCTAAAAGTCCTCGTTTTTGTGTTTTTTTAAAAAAGGATTTGGCGAGCGCAGCAACTGAATGAATAAAAATTAAAGGAAAACTGGAGTTTCTTTAATTACATATATTACTTGCATATGCATGTACACAAGAAAAAATACAAAAGAAAAACAAGCAGAAAATTATCAAAAACAAGAATCTGACTAAACATCTCCTAAAGCTTATTATCCTCCAAAGCCTTGGTGATTTCGGCGTGAACAACATTAATTTCCCGCCGGAGATTAGCAAATTCCTGTCTTCGTTGCATCAGCCACAATGCATCACTAGAGGAAAGAGGAGAGGGGTCAGCGGGAGGCACGCCGGGGCCAATTGGTTGGAGAGGGGAGCGGGGATGGAGGGGGTGTGGCAATCTCTTCATCATCCGAAGAAATAACAATGGGTCCAACGACCCGAGACTCTTCTGTCACAATGGAACGCACTCTCGATGGAGGAGGCGCACCGTATAACGATCGACGGAAGGCACGATGATCACAAGTAAGAGTACCCCTACGAGAGGTGATCTTGTATCTAACCATGGTTTGAGCGGTTAGGGCGAGGTATGAGGAGTTACTTAATAAAGGCAGAGAGCTGTTCTCAGATAGCCACGTACGTAGTTTGGAGTTACGAGGTAGTGAGGAATTAATAAGGAGTTATAGGTACACGGTATAAAATTCCATTATTTAATATTTTTGCAATTCAATTTATTTTAAGACCAACCTTTTATAAAATATCCGATCCTAAAAGTCTAAATTACTTTTAAGACCGGCCTTTTATCATTAACCCGGTACTTATAGGTATGCGGTATAAAATTCTATTATTTTTTTCCCAATTCAATTAATTTTAAGACCGACCTTTTATAATGTACCTGGTACTTATAGGTATGCGTTATAAAATTATATTATTTAATTTTTTTGTTTTAAGAATGACCTTTTATAATACGTCCGGTCCTAAAAGTCTTACTTTTAAGACCGACCTTTTATCATTTACCCGTACTTACACACTATTCAAATGAATGATGCGAGTCTCTTTGGCTTCCGGATAAACTTCCCAACTAGGCGTCTCCTCGTATTCGATGAACAATGCGTCTCCTCATTAAAGTTTCCGGCGTTTCACATTGTTCGGGATGGGTTCTCTATTTAAACCCGTTGTTACTATACTTTCTTCACATTCTTCTCCACCACTTCTACACAGCCTCCTCCACCGCCTAGCCTCCACTGTAATGGCTGCTCCCCCAGGTCCTCCGTTTCCTCCTCCTCCTCTTCAACCTCAGCCCCCTCCGCCACCGCCTCCTCCAAATCCGATTGTGAAGCAAGGTTGGTGCGATCAGCAGTGGCCGCGTCGATCAAATCGATTGACACTTGGGCCAATTGGTTCAGCTTGCTCATACCATGAACAACAAGCTGAACATGGTACTCTACGCCAATGACGTGGAGTACGATCCCGTGAAGACGACTCGATGACTCCGACAACTCCGACGACTCCGACGCCCCCTCCCTCTCCGACTATGAGAGGGATTAGTTTTTTTTTGTTGCTTTTTTATTTTGTTGCTTTTTTTTTTGTGATCGCTGCCTCTATAGGGCAGCGTAAAAGAATTAGTAAATAAAATATTTTTAAATTTTGTTCTCTTGCGAGTTTAGTACTTTATCCATTATCTGAACGTGGAGAGCAATAAACAAGGCAACTATGAAGGATGGATAATGGCAGACTAAAAAACTTAAAATAAAAGAACGAAGACTTTTAGTTAGTAAATTGACGGTCCTAAAAACACTGCCATTTTTTGTTAGCTTTGGTTTCCATATCCGATTGCCTCTTGTCCTTTTCATTATCGTCTTTCTTTTTTCGACAAAAGGAAACAAACAAAACATTGTCCTCGTGTAAATCAACAACGAAATTCACGAGAATACGGTTAAGAACATAAAAAAAAGATCATTTACCTTATTCGAATAAGAACAAACAAAGTGACTATTCTTCTCAAGGTTGGACCTTCGTTATCGTCGTTTTACCTCCCATATTTGAAACAAAGTGTCCTTTTCATTATCTTCCTTCTTTTTCCGAAAAAAAGAAAAAATAAAAAATAAAAGGGATACCAATAATGCTGCTCAAAACATGGAGAGGTAAAAACGACGATAATGAAGGACCTAGCTTGAGCAGAACGCCAGAACCTCGGTTGTCTTCAACCCTATCCATTTAATTTGTCTGAAAAGAGGTATTTAAAGGTGACTGACTTTTAAGATCGCACAAATAAAAATATACGGTCCTAAAAGTTAAAGCGAGACTTGTAAGCAAAGGACTTTTAAGACCGATTATTTATAATAATACGGTCCTAAAAGTTAAGCGGACTTTTAAGAGTGACTTTTAAGGCCGACCTTTTATAATACGTCCGGTCGGGTTCATGCGGACTTTTAAGCTTTTAGGAGCGGACACTAAAGCAATATACGGTCCTAAAAGTCTCATACTTTTTATGCGAAGACTTTGCGGACCTTTAAGGCCGGACATGCGGTTAATGTACGGTCCTAAAAGTCTCAAATTTCAAACACTAAATTAAATAGCTATATCCACCATCCAATAATACATTCGAAACCCAAAATGGACACAAGAAAATTGTTCGAAAAATTAACTAAATTTATTTATTGAATTTTACATTGCCTATGTGTATTTACAAATGAATTGTTCAAAAAAATAAATAAATTTACTGAAAGATCGATTATTGTTGCTACGGAATATACTTACAAATGAATTTAGGACATTAATTATTGTCCTTTTGTGACTCTAAGATCAGACCATACAAATATTCACAAAACACATTGCGAATGTGCTCCAGTTCATCATGAGAAAAGGGAGCAGGGCATTCAAACATCTGTAACATCAAAGACGGCAACTGAATTAACTTGCGTGCATATTTCATTTGTAACAGTAAGCCATAAACTGAATTAACTTGCATAATATATAACATCAGATACATTTATCTTTGCAGTTAATTTAGTATCCCCTCGCGTGGTAATATCATACATGTGTTTCATGATGTGCTGGCCACATAAGTTGGACGCCGGTGGTTGCCGACGGGTCTAAAAAGAACAAGAAATATAATGACCAAGTTCACAAGGCAGTGTGCTACAAATATTGTACCAACCTCTGGTCTGTGCCATATGGGGTCTTTGTCACGAGTACCACGCCTTTTCTTTTCTACTCTATGGAAGGTCCTCATGGCACTATCATCAAAATCACAAATTTATCAATGATTCACCGAAAATTCACAAAGAGATTTCGACAAGAGAATCAAAATGACATGCTTACTCATTGATGGTTCGCACCAACGTAGGCAATGGCTCACAGTGGAGCATAAGAAGATAACTTTATGCTCCTCCATGCACATGAGGGCCAAGCGCCGATGGCGGCTGAAAATTCACAGACTTGATAAACTATACTCAATGATATATGTAGCGAGAATTAAGTGAATTGCGGACAAGATTTTTGATATGTACTGTGGAAGAATGGCAACAAGTACAACTTTGTTCTCACTTCACACAACCTCTTTGATATGTACGTCTGTCTCTCCTTCATGGATGGTTGACTTGAATAGACAGGGCACAAGAATCCAAAATCGTTGATCCTACCCTTTTGAACCAATTCTTGATGCAAGAACCTACAATAATGACATCGATCAGGGAATTAGTATATATGTATGTATGTCTAAACGATGCATTTAAATGATGTACTCATAGAAGAAGATACTTCATAAAAATTTTAACAACTGCATCAGTAAGCTCCTGTCGAGGAAGTAACAGGGACTCAACATCAATGGTGCCAACTTGAACCGGTAGAGCATGAGGGGCGCCTACTACTTCATTAACAGGCCACGATTTATCCTTAAAATATCCACTCTTCATCATATCGGATATTTTTTCCCTGGCATCAGCCAACTTAGCAGTAGGGGATAGAGCTTGAGGAGGGGATGGAGCTTGACGAGGGGATGAAACTTGAGGAGGAGGGGTTGAAGCTTCAGGAGCAGTAGAGACATGTACAAGCTTCACTAGCCAAGGGATGAAGGTTCCCTTGACATCACTCACAAGCTTCAGCTCATCGGTTTGGAGAGGAGCGGTGCATCAATGATCAACTTTTCAACGACACTCGACTTCATCATCGGGCATTTGTTGGTGGTGTACAGTTGATCCCAATTTGTGAACAGTCCCTTTTGCAACCAATAATCGTCCATCATGATGATCAGGATCCTCCACATAAAGGTCACAAGGTTGCTTTAACTGTTCAACAATGCAGCTCCCTCTAGTGCTCTGCTGCACAGTACAGGTGAGTGTGTGAAGGGAACACTTTGGTCTACGGACGATTGCTCAAAAGCAGCCTCATCGACTCAGTTCCTCCCTCATCGGCTCATCAGGGATTGAAACATTGCGGTCATTGAAGCTTCTTTAGCGACCGTCAAGGTCCATCTCCTCCCGGGTAACCATACTTTGTCTATGGCGTTTGGATGTACCAAAGACTTGCTTTATGCCTACCCATCCTCCAATCCCCCTTACACGCCCCAGGTGATCCGGTTTTCCGAGTCGCAACGGTCAGAACATCATTCCTCCCGTCCGACACAAAAGATCCCTCTACTTCTTTCTTTTTAAGATCTTCTGTAAGATTCGGATAACGAGAAGCTTAGTAATGAAACATGTTTAATAACTAAAAAATAACAATAACGATACTTACAATTCTTTCAGCAACTAGACGAGTTTGTTCACTCGTGTAGGCGCCGCTTGGCTTTTGCCGAATATGCAACCACAACTCCTCATGACGTATTGGAGATGGAGGAGCATGTATCACAGAAGGATTGGATTCTGCTTCATCATCCAATCTCTTCCGCTTAGCGCCATCAAATCTTTTTCGGCCTTTTGATATCCGCATGAGAAGCCCTATGAGGGCAATCATTCTTTCTACCTATCTCCTGTGCTTGTTCCCTTCTTTTACGTGAATCGGAATTGAAAACATCTATTAATTATGAATTCCGACCATGCATGTCACTAACGAAATTAGAGAACTTCGCTTCATATGAACGTCAATCAAACGGTAGTCAAATTCTTCACTTCATCAAGTTTCAACATTTTATTTAAGGAAGATGTAGAATTGTAGAAGAAATTGGAGCTATGTTTTGTAGTGCTAGCTAGATAGATAGGTTAAGAAACAAAAGAGAATTATGCTTACGAATAATACAAACTTGATCCTTTTTAAGGCATCCGATGGGATCGCGATCCCTATTAGATAGTAACAATTGGGTATATAAAGTTTCCCCCTTTTAAGACTATTCATTTCCTCCTTTGCAAGACAAACCATTACACAATTAATACCTTCTCATCAGTATTTTACCTTTTCAGGGTTTACATATCGAGACTTTCATAGACAAAGGCGGAAATGTATACTTCTATTCACACACCGAACCATTATATAACTAACGGGATTAGATGAACGCAATAACATTCACATATCCGCACAGGTTAATAAGCAAACAAAAGGGAAAATAAAACTAAATATAAACTCACCAGAGCTTCGGGAGTGGTCTCGGAAAGAACAAATTGTCGCCAAAATTCGTTCATCAATAAATGTGTAAACTTCCCAAGGATGTTTGGCGGCGGAACCTCGAAGAAAATATACGTGTTAGCGAGAAAGGTCTTAAACTTCCTCCACCGATCAAGCACAATAAGACAATGTCTTGTCTTTCAACTTCGACGATCGGGGACGTGTATGTAACCCGAGATAGTCTCCCAAATAGGATCCTTTACTTTCTTAGAGTCCATACTTTTCCACTCATCCGTCAAGATGCTAACCTTCTTGCGTGCTAGACAGTAGACAAAACTATTATATTTGCTTTTATTAAGGCCGACGGTTCCAACCTTTCATCAAACTGAATCTCGAGCTTTGACCCGGAAGTCCGACTTAGGGTCACATCCATCATTCATGTGCCTCTTCTACCACGGCGTGCGGGCGATTACGAGCCTCATTGTGAGATGAAGAGGGTTCGTTCTCACTCACACCGATCCACACCAAGAACTCGGCGTTGCGGAACACGAATAGAATCGTTTTCACCGTCCATTTTCGAGACGGAAGAGAGGAATGCGACAAATGAGAGAGTAACGGGGCGATGGTACGTGGGCGAGGAAGAGAGGTAATGCAACGGGAAGGGTTTCGGAACGTGAACGAGGTTCTCCGCGAGAATAACAAAAGCTTTCGCACGAAGAAATGTATAACTTGCGTGGATTTTTAAGGCCGGATGCAAAAGAGACGGTCTTAATATTTACATTAATCCCGGTCATATTAAAAGTCCGATCTTAAAAGTTTAACCTTTAAGACCGTTCCTTGTAAAACGCCGGTCTTAATATTAATGAACTTTTTTCGTACCGGAAGTATCATATGTCCGGTCTTAAAAGAAAACTTTTAAGACCGTCTTTTTAATAAGTTCGGTCTTAAAACTTTAGACTTTTTATATTTAAATTTTTCCTTATTATGTTTTACCACAGAAAATATAAGTACGGCTATATGAGATATATTTATAAAGTAATTGAAATTTCAATTCAATTTTTAAGACCGATTGTTTTTTAGTCGGTCTCAATAATGTTTTTAAGAGCGGTGAAAAATTGGTCCTAGAGTGCAAGAAGTTCTTTATATTTGCGGAATCGCCACGGTCATTCCTTTAAGACCGGTGTCGATTCTACTCTCTAAATGAGGCGGTCTTAAAGCCCTTTTTTGCACTAGTGTACAAATTAATTTGAGCATTAAAAATGATTATTAATCCCTAAAAATTCCCTTACTAATAAAATAATATTATTATTTATTATTATTAATTTATCCATTTTATTACGTATTTCCTTTCTTTATAATAATAATAATAACAATACTTATTTATTTTATCATCATCATTATTATTATTTTACCAAGTAATTATTATTTTTCTATAATTATTTTAAACCCTCATAGGCTATTCCAATGCAACATTTTAATTTAGGAGTTTTATACATACCAATAATATAAATTATTCCTCAATGCTTTACACACAACGTTGCTCATGGTTTTGTTTCATATATGACTACATAAGTGGTCAATCAAAAGGTTTAAAATATATAATGGAAGAATTAAAAACTGTGCATAAATAATAGTTTTTTAAAATAAATAAATAAATAAAAATAAACGGCTATTGTGAAGCGCTTAACACACTCACAGCCAACTCTCAAACCTATGTTCAATTTGCAAGCCATCATTCTATTTAGAAAGGTATCCCAAAAATGTAGCTTTAAAAATTTGGTAGTGACTCCATGTTTTTAATCAAATTTTCTGCATCGGGAAATCAAGTACTGGGTGCAACACAGACAGGGGTGGATACAGGGGGGCTAGGGTGGGCCCCCGCCCCCTCCAAAAAAAAGAAGTGGATATGAGAATATTGGTACTTCTCATGCGATCCTTCTCTTTGCAGCAGCAAACCCAAGTCTCAAATAATGGGAATAATATGGGGAATGGGCCCAACTTTATTTTCAATTAGTTACAAACCACCAACAGTCCAAGTGTCCAACACCAAGCCTGCAAGTCATGAGTTCGATAGAAATTGGGGAGCCCACAATGATCAAATGTTAAAATACAAAACCACAATCTGACAATCAAATATTAAAAGAAAAGGCAGCACAGTTCGCCCCACGCAGAGTCACAGACACAACACGTTAAAACCCCCTTTTCACCTTCCCTATTTAATTCATTCTACAGTCAGTTGTCGGCACACATAGAACATCCAAAGAAGCAATTCAAATATTCAACGGTCCTCCTCCCACGCGCATAGAAGATTACGAGTTAGGTGACTGATATAATTTATTTTTCTAGTCACTTATCTTTTAGTTGGATGAAATTTGTTTTGTGAAAAATTTAGGGATTTGTTAGATTTTGAAATTTTGAGACTTCTTGATGATTATTTTGCTTTTAATGGAGTTAATGAGGCTTGAATAAAATTTATATGGTTTATATTTTTACTTAGGTAGTTGAGTTGAGAAAAATAAAGTTAGGGTTTAGTTAGAAAATTTGTTATTTAAAATTTTTGATATGGAGTTTGTGATATAGAATTTGTGAGATGGAATGTGTAATATGGAATTTTGTGAATTAATTCATACTCTTTGTAGGTGATTATTATGGGCAAGAATGCTACCATTGATAGTTTTTTTAAGAGAAAGAATAGTGAGTCTTTGCCCTCATCTACTTCTAATGTTGAATTGACAAATCGAGACGACTCCTTCAAAGTCTCCTAGAATTGAAAATAAAGAAGTAGTTAAAGAAGTTAATCTTGCTTCATTGGAAAGAGGTCCTGCACTACGCCCTCCAATATGGAAATATCCTATAAATCAACAAGATGAAATTCATCGCGCTTATCTTAAACTTGGTCCATTTCAGTGCAAGCTTCAAAATTATCATTTTTCTGGTCCAGAGAAGAATCGACGTCATTTTTGCTCTTCCTGGTTTGATTTGTATCCATCTTGGTTAGAGTATTCTCCAAGTAAAGATGCTGCATTTTGTTTGCCTTGTTATTTATTTAGTAAACCAAGTGGCAGTGGTCGTTCTGGATTAAATACATTTGTTGATGAGGGATTTAGAAACTAGAAAAATGTTAATGATGGAGAAAATTGTGCTTTTCTACGCCACGTTGGGAAAAATGTTATCTCAACACATAAAAATGCCATGAGTTCATGTAATGATCTTATGAACCAATCTCAACATATTGAGACATTTGTTGAAAAACTTACTTCTCGGAGATTGCAACTAATCGTTTGAGACTACAAGTTTCGTGGACGTGACAAGATGGCTTGCTCTTCAAGGATGTGCTTTTAGAGGTCACGATGAAAACTTAGATTCACTTAATCGGGTAATTTTCTTGAGATGATAAAGTTTTTAGCTTCCTACAATCAAGAAGTTGCAACAAGGTTGTTTTAGAAAAAGCTCCTCAAAATGCATCATATAGTTCCCCTCAAATTCAAAAGGAAATTCTTCATGTTTTCTCTCAAAAGGTAAAGAATACAATACGGGAAGAAATTTCAGGAACGAGCTCCTTCCTCCAATTTCCTCATCCGTCTCGCTTCTCGGTTTGTAGGGAGAACCTGATAATTATAATGGGAAGGAGGGTGGTGTTGGGCTCAAGATGCATGGTGGTGGTATGGTGTGTGATCTCGTTCGACGTGAAGGAGTGGCTACCGTATCTTCGCCTCGCATTGTGCGTAAATGATGCTTTGCTATATCTTTGTTTTTACGATAACGTGATTTGGACGTGCTTATAGGAGAAGGTGACTCGATTGGATAATTAGAGAGATGGGAATATATGTATTTGATCATCCTAATTAATTGGCACGGTTTGGGCTAGAGAAATGAGTAAGATTGAATAGATGGGTTGGTTGGGTTTTATTGTAATTGGGCCTAAGTGTGTTGGAGAATGAAACATGGAGTTTGGTCTTATGATAAATAGATAAATGGTTGATATGTTTGTTGTTATTTTATTCATTTGGTCTTCTCTTACCAGCGTGTTTTGGACTTTTGCTAGTTGAGATGAGGGAGTTAAATGAATGAACCCATGAGGTAATGGATTGGGCTCACGTTAGTATAATGAAGAAGGGTTGTTTTGTCAACATAAACAATGAGTTGTCCCATATATTATATACATGCTATACATAAATCCTTAATTCTATCTAAAGATTTTTTTTTTCAATTAAATTTCTTTTGGCCGAAAAACATTATCTCTAAAATATTTATGCTAAAAAAAATTTATTCCCTAATTATTTGTTCTTAATTCATGGGAAAATATGCCTAAAATTCCAATAATTAATTTAGGCCATAAATTATCTCTTCCATACATTCCTTGGATTTATTTCTTTTCCTGGAAGTTTCGAAAAGAAAGAAAATATGACTTTATTAAAAATAATTTTTCTCATAATTCTTTTTAAACCAAAATTTCATATTTAATTTCCATAAAATACTCCAATTTCAAATCCCAAAATTTGGGATGTTACATATGCTATATAAGTCAAGTTCTCTCTCAACTCGACTTCCTCAGGTTCAATGACATGAGACGGGTCTGGATGATACTTCTTCAATTGTGACACATGGAACATGTCGTGCACATTAGACAAATGTAGGGGTAAGGCGATCCGATAGGCAACAGGCCCAATCCGCTCCAAAATCTCATGTGGCCCAATGAATCATGGAGTCAACTTCTTTGCCTTAGCTCCCAATGCCCGTCATAGGCGAAACCTTCGGCAAACATGATCTCCCAAACTAAACTCCAACGATCACCTCTGAAGATCCGCATAACTCTTCCGTCGCTTTGAGTCATCAACAATTTCTGCCTTATCATTTCAATCTTCCGCGATGTTTGATCTATCGAATCTGGTCTAATAATAGTTCTCTCACTCAATTCGGTCCAACACAACAATGATATGCACTTTTGACCATATAAAGCCTCAAAAGGTGCCATTTGAATACTGGCATAGTAGCTATTGTTGTATGCAAGTTCTACCAATGGCAAGTGCTTATCCCAACTACTTGAGAACTTAATGGCACAGGCTCTTAACATGTCCTTGAGTGTCTACATAGTCTTCTTGGTTTGACCGTTTGTTTGAGGGTGATAGACCGTAACTTTGTACCCATAGCTTCCTGTAGAGACTTCTAAAAGTTTGAAGTAAACCTTGGGTCATGATCCGATATGATGCTCTCTGGCAACCCATGCATATGAATAGTCTCTTTAATGTACAACTCGGCCAACTTCTCTAAAGAGTAGTCCGCTTTGATCGACAAAAAGAATGCTGACTTGGTCAATTGATCTATGATCACCCAAATAGAATCATAAATCGCTCGGATGAGCGGTAAACCCATGATAAAATCCACAGAAATACTATCCCATTTCCATTTAGGAATGTCCAGATTTTGAAGTAGCCTTGGTGGTCTCTGGTGGTTAATCTTGACCTTCTGGCACGTCAAACACTTCAAGACAAAATCAGTCACATCTCTTTTAATCTTTGGCCACTAATAGTCTCGCTTCAGATCATTATACATCTTGGTGGTCCTCGGATGCATGGCATACTTACTCTGATGAGCCTCTTACAAAATGGTTTTCTTGATCTCCTCATTATGGGGACACAAATTCTCTTTTTGTATCTCAAGATATCTACATCCCCAATGTCATAATCTGGAACTTCTTCATGCTGTAGTGTCTTTTGAATTCTGCCTAACTGATCATCCTTCATCTTAGCGTCTCTTGGATCCTCATAAAACCCGCAGTCACCAATGATTGCATTCAAAGTAGTCCTTCCTTGATTTAGGACTACGTGGATATCTCTAAATCCATTTAGCCAACTCTTCTCTTCCAAGCTCATGCAAAACAAGTGTATCAACTTCTAACTCAAGGCGTCTACAACCACATTAGTCTTATCAGGATGATACTTCAACTCGAAGTCATAATCTTTTAGAAATTCCATCCACTGTCACTATCAGTTATTTAACTCCTTCTGATCTACCAAGTACTCCAAACTCTTAAGGTCACTGAATACTTAAAACTGAGATCCATATAACTAGTGCCTCCAAATCTTCAAGGCAAATACACAGTCGCCAACTCTAGGTCGTGAGTAGGATAATTTTCCTCGTGAGGCCTCAACTGTCCTGAAGCATAGGCTATCATCTTGTTTTCTTGCATCAAAACACACCCTAATCCTTTTAAAGATGCATCTATGTACAAAACACATGGACGGATAGGATCGGGCAATGTGAGCATTTGAGCAATAGTCAATATGATCTTTAACTCCTGAAAGGCTGCCTCGCATTGATCGGTCTAAAGGAATGATCGATCCTTCGCGGTCAACTTAGTCAACCGCATCGCGATCTAAGAGAACCCTTTGATCAACCTTCTGTAATAACCCGTTAATCCCATAAAACTTCTCACTTCAGTGATAGACTTTAAGGATTCCCACTGCATCCATTGTACTCAGGTCAACAGCTACTCCCTCTGCAGATACCACATGACCTAGGAACTTTACCTCCTTAACCCAAAATTCACACTTAGACAACTTGACATACAGCTGATGATCCCTCAACACTCTTAATGCAATATGAAGATGATCTCTATGCTCTGCTTCATTCTTGGAGTAGATCAAGATGTCATCAATAAACACCACAATAAACTGATCCAAATACGGCCGAAAAATTCTATTCATATAATCCATAAAGGCAACTGGAGCATTAGTCAGTCCAAAAGGCATCACTAGGAACTCGTAGTGCCCATATCCGTTCGGAATGCGAGTCTTGGAGATATCCTCGCTCGGACTCTCAACCGATGATACCTCAAACACAAATCAATCTTGGAGAACACCGATGATCCAACTAGTTGATCTAACAAATCATCAATCCTGGGCAACAGATACTTGTTCTTGATGGTCACCTTGTTCAATTTCTGACAATCAATACATAATCTCATACTGCCATATTTCTTCTTCACAAAAAGCACTAGAGATCCCCATTGAGACACATTCGGTCGAATGAATCCCTTCTCAAGCAACTCTTCTATTTGCCTCTTGAGCTCGCCAATTTCGATGAAGCCATTCGATACTGAGCCTTTAAAATTGGACTTGTGCCATGTAACATCCTAATTTTATTTTTAGGATTTAATTGTAATTAAAAAATAATTATATATGATTATGGTAATTAAATTTTATTGTGTGAAAAAAAATACAATAAAGTTGGGGCTTATGTGGTAATTTGCTCCATTTCAACCAAAAAAAAAAAAAAAAAAGGCCTACGTGGTGGTTGGCGGAAGGAAGAAAAAAAAAGAATGAAATGAAGAGTCACTACCTCAATTAATGAGGGGTGACTCAAACCCCCCCCTCCCCCCCCCCCCCCCCAAAAAAAATCTTTGTATAAATTGATCTAGGCCACCCACCCCGTCCTATAAAGATAAATCTATATTGATCCTAAAAATTCCAGCGATTTTAAGTGATGCTTAGTGAACCAATTTTTGGAACAATTCATTATTGATTTGTCCCAAAGATTGGTTTGATCTAGACAAATCAATAATGATTTGTTCCAAATGAGTGTTTATAGTAGAGATTGGGAGAATAAAATACAATTAGCTATGCCGTGTGTTTAAGTTATTATGAAGAAAATGATTTGGAATATTCATGAATATAAATTAAAGTTTGTTTGATCTGAATTTTCAGCTATCACACTCTAAATGGAGAGTTAAACTACTTTTTTTCAAGCTTTCTAAGTTAAGAGACTGAGCTATTCGATTTCATTTTCTTAAAGTTCTACACTAGTTTGAGTAGATATTTAACCTACATAATTACATCGATCATATAGGATATCTGTGAATGCAACTTATATTGATTCAGCGTTTATAGGCTGAATCTCGTTAAAAATTATTTCACATGGTGCAGAACAAGTTCCTTGAAAAGTTGCAAAATATTGGAGCAACGGTAGGACGACGAGTTCTGAATAAGCACCTTAGAGAGAAGAAAAAAGAGAAGATACTTGATTCGGTAGTTGACAAGAAGGAGAAGCAAAATAAGGCATATCATGATTATTTGGCTGGAATAGCAACAACAAACTCTGTAGTGGCGATCAGTAACTGAGAATTATTAGCTGTCCTTTTCATTAATGTATCAATTGCTAGCTTTTATCTTTTATTATGATTTGTGAAGCTAAAACAATTTCTTTATCAGTTTGTAATGCAATTTTGAACAAAATTATTCTAGTTAAGCAAATCTTAACACAGTAATGCTCAGCTGATGAGTTAGGGAAGAAGCCAAAATTAACTAAGATTGTGGAATATTTTATTACACAACTTGCTAGTAAGTACTCTAGTAATCGAGCATTGACAATTAGACTTACCATTGATTTTATTTCTTACACACACACACTACATACATACAAATAATTATTTCTTATGACATTTTTCTTTAGATATGTAGGGAAAATCAATGAAAAACCTCTCTTTGAAAATTTTATTGGCATGAACAGCCTTTAAGTATCAGTACTCGTAGTGTATAAGTTCCTCAAAGTACTACCATGTTTTGTGTTTTTCCCAAGCTTTTCACCTATTGCCCCAAAATTTATAACCTTAACTATTCATTACTTTTTTAACAAAAAAGAAAGAAGAACTTATTAAAATTTCTCCTCCGCTCTATCTTTTTCAAACCAAAACAAAGAAAAAGGGTCGAGAGTTGAGATGTAAGAATATTTTGAAGTTAGGGAAATAGATGAGTTGAAAAACAAAGCAGAGATGACAAAGCCAAAATGGTGACACCAAAGAGACCATAATCATGGTGCTAATCATTGCCTAGACCCAAGAACTAGACTAGATTAAAATATGCTTTCTACCCGAATCCAAACTAAAGATCGACTAATAAGTATCAAACAATAATGAGCCATTTATATGATCACCTAGTTACGCTCTCAAAAGTATTGAGTGGAAACTAAAACTATACTACACATATTTGATAAGAAAACAAGAAAAATAAGAAACAGGACATAGGTGACATAGGTGTTGGCAAATTGATGGGAAAGAGATAATAAGAGCATGTATGTGCAATGGAGAAACAAAATCAAGAACAGAACAGAACAAATGCTAAAAAAGGAAATAATTGGCTTGAAGAAAGTGACGGAAAATAGTATGCAATGTCACGGTATTACTAAACCTATGTTGAAGAGACATGACACTTGGACATTCAAATAAAATAAAATGCACTATTTGGTAAGAATTTCCATTTTCTCACTTGGATATAAGGCATCTTACAGATTCATTTATTAGAAGTAGTTGATTGAAAGCAAACTACTAAGAAGTAATAACTAAAACTCAAAGATAGTAAAGAAAAGTTCTTAATTGTATTTGAATGCATATTAGTAAAATAACTCAAACATAGTACTCCTTCTGTAGGAAAAAGTTCTTAATATCGTCGAGAACCTCAAGGTCATCTTCGGATGCATATTTTGGGGGTTTGCCCAGGAATTTGAGACTGAGATTGGTGTAGGCATCATCCATGAGGGATTTGCTAACTAACTGGTGGCTGGCTTTAAGCAAGGCCAGTAAGGACTTAAGGTTCAATTGGCGGAAAAATTTCGTGAATGCATCAGCGTGGCCAAATGCTGTAGTGTAGTCCTTAATCGCAGACAATGCTCTTGTGGGCATTTGCACATGTATTGAAGGAGTGGCGTGACCCTGAGCTTGAGCCACCTCAAAAAGTTGATCTAAATAAGGAGACTCCAAGACCGAGATATTGAAAATATTCTGGCCCCCCACCTGCGATACGAGATATGCCAACCTCGGACCCGGAGTAGGAGACGCCATGGAGGAGCAAGCCGAGAGGAGAAGCAGAGAAGGTCGGAGGCGAGGATCGAGTGCAGAGCTTGAGACGATAATTTTTTTTTGATTCAGTTAGGGTTTTAAAATTGAAAAACAAAACTATTCTCAAATAAAAATTTATATCATAACTACTAGTATGCAGACCTGAGAAGAGGGCATGGTTGGAGGTTGTTTTGAAATATTAGGATTAATTATTTTTTTATGCACGTTATTATGATTAACTATTACTGCGTTGAAGATTGGGAGAGCCACCTGGGATTGATTTAGGGTATGTTTGGTTGGGGGGAGGGGAGGGGAGGGAGGGAAAATGGAGAGAGAGAAAAGTTATTTGTGGTGAGGCCTACAAAAATTTTCTCCCCTTTTAATATTTTCCTTCCATTTTCCTCCTCTTTCCCTCCCCCCCTCCCCTCCCCTCCCCCCAACCAAACATACCCTTAGTCGAAGGGACTCGGTTTTTGCTCCTCGCATCATCCTTCGCCGTCCCCACGTTCCACCGCTCACCCTTAAATTTAAGCAAACTTTAACATTTACTCGTAATATATAATATACTATAATATTAAATAATAATAAAAAATGAATTTAATCTTTTTTTGCCAACAAGAAATACATTAAGCACGAAGCAACGCGTACAAAGTATTTATGCTAAGAATAAAATTCTAAAAAAAAAATAGGACATATACCCAAAACCTAGAAAGAAATCAAAGAAGAAAACAACTCAAGACAACAAAACACAAAGCAGACAATCAATATCAACTTTTGAAACTGTAACAGGGGTCTTAACACCCAACCAGATGGGTAAGACCCATCCAATGGACGCAGGGAAAGTCGCTCTCACTCATCGAACGCTGGAGAGAAACGTCCAAAGACCACGCCGCAAGGACGCAGAAGAAGCTCCGACGCAATTGGGAAGAAGCCCCACCGCCACCAAGAAGGATGGAGGGGTCGAAGCCCTAAATAAATTTAAATTTAAATTGTTAAAACTAGCCCGAAAATGAATTGTTTTCTAATTTTTCACTTAAAAATCTATCTTTTTTTATTATTTAACAATATTGTAATGATTTTATAACAAACAAGATAGAGATGAATAAAATGATCTTAATTCAAAGGATTTCCAAATCGTCCTTCATATTTGTTTATAGACAGTATGTTCATATACTACAGACTTTAAAAATTAATTATTTTCTTGGTATATGTGAACGAAAATTGTTTCAAAAGGAGAAATATAAAAGTAGAATACGTTCACTTGAAGAAGAAGAAGTAACAAAGTTTATCAATTTGATGATTGATGGTTAAATATTCTTTAGTCTCCCTCCCATATATATATTGACGATTAAGTTTGACGCTTAAACTTAGATTTTGACAAAAATACCCCAATTAAAAAAGAATTATTTAAACATTTATATTTGTCAAAGAATTATGCAACCAAATGTTATATAATTTATCATTTTTTGTTATATTATAAAATTTATTATATTTTTTTATTTTTCATCACATTTATTAAAAATTATTTATTTAAATTTCTTTTAAAAGTAATATATATATATATATATATATTTTGTTTTTCAACCAATCAAGTACAAAAAAAAACTTCGTATTACCCACGGAAATGACCAACGGAAAAATTCTGTGGGTAATTTCCCACAGAATTCCGTGGGTAAAAATTACCCACGGAAATTTCCCATAGAATTCCGTGGGTAAATAGTGATGTAGAGTTAGTTTAGCAATGTAACCTCTAAAATCCCTCTAAGTCTCGAGTTTGAGTTGTATAGGAAACACTTACACTTGTGTTGGAAGGGGCGGCAACTTCGAATCGGATACCGATAATAACATTAAAAAAATGTTGGACCAAAAATTTTAACATAAAAAATATATTTCAAATATATCTTATTTTATCATAGTATATAAATGGATTGACTTTGAGAATTATGCAAATTATCTAAACTTATAATATAAATTTTGAATTTTTTTCTAAAACATTTATAAACACATTTAGTTTGTATACAATTACTAAAAGTATTTATCACTTTTTTTATATCCAAATTAATTAAACTTATGGCCACTCATGATAAAAATATTAAACAAATATATTGAAAAAAGAAAAATTAAGGAAAAATATAAAAGAAAACTATTAAAGTATTTATATTACAATTTTAACCGAGAATAGAGGTTGAGTATCATGAAGGGTAAATTAGTAAATAAAAATTTTATTACACAAATACTTTTTAGGAATATTCTTTACGGTGTCAATGGTCTGAACTTAATTGTATGTTTTAAAAATATCAAAATAGAGGAAGATATGTGTAATTAATACAATATGCAAAGGGAGGTGAGAGTATTTTATTTGCAGCTCTTTCTGGAGATTCATCCGTGATGGAAAAAATAATATTGTCAAGATTGCTGTGAATTGGTAGATGAAAAGTGCTCCATTAATGCTCTTCACTACATTCCCATGGTAGAAGAAATTAATATCCTCTCTCAATCTATTGAAGAAAAACAAAAACAATTTCTAAAACATGGACGTTAATGAGCAACATGTGCAAAGTGGAAAACCCCTTCACTACATTGCCCATCATGCCCGTAAATGGAAAACTCCTTAAAATCATCCTCTGCTAGAACTCCCAAGAGTGGACACAATGGCATGCGATAAATACGGTCAAACTGCTCTTGATGTTGCTAGTGCTGATCTGACTCGAGATGTAGCTTATACGCTAAGAAGTAACAACATCTAGTTACTAAAAATGTAAAAACAAAAGCCACACACACAATATATATATATATATGTGTGTGTGTGTGTGTGTGAATTCATTGACTACATTTATTTTGATATTATATTCCAAACATTTTGATTTCATAACCCTTTTTCTAAATACCATGGTGTGAACTATCAATTGCAATTGATAACCAAAGGAGTGTTTATAGTAGAGATTGGGAGAATAAAAGACAATTAGCTATGCCGTGTGTTTAAGTTATTGTGAAGAAAATAATTTGGAATATTCATGAATATAAAGTATTAGTTCTCTATGTGTTTTGATGATAACTGACAATTGTACACAAAATGTGGTTAATGATTCAAGTCAAAAATGTTTTAACTTGATCAAACTTGAATCAATAACTTGTTGTCAATTTGACTCGAGTTTCAGGTTGTCAGACTCGAGTCAAGCCTTTTTGAAAGCTCAGTCAAAATATGCTTAGACTTTGATTGACTCGAGTTACACTATGATGACTCGAGCTGAAGGCACTTGAGAAATGTTTTATGAAATGTTGCTGCTTCAATCCCATACTCTATAACTCGAGCTACGTCTTGTGAACTTAGATTTATTTTTCAAAATACAAAAGTCCTGACTCGAGCCAGTGTTGTTTGACTCGAGCATGAGTTTGAAACTTATTTTCAAAATGTATTTTGATAACTCGAGCCATCACTTAATGACTCGAGCTGGCTTGATGTTCAAATCATTTTCAAAAGCTATCTCAAAGAACATTTGTGAAAATAATGGTTGACTCGAGCAAACTATGTATGACTCGAGTCATGCACTTGATTTGAATATTTTAAACTTGAGCTAAGTTCATACAAAGGCATCTTCAATTAACTTCAAACTTATTTTCAAAGAACATGAACTTGTGACTCGAGCTTAGAATGATTATCTGGAGTCACCGCTCGAGCTTGCTTGAATTTAACTCGAGCTAACCTATCTCTATTTTACAAATCACCGTGTCTATAAATCTTAAATCTTTAAGTATGATTTTCCTACTTCTTATCATCACTCATTATTGTCCCTAATTATCTTTAATCAGTTTGTTAATGAGTTTTAGATAATTAGATGAATGATTAAATGCAAATTAATCAAAAAGCATTGATTACGTCAGTTGCACTTAATGCGCCTCTAGAAAATGAAGCACGAATTTGGACAATCACTCTCTGAACATTCCGAAAGCATTAATGGTTTCTTTCCCCTATCAAACGCCAGATCATCCAACGGGAAGAACAGAAGGAATGTCAATGAAATGAATGACAGCGGTCATTTGCAGAATGGAATGTCGTGAGTAACGAACGAGCTTCAAATCTAACGGCTATATTGATTACTCTCAACGGTGCATTGAAGGCTTCCAACGATCATTAATTGCCTTCACCAGTTACATTGATCATATAGGATATCTGTGAATGCAACTTATTGATTCAGCATCTATAGGCTGAATCTCATTAAAAATTATATCACATGGTGCAGAACAAATTCCTTGAAAAGTTGCAAAATATTGGAGCAATGGTAGGAGGACGAGTTCTGAATAAGCACCTTAGAGAGAAGAAACAAGAGAAGAGACTTGATTCACTAGTTGACGAGAAGGAGAAGCAAAATAAGACATATCATGATTATTTAGCTAGAATAGCAACAACTATCTTTGTAGTGGCTATTTTAATTGCAACAGTAACATTTGCAGCACTATTTACTTTGCCGGGGGAATGATTTAAGATGGAGAACGTCAGGGCTCTCTCATATTAAAGTATAATATAGCTTTCATAGCTTTTGTTATAACAGACTCTTTCATTCATTCTCTCTACTTCTGCTGCTTTTCTCTTGTATTTATCGTCATTAAAAGAGTTGATGATGAGGATGACATCAAGGACTTGTGTGAACCATGGTTGAAGAAGATTGGGATTCATGGTCATAGCATTTGGAATAGGAATACATGCTGTAATTGGGTGTCTCCAAAGGTTTTCATGTTGTCACCCTTTTGATTATTTTGTCCTTTTTCTTCTTTTTTATTATACTAGTTTTTCTAGTCGCTACGAGATCAGCCGTGAAAGGAATTAGTACTTATAGTGAAGTAATATATTTTCATAATTACATTCTTCTGAGGAAAACAGATATTTAGCTGTCCCATAGAAATTCTATATATTAGTTTTACTTAGGCTATTGCATATATTCAACTATATCCTAAAATTGACAATAAATTACTTTAGTTTTAATTAGTGAATTTTCGCTTTCTACTGTTATGTTAAATTTAATTTGCATATTTTTTATTTGAATTTGTGCAATTTTCTATCTTGTGTTTGGTTCATAGATAAACTAGTGCAAAATGGTGTTTTTACACCACTTAAAAAGGCATTTATTTACATTGGTTGATCAACCAGCGTAGATACAACTAATTCTACACTGATTATTTTCAGCTTATGACACATTTTACTATGATAATTAAGACAAATTACATCTTCATTACAGGGGGATTCCATCATTATATTGGCATTTTCTTCTCAAGATTTAGACCTTCTCTCTTTTAGGGCTAGGCCACAAATGTCCTATATATAGAAAACCTTAAACAGTATTAAGGATAAAATAGAAAGTATGGTGTTTTCTGATAATCCGAAGGTCACGAGTGGTTCAACCACTGTGTTGAAATGCAATCTCACATGTTACCCTAATCATATATGGAAATGACCCCGTACATACCTAAATAAAAAGATTACACAGTCCTCTCTGACCCAAGAAAACACATTGGGTCAAGACTAATCAAACATAAAAATGCAATTGGGTAGTAAATAAAACGAGGCCCAATCATAACGTGGGCAGAAAAACTTCAGTGTTAGTTTGTAGGGTTAAGGTGTATTTTTGCCTTTAAAGTATGCGCCCAGGAGCAATTTTGCCACTGAAGTTTCAAACGAAGCAATATTGCCCCTGAAGTTTCATAACAGAGCAATGTTGCCCCTCCGTGAACGTTAGGGTTTTGAACGGAGGAGCAACATTGCTCCGTTTTGAAACTTCGGGGGCAACATTGCTCCCAAAAAAAGTAGAAATTTTGCCCATGGAGTTTCAAAACGGAGCAATGTTGCCCTTCCGTTAAAAACCCTAACGGTCAACTAATGGTCAACGTTAGGGTTTTTAACGAAGGGGCAACATTGCTCTGTTTTGAAACTTTAGGGGTAACATTGCTACGCCGGAAACTTTAGGGGCAAAATTGCTCCTGAGCGTATACTTTAAGGGTAAAAATGCACCTTAACCCTAGTTTGTATCGCGAATGGAAAGGAAATCAAAGGAAAGGAAGATAATGGAAAATATTGTGCCACATAGTAAAATTTATATTTAGTATGGAGAATAAGGAAAATGACAATTTTTCCCTTAATTAAAAAATTAATATTTAAAAGTGGAAAAAAGAAAAGGGAAAATTCCAAATAAATATCGTCTGAATTTGTAAAACCCCAGAAGCCCGTCGAATTTGTAAAAAGACGAGAGATGACAAGGACTTTTGAGGGATATGCAAATTCGGGGGTATTTACTTTTTTTTTTTAATAATTATTTAAAACTAAGGGCAAAAAGGTAATTTAACCCGAATTTGCATATCCCTCAAAAGTCCTTATCACCTTTCAGTCTTTTTACAAATTTAAGGGCTTATGGGGTTTTACAAATTCAGACGGTATTTATTTGAAATTTTCCCAAAAGAAAACGCTCACTTAATATAATCCCCCTTCTCCAACCTCATTATCATTGGCGAGGAATCCAAAAATTAACCTCGACGGAGATATCTCAGGGGAATGACCTATTGACAGGCGAATCGGGCAGCTACGACGGCCATCTCTACACGAGTTTGAGCAATATAATCTGGAATTTTTCTGCACTTTCTCTCCACTCTTCTTCTTTGGTGGTACTTCCTCTTGTCCTTTATCCTTCATCATCCTTGATAGCCCAACATTTGGCATTTTCATTGAAGCCATTCCGATGAGGTGACAAATCAATTATTATCCTCTTAACCACCATGTGACTAATCACATCCATCTAGTTAAAGTGTGTTAAGCTCTTTATTGTTTAACTTATTTAACTATATGCACATCATGAGTAACTTATGAGTAAGCGACATATGAATTAAATTCTTCTTAACCATGATGTGCCCATCATCTACATATAGTCATAGTGTGGAACAAAGTAATCTGTTTGCCCAAGTTTTCACCTAATATAATGTAACATAGCAATAAGCAAAAGTCAATTGTGCACCTTAATTTTCCATATAAATCCATTCGACATTGACACACACACACATCACCCATCCATACTTATATGACCATCCAAAATAAGTGTGGAATGCCTTTGCAAAACAAAGTGTGGATTTAAACTTTGTCATGTTAGTTATGGGGAACTTATGTGTATATTTAACCCAAAAGTGAAAGGGTAACCTGGTACATTCTCTTGATGATGATGAGGCACCTACAGTCAACGCGGGGAAGATGAAATATTTTGGAAGCTTTAATTAACATTTAGTAAATTAAGAATTGTATCATTAAGTATGATGACAATAATACTTTATGGTTAGAATCGTATCATTAAGTATAATGGCAATAATACTTTATAGTTCTTAATTAATAACCGTGAATTATTTAGGCTTGTTTGGGATACTGTAGCAAAAATGATTTTTTTTTCTGCTATGCTTTTCTAGATGGCCTTTTTTTCTAAAACTTAAATTATATATGTGATTTGTGTTTGGGATACTGGTAACAAAAATGACTTTTTTCCTATAAGCTTTTGTTTGGCATAGTGTTTGAAAAGTCAGTTAAGATGAAAAATGATTGAAAAGGGCATGAATCTTATTGAATATGTGTTTGTGTGTGTGTGTGTGTTTTGCTAAAAAACAGTAAAATTTGCCATTAAAAAAATTACAAAACACTGAAGCGCATAATTAAACCTATCCCCTACAAATTGTTTTCTAATTCTGTTACAAACACGATTCTTTTGTGTTGAAGATAATGTATGGATATTTGTTAATGATACTACATTAAGTGGATTATTATTATCTTCATCATCTATATTTCCTAGTTCATCTTGAATAAAATCCACATCAGCTTGGGAATATCACCCGATTACAAAAACATTGATCATTGTTACTTTTAAACCCAAAAATAATTTCTATGGGTGCTCAAAAGGAAATTGATCATGACTAAATTTACATCTTCACACTTCAAAAAAAAAAAAAAAAAAAAAAAAAAAAAAAAAAAAAAAAAAAACAACAACAACATTGGGATCACGTCAAGAACCCCCACGATTGTTTTATTAAAACCCATCCCCTCAATTAATAAAACACACTCACATTGACGCGCGCGGCTTCTCTTGTTGGCCTATTTCCCCCTCTTTCGTCTTCTTCTTTTGCACAGTGAGGGGCGACTATGAAATAGAGAGTGAGAGAGTAATAGACTATGATGTACCGATACCGACACCGACACGACGTTTTCAATATGTTACCGATATGGGATGTTGATACGTTACTTTAAAAATACTAATATTTTGATATGTTCCTATATGTCTTAGTATTAAATAATATTTTTAATATAAAGATTGTGTTTCACATTAACAAAATATAATAAAAGAAAAATCATTAGCATAAGAACAAGAATAGTATGCCATAAAATTAGAGCAGACAGTGAGATCACTGAAATTCAAGAACTATCTCGTATGTTACTTATAAACAAGTATCATTGCCCACAACACAAATTAGAGTAGCATGCCATAAAATTTAATTTCCATTAAAATACAGAGTTCTTAACGCAATTAAGACTGAACAAGAAGTGGGCATCATGTATATCTTCAACTTCTTACTACAGAGTTCTCTCACGCATTCTAAATCATAAAGCCACACATTGTCATACAGGTATGCATATGCATAAAAACCATGATTACATGTATCTGTCATTCCACAAAACCAAACTAGTTTTTCATGAACTAATTTCTTCAATGGAGAACTACTATACCAATTTTGGAAAAAGGCGCTCACATCACAGATATCGGGATCACAAAGAGTGAGACACAAACATAGACACAGACACAATCACCGATATTAAAAACAAAATCAGATTAAACCGAGAGGAGTGAAGAACACAGAGAGTGAGACATAGTTAGATACTCAGATTAAACAGAGAGTGAGACATAGAGAGCGAAGAAATCAGATTAAAGAAAATCAGATATTACCACAGAATAGCGATGGCGTCGAGTCAATTTGGGAAATGAAAGAGACGGAGGCGAAGTCGATCTGGTGGACACGATTTCACCGAGTGGATTTGGGAGAGAAGTCGCTACACTCTTCATCGATTAGGGCATTTTTGTTGCCAAAAATCTCAGCTACAAAACCCCCTTCAGTTTTAGAAACAATTACAGGAATGCATGTGACCGTTTGACCAATGCAATTCGCAAATTCCAGTGTCATATGCGTGTCCATGTAATTCACGTATTGAATACGTGAAATTACCAAATTTTAACGTATCCGTGCATCATAGGTGAGAGAAGCAGGGAGAGCTTTTTTAGATTTTCTTTAGTACCGTTTGTCGTTGGTGGATATAGAGTTGCAGATTTGATATAGGTGAAGATCCAGATCGAAGAAGCAACCAGATCGAAGTTGTGGAATGCACAAAAGCGCTCATAGATTGAACAGTGAAAAGACGCCAGAGATCGCAGAGGAGGTAGGTTGAAATTGAAGATCTGTCGCACTCGCATTGGAAGGGGATTAAGTGAAGGGTAAAACAGTCGTTTTCTTTGCGTACAACGTGCAACGGTCCTTTTTGATGGTGGTGAAGCTAACAAAAGTGGTTTCACCCATCGTGATTCAGGTGGATTGCCTCGTAGCACTATCGCTGGTAAGGAGTCTGGGTGGACAAGCACATCCCAATAGTAGCCTGATCCGTCGAATTCATCAGCTGATTTCACAGGAGTGGAATGTGAATATTTCCCATGTTTACCGTGAGGGGAACCGCTGTGCTGACTTCCTGGCAACGTACGCGTTAAGGTTGGGAATGGGTTTTCACCTCCTTAATGAACCACCAGATGGAATGCTTGCTTTTCTTCGAGAGGATGTGGATGGTGTAGCATGCGCAAGATTGTGCTCTTGTACCAGCTGATCAGTTTTGATTAGCCTCCTTCTTAACGAAAAAAAAAAAAGTGGTTTCACCCCAAAAGCCACTTATTCCAAGGAAGTCCATCACCACTGAAAGCCTTCCCAAACGATCCAAAATCAACTTTTTCTTCCCAGTGGACTTTTTGTACTACTCACTGGGCTTTTGTTACTTCTCACTGCTATGCCAAACATACTCTAAGTTGTTTTATCAATAACTTAATGTTTATTAAGTTAGAAAAGTTAAGTATCTTGGCAAAAATATTTTATGGTTCTTAATTAATAACTGAATTATTAAGTTATCTTTTTAAACTTCGTCTCCATCCTCCGACAATGAGAGTGAGGATGATGATGAGAAAGAGGAGGATGAGAACAGTAGGCAAGAAAACAATGATGATGTTCAGTCATCACCCTCACTACCACTACTACAAAAATCGCTTTTAAGATAGGTAAAAATGACTTTTTAGATTGGTTGTGGATCCGGTCTCGATGCAACCGATCTTAAAAGTATGTTACTTTTAAGTTGGGTGAGCAACCGATCATAAAAAATACTTTTTAGACCGGTTATTTAAATATGAGGTCTAAAAAGTCTGACTTTTTAAACCGGTTTTATACACAACAGCCTTAAAAGTCCCTTTCTATCACAAAAAAGGATGAAAGGCACATGCTCGCCTCCGAGAAGATGCACTAAGACGCAGCGTAGTCAATGCTGTCTTTCTTCTCAAAGCTCATATCTTGGGTTATTGTTCCAATTTGTCAAAGATGTACAGAAGACGAGTCTAGAAATTTGAAGCAATGTTGAAGATAAAGCAAACAAAGTGACAAAAGAAGCAAAAATAAAATAGATCGAAGAAGACGAAGCAAAAATTATGAACCTGAAGATTGAATCTGTTGGGATTGAGTGGAGGTCTGAAGATCGACATTGCTCAAATAGAAGAAGCTAACACTATTAGAGATTGAAGAAGCTAGAACGAAAACAAGAGAAGCAAAAAACAAAATTTGTGCTCGAAATCGTGAACAAGACAAGAGATTCTATTGTTTTCTTGAGTATGGCTCAGACCAGTTATTCTTCAACCTCAGGCTTCAAGATCCTATCGATTATTAGCTGCGCAATCCTGTCTCTAACCTTCAGTTCAAAATCAATGTCCGAATGGATCTATCCTCATGTCCCATTTTGCCACAAATAAAACAAAATCTCGCAAGTTTTTCATACCTTACCTTGGCATCTTCCAACTCTGTCAGTTGAGGCACTTTAAATATTAGCACCACGCAGCTTTTTCTTTGGCTTCCATGTAGCTGCAACTTGTTTGGCTTCCACACAGCTACAACTTGTTCCCTCACAGCGCCGACACCCACTCAGGTATTTGAGATTACTTTTCCTACCTGAAATCGATCATACTTCAAGCTTGATGTTTCCCCTTTCCACTGCATCTGAAACTCCACTCCATGCAAATCCATTTCTTCACCTTCCTTCAATCGCCCAATACCACACCAGACTTCAAAGGAGGTGAGAAAAGATAATAATCATAGTATTCCAACTTATTCTCCAAGAATCGGCGACTTAAGACTATTAGGGTTTACTAGGGAAATACCCAAGACCTTTTAGACCGATTATGCTCAATAACCGGTCTTAAAGGTTTACCTTTTAGGATAGCCGGTCTTAAAAATAATCCACATTTTTTTTTTTTTAACTTTTTAGACTGGTTGTTTAGGAAACCAATCTAAATAATATATTTTAGACCTCATATTAAAGGAACTGGTCTAAAAAGTTCTTTATATTTACGAAACTTCCATCGGTCATACTTTTTAGACCCAATCCTTTATATTTGGTCTAAATGTGGTGGTCTAAAAGTCCTTTTTTGTTGTAGTGTGTCATCCTCATCCTTAGCCTGACTCTAATCATCAAAGGAGGGAGAAGAAAGGTCTAACTGCAAGTCATATTCAACATCATTGTAATGAAATATATGGTTCAACTTCCTATTCAGCGTATTGGCATATGTCGCAAGACACCTTGTGTCATGGTCAAGGTTTGACAACATTCACATCAAAGCCTCCATTTCAAGAGGAGGCAGAGGAGGAAGGGATGGTGGTGGTAGTGGAAAGGGTGGTGGCAGCGGATGAGGTCCTTGGCAACTTAACATGATGAAAATCGAAGAAAAAATATGTCAGAAGCATTAAATGCGTAGTAGAGATAACCAACGGAAACACTCTTTTATCAATAGCTACAATTATTCTCTAATGGATAGATTTGAATGCTCACAACAGTCATTAAAGACATTCTACCTATGAAAAGGGAAGCATTAATCAACCAATGAAAAAATTAATTTTGTTTGTTAAGTGCTCTGTTATTCTGTCTGATGTTTTTTGATATTCTTATTGCTCTTTAGTATTCATTTATCAACTATTTGAGAGAGATTTTACAACCTTATTTGTTACTCATGTAAAGAGAATCTCAAGGTAGTAAGACCTTGAGTGTGGGTGTCAACCTACAAAGAGTAAAGGGGAGTAAGTGTTTTGTTGAGGAACTTACTTGGATTGTGGTGCTAAGAACCCATCGAATCTTGGAAGTATAGTGAAAATCTCAAAGGCACTTTGAGCACTGGATGTAGATCAAGAGATTAAGACCAAATCAGTATAAACTCGGTATACACTTCGGTGATATTTCTCCAACCCTTATCTTTTTAATTGAATGTTTTAATTGTAATATTTTAAAGCCAATTTACCCCTCTATGGTGAAACCATTAACACTAACATAGTGGAGTCCTTCTTTTTCTCGCTTATCAAATCGGGGGATGCATCATTACTTCAGCAACGTCATGATTATAAATGACTTGATCATTCTGACGAAAATCATGGGATTATGGCATTTAATTCATTAATAACCAAGATACTCCTTGATTTTTTTTCCCACGAATTTCGCTAGATCCATATTCGGGGCCCTAATCCTTGATCTTTCCAATTTTAGCCTTTTCGGTACTGTCCTTGTTGCTCCGGCGTGAGCCTGTCACTGACGTTTTACTATCGTTCAAGAGATAGACTTCATCCCAACCCTTCTTGCAAACAACAACAACTTTATTAATAGTTCTAACATGAGGGTGCCTAGCCAACTACCATAATCATCCTCCTCCAAGTCCTCCTGCTAAAACCTACAGTTCCTTGCATCATGTCCAATACGTCCACACTCATAACAAAAGTTCTGAAGGCATTCATAATGTACATAAACCCAGCTAGATCACGATTTGGACTAGGAGTGGCTGATTCAAATCAATAAGTACCCTGGCTTCGATAAAATTTCTCGTTAACTTCTTATTTAGAACAAGATTCTCTACCAAAACTACATTACTTACTGCATTGCCCAGCTTTGTTGCACTATCCACTGCAAGAAAATAGTAAATGTGTGATGGAAAAAATTCCATCGCAAATTGTGTTGATTTTCGTGACGGAAAGCGTATCCGTCACAAAATAGTGAAGGTTTGGGAAGGAAACATCTTCCATCGCAAAAAGCAGGCAGCATTTTGTGACAGGAGAATTTTTCCGTCGCAAAAAGGCGCAAAATTGACACCTTTTGCAACAGAATATTCTTCCGTTGCAAAACGATGCCTGTTTTTTGTGACGAAGATGTTTTCGTCACAAAAAGGCGTTAGTTTTGACGCCTTTTTGCGATGGAAACGGGTTTCCGTCACAAAAGTAAGTGATTTTGCGATGGAAACCCGTTTTCGTCGCAAATTGAAGCATAAAATGCTTCAGATCCAAGTTGTTCAGTTCCTTCTCGTGTCTGCCATTCTCTCCCAATGTCTGCCCTTCTCCGCTCCACCCTCACTCTGTCCGCCCTTCTCTGCTCTGCCGTCCGTCCACCCCTCTCCGCTCTGTCGTCCGTCCAACCCTCTCCGCTTCGGCCTCTATTGCCCTCGTCTACGGAGGTAATTTCCAGTGAATATATATATATATATTTTGTCTTATATACTAAGCACCTTCTAGCGTAGTATATGGAGTCTCCCTCTTTGCCGTCACCTTGCAATTTAATCATTAATTTTTTTTTTTGGGAGAATTATAATAAAGGACCTAAGAAAAATAATATTTATTTAGAAGGACCATAAAAATAGTAATTATTTTAAAGGACCAAAAATTAAAAAATTAATATAAAGAGACTAAATTGCCCTTGGTCAAATTTCCTATATTATCTCTAATTAAATCGAAATCAAGTGATTGATTGAAAATAATAAATAGAGATCAAATCGGGAATCGGAATATGTAAGTTAGAGTCTCTATTGGTAACTTTTTATCTCTCTATGAAGAAGAAATCGTAGGTTCTTTCATCCACAAAGATTTTCCAGGCGTCCTCCCCTCTGTTCTATGATCTTCAAGTTCTTCTTCTTGGTAATTTTTTATCTCGTTTTCCTTTAGTTCGGTTCTTGTTATAATCATTAAAATTTGATTAATCCTTGCCCTTTAGTATTGCATATTTTTCAAACTTTTGTTTTGAATCACCGAAGCCAATTCGCATGGTCCGTCACTTTTCTTTCTTGGAATGGAAGGTTGCCATATATTATTGTTAAAAAAAAAAAAAAAGTTCGCAAACATTGACCTGTAGATTTTTTTTTTTTTTTTGGTTAATTAGATATCTCATTCCAAAAAAAGGTTGCCATATACTATTGTTCCAAAACGTTTTTTTTTTTTTTTTTTTTTTCATTTCTCACCTTTATGTAAAAATTGTAGAACCAAGGGCAATTTAGTCTCTTTAGATTAATGTTTTAATTTTTGGTCCTTCAAAGTAATTACCATTTTTATGGTCCTTCTTAATAAATATTATTTTTCTTAGGTCCTTTATTATAATTCTCCCATTTTTTTTCTTTTTTGGACCAGAAATAGTTAATTATTAATATGTGACAGCCAAATGCATGTTTTTTTTAAAAAAATAATAATAATAAGAGGATGATTTATGTGTTATAATTTTTTAATGCTAATTAAGGAAAGTGTGCGTTGGTTAATCAAGACGTGGACCACAATAATGCCCCCACCTCAACGCTGCCTTATTATTATCACTGCAAGTCTATTACAAACTCATTATCAGAATTATAAACTCCATTTTTCTTAAATTAATTAATTTGTTCCGTTGCTTTTTAGTTTTGAAAATAATAAATGGAATAAGAACATCATCTTTCACATTGTTTTTCACTGTTCACCCTGTTGCTTGCTTTTCTACAAATCATAGAATATACTGTACCCGAAATCTGTCGGTGGGTTCTATTTCCTTATGTTCTACATGTGTTGAGTTCACATTATATGCTTAGAGTTAGGTGCTTATTAGGTGCTTATACCTCTAATTAGAGGTATAAGCATATTTTTTTTAATTTTTTTTATATATTGTATTTATTTAGATTTAAATTATATGCTGCTTTCTGAGATTTTTTTGCACCCAGTATCTCAAATTAATTAATTTTCAGTTCTGCATTTGTCTGTAACACCAGTATTATGAAAATTAATTAATTTGAGATACTGGGTGCAAAAAGTATCTAAAAAAGAAGCATATAATTTAAATATAAATAAATACAATATATAAAAAAAATGCTTTTACCTCTAATTAGATGTATAAGCACACGACTCTAAGCATATAACGTGGACTTGTGTAGAACTTGGAAACAAGATTAAATAGCCCTAATATTAGATTTAATTAAGAAATTATTTTTCCTAATTCAATATAACAATTTGGTGAATGTATGTACCACCCATCTCCTGCATATCTCAGCCTTTATATACAGATTAACGCTGGATTTTCAATAATAGATATTTTTTATTCTTAATTGTTAATTTAATCTATCAATAATATCGTCATCAATTATTTATATGTCTCTATCCATCATGAAATCTAAATATGTCTGATTATTATTATTATTATTATTTAAATTAAAATTCATAATTTAAGCAATATATAAATGTTTTGTTTTAATAATTTAGTCCGTAGCGATAATTGAAATAAACGCTGCATTTGCATTTGACATGTAGAAACTTGCATTAGGATCTTCTTCAGCAACCAAAATATTCCAAAAAGCAATTATGCAAAAAGGATATGGGTTTGGCTCCTCGTGATGATGATGACCATACTGCTGTTGTATAAACGTTATTTATGATTTTTTTGTTCTTTTTATTTCATCTTGTTCGCAACATTATTGTTTATATTTCATTTTCTCTCTATATACTATTTTATGATTGCTATTATATATTTTTCCTCATATACACTTCTTTTTAATTTTGTAATTTTTTTCCTAGTTGTTGCTAAGGAAGAGACGTGATATATATATATATATATATATATATTATAATTTTAATATTTGTGATGGATTTTTACATAATTAATAATAATAATAATAATAATAATAATAATAATTTTTTGGTAAAAAATAAATTTTGTGACGAACAGAAATTCCATTGCAAATTCTGACTTTTGCGATAGAATTTCTTTCCATCGTAAAATCCGAAGTTTGCGATAGAATCTTTTTCCGTAGAAAAATTCAAAATTTGTGACGGACATTAACTCCGTCACCAATTCGGAATTTGCGGCAAATGTAACTGTCGCAAACTTTGGAATTTGCGACGGATTTTGTGTCCGTCGCAAATTCCAAATTTTGTGATGGAATATTTTTTTGGTTGTAAAAATCCATTTGCGGTGACATTTTTTATGACGGGTGGTGATCCATCGCAAATGGTTTTTGTAACAAAAATTTGCCCTTTTCTCAAAAATTCTTAATTTTTTGAAGTGATCCATGTCAAAGGCCCCCAACGGAAGACCATGGAACTATACCTAGAAAGGATAGAGGCTAAAGTCAACCTCACTATACACGATATAGTCATTCCAATGCTTTGAAGATTGAAGAGAACACCCTAGATGCAGACTAAGGGCACTTGTTGCTTATTTTTACTAGGCAAGTGTACCAATCAAACAAGTAATAAAACAATGAATAGAGTATCGTCCCACGAGATTATAGCACCGTAATATGCATGCAAGAGAATGAATAATAGTTGCTTGATTTGCTAAAATGAAAAGATATTTTGATGTGATTTGAATAATATAAATGGCTAAATCTAAACTTGAAAGGTAACCAATCAATATTGAGCACGATTGAGAGTAAATCAAAGTAGAAATAGGTTAAGCTTCTATTTCCCCCTTTTCTCGCACCTTCTACCAAGAATTCTTTAGCAACACCGTAGCAATGTTCTCCAACTAACCCACATCTTTTGTATACGAAGTTTTCCAACAATCCTATATATTTACTCCTAACCCTGATTTCATCATATACCTATGCGAAATCGAGCTCGAATACCTTGAAATTCAAGTTGTATGGTTGTGTAAGGCAAAGTAAATCGACTAACACCCACTGTTTAATAGAGGTCTAGTCTTAATCCCCTTCCAGTAAATTAAAACCACATCTCTTGCCTATTAATGGCTAGTCAACAAACAAGATAGACCAATTAAATGCACACCATTAAACAAAGTGAATCAACATTTATATTTAAGCTAAGTATTCGGGTAAAATGTGTAAATTAACATTCCATCAAAGCTTAGCCATGGAAAATATAGCTCATGGCTTTCTACAACATTACAACTGAGTTTAACATAAATCTTTCAAAAACAGAACAAAGAAACAAACTAATAAAAAGGAAGAAGAGGAACAGTAGAATACGAGGTAGCCCAAGAAGGAAAAATGCTACTATCATATGTTGAGTTCCGTCCTTCTCCTCAAGATTTTTCTTTCTTTACCTAGCTCCCAGCCGCTCCTTGTTTTTCTTCTCGATCTGTAGAATGCTTTTAGGTCTATCCTTGCTTTCCTTTTAAGGCTAGGGTTGAGGGTGGCAAAAGTCCATTAAGTCCTTCATCCAATGGCCGAGTTGTCCCGCCTCCAATAGTGTAATGAGCTTGTCCTTTCGCAAGCTCGGCAAGAATATTCTTTTTTCTTTCTCTCTCCAACTGTCCTTTCTTTACTTTTTCCACCCCTTCACTATTACAAAAAGTGGCTTTTACTTCCCTAGTAGACGTCCCTTTTTGAAAAAGAGAAATAAAATATAAAGGCGGTGGCATTTTTGTAATTATGTGAAGGAAATTTGACTTTAGGCGTCCTAAATAAAATTTGGGACGCTAAAAGTAGCATTTTTGGCATCCTAAAATTGATTTAGGACATCAAAAGTGGACCCTAGCATTAGAATGGCACCAAAAATTTGACTTTAGGCATCCTAAACCAAAAGTAGGACTTTAGGCGTCCTTAAACAAAATCAAGACGTCCTAAAACAAATATTTCGTTTCTACCGCACCGCTCAACAAATATTCAGTTTCAATTTTCATTTCTCATTCTCACGCTTCTCTATGAACCTTCTCCTTCACTTCCTCCCGACTTAAATGTACCCTTCCTCCTTGACCTCGTTCAAAAATGAACCCGAGCTTCCCAAATCATTCTACTAAGATGCAACCACCACGGATTCGAGCCCCGGTTTCATCGGCAAAGCGTTACGCTTCTTTGACGCCGAGATACGACCGCTACGGATCTGGTCTAAGTCACGAGATATGGTTTGAGTCACATATCTCGGTCTTAGTCACGAGATCTTGTTTGAGTCGCAGATCTGGTCTTTGCTTTCCTTGTTGATAAGGTTCGCTCGGATTTTTACTTCTTAATCCATTCTTCGAGACATTTCCATTCGCTTTAAATGTCCCGACTCATTTTTGTTGAAATCAAATAAGCGTTTGATGAATCAAATGAACATTTATGATCATCGTGCTGATCATTGGCCTCGATGCATTTCTATTCTTCGGAAATTTATCGATTGTTGATTATATTGATTGTTGATTTCAATTAGTTTTTTTGATTGACCTAAACGCATTTCCATTCTTCAAAAATCAAAAATATATATTGATTGTTGATTTCAATTAGTTTTGTTTCAAACGAGCAAGTTGATTTTGATTCTTGATTTCATCATTGTTCATCTTCACTATCTGTAGTCGTGAGAGGGAAAAAAAATATAACTTGTTTTAAAATTAGGCACTTGCGGCGTCTGAAAATGGTTTTAGGACACCCAAAAAACATATAGGCATCCAGAATTTTTTTTTTTGGGACTCCAAAACTCTCTTTTTTACTACATCCCCCTGCGTAGGAGTCCCATTAAAAAGGGATGTAAATAAGGCTTAAAAATGGACGTTGTAACTGTCTTTTTACGTAGTGCTTTTGCTTTTCCTTCTAGCGTGTTGCCTTTCCCATCCATCCTAAGCCCACAAGGCCCAATTTCAGCAGCATAGCCCAACATCAGCAACGATTTCCTACATTTTTACACTAAATAATCCAATTTAAACCCAGTAGACGCTAGTGTAGAGTTTATCAATTATCATTCAGTACAAATTTTTTTTTTTGATACACATAGTAGGGGAGGGGTCAGGGTTCGAACCCTGGACATGGGAGAAGGGAGCTAAGCTCTCATGCCACTGTGCTACTAAGGCGCTGGCTCATTCAGTACAATTTTGATGCTGTAGCAACACTACTAATGAAACGAAAAGAAATCAATTTAATCCCATTTCTCCCAAGTTTCTACAAAACAATTTATATCAATTTAATACCATTCACACTTAGGAGAATTTATAAAATGTATTAATTAATCTCTTTTAATAATTATTTCCACATTATCATTCTTAATCATAATTGATCATAACAAGAGTATTTCAAGCACGATAATCCCAATAAAAACCTTCAAAAAGCTATAGAAATACATAATAAAATTAGGACTTATCAGGCACCCAGTAAGAACTCTATTATAGTCCTCGGACTTCTCAAGTCTAAACAGAATGGTATTGTTATCACCCATGTCATGGACGTCCACTTCTTTATCCACACCCCACCCGTTCTTGATAATCGATGTAAAGATTCCTTTGTTCATATATTTATGCAATCCTTCCAATCAGCGCAGAATTGAGTGTGATAGTTCAGGAATTATTTTTTCCCCCGGAAGAGGAAATATTAAATAAAAAAAGACTAAAATTCAACAATAAAAATAATAATTAAGAAAATGACAAAATAGATAAGAACTCCCCTGAATTTGATCTACCTTGCATATCCCTTCCATCATTTTTTTAAATTTTAAAAAGAATACTACATCAACTTTCTTAGGTTGACATTTAACCTCCTACTATTAAAATGGCCATGGATATCACATTTTGTTATTTTCAATTATTTGGTATATGATATGTAATTTTATTATTTCATTAATCCATACCAACTTACAACTCATAATCATATTAAAGGAAATTTTCGTTATTATATACCAACTACGATCGGATGCAAAAACGGATGCTTTTTTTTTTTTTTTTTGGAGGGGGGGGGGGGTTTGGGGAATCAACGACTTGTGTCCATCAATCCTCCATTATATGGTTCATGTGAAAACATGTGGCCCAACGAAAGATAATGCAGAGGAAGGATTAAAAAAAGCCGTCACCAACAATAATTAATAATAATAATAATAATAATAATAATAATAAAAAAAGACTAAATGTTTAGTCTACACTAAATAATTTTTTATTTGTAAATAAAAATAATTCATATAATTCTTGGATCCAGTGGTGAATGCCGGTGTGTGTGTGTATATATATATGAGACAAGGTAATATTTAAATTTTAAATTTTAAACAATTAGTATTCTCTTTTTAATTTGTAGATATGTATGCATTAAGGGAGGTCCGGAATGTTGCGAACTATTTTTTTGTTGAATGAACAAAAAAATTACACACACACACACACACATATATATATATATGTAATATTCATATACATAGGTTACATACAGACATACATACATACATATGTAATATTCATAGACATATACATATTATTCTGTCTAGATTGACAAGGATGTCTAACCCAATGGACTAACATATTGATATTGGATCGGATAACTCTCTCCTCGGTATCTATGAATCAGATACCTGAGACTATAGATCATTGTGCATGAATAGACTTTAGCCAAAAAGGGTGATGTGTGTGCACAATGACGGCAGAATAGTAATTGAGAAAGAATGATTATACCTATAGGGTTTACTTCTTATTTATAGGGTTTACTTGTAGGGTTAGTGTTTGGACTTATAGGCCTTTGTGTCTCCAAGCCCAAGTGCTACGCCGGCGCCGCTATATCTGTGTTACATAGATTGCCCCTTGTTGAGCCATACGTTGAATGAGTCTCATATATGAGTCCATAACACACACATATGTGTGTGTATAATATTCATATACATAGATATACATATACACACACATATATAAATGGAATTATGTATAACATATTAATTTTTTGGTGGTATATTTATTAATATTACGGGATTCAAAACTTTTGGAGTTACTTGTGGTTTATTGATATAGGCACTTTGTGGGGATTGTATTGGCAATGGTTTGTCGGTGCTTATATCTAAGTTTTAAAGTACGGAAAAGTATTTCTCCAGTCACTGGAGATAGAGTTATCTCCGATGCCCCTAAAACTACATCATTTTGAATTAATGAAAGGTGTGTTTGTAATTTTAGGTGAATTAATGAAGGGTATTTCCGTAATTTTGCACCTTCATTTCGCCTAAAATTACAAACACACCCTTCATTAATTCAAAACGACATAGTTTTAGGGTCACCATTTGAGATAACTCTATCTCCGATGGACCGAGAAATCCTTTACCCTTTAAAGTAAGCACTCCGATTTCACACCTGAGAAAATTTTGTACGACGTACATACATATATATAAATATACATTCACACACATATATATTATATATCTTCTGTAAAAGATAATAATGCCTTCCTTTTCGAATCGCATGTAGAATATACCAACAATATGCGTTGATTTTTTTTTGGAGGTCATTATATATATATATATATATATATATAAACTCAAAACTTGTCGCACATATATAAAGATGTCTACTTCCCTTCGTTTATCCACTCAATACGCTTGATATCTGAAGAAGCAGCAGCAAAGACTACTTTTTCTGTTTCACCATTTAATAGGGCTAGCTACCTTCAACGGCTACTTTTGAGGTACTTCATTGTATAACATGCACACACAAGAAAGCAAACATCATGTTTTCTTTTTTATGCATACTCGTTTAATTAGATTAAATGTGGCTTATTGTATTGCCTTATATATCGATACTGAGCAGAAAAATATGCATACCTGCTTCACTTCTTTTCTTCCTAAGATGTTTTCATTAAAAGAAAAATGAAAATATACATTGTTGAAGTGTACAGATTTTATCCTAGTCTTAGGGCTAGTTCATTCGTTTGTGGTTATATAAATAAATTTATTTTAGTAATATTAAAGATAAGGAAATTGTTAGTCTCAAATGATGTTTTTTAGACAACTATTGTTGTTTTGAAAATTAAACTTAATATGTGAGCATTCAAAATGAATAATTCAAAATTTCAAATCAACATTTTTTGTTAATGGCTTTAGCGTCAATGCAAAAACAAAAACAAAAAAACAAACAAAAAAACACTTTATAAAGTAAACCTTGTGGAAAGTTGAAAGACTAAATCTATACTTTTTCCTATTTTTTTTCTATTAAAATCTTTATTATTAGCTCAAGGTTTTCCTATCGGCTAGGTCATACTCTCAACATCTTCCTCATGTTTAACTGACCCCAATCATTTTTAAGGAAACATTAGAGTGAGTGACTAGAGGAAGAAATTATATTTCTTGGAGAGATCATAAAAATTATAATTATTTAGGAAAACTAAATACAAAATATAAATTTAAAAATATTAAATTCTTAACAAAACCACGTACATTCTCCATAAGTCCTTACCCTAATTTTTCCAACTTTCTTTTGACGGACCGTTTGGGTGCTCATCATCCAATTCTTATTAGATTTAGATTGTCCATATGAGATTTTACCATCCAAATTTAATATTTTTTTAAGTGATAATTTTTAAATAAAAAGCTCATTTTTTTTAAAAAAAATATGATAGTTAAGAGATCATCTTTACTTTAAATTTTATACTCGTTAAAATAATTTTTTAAAAAATAAAGATGGAAAAAAGGTAAATTTTGAAATAGATTGGGATCCTCATCATTTCAATGAGCACCCAAACCAATTCCTTTTTTTGATTTGTTTCTACGGAGTGGTTCCTTTTATTTGCGGACAGCTAAGTTTTTTTCTTGTTTCCCCCGATTCCTTTCATCTTTCTCGATGTTATCCACTTACCGATCAGTTTAATTTTCTCTTTTAACGAACTAATAATATCGAACTGTGCAAAAATATAACAATGATTAGAAACTAAAGTGTGTTGAACGGTTGATCCTTTTTTTTTTTTTTTTTTTTTTTTTTTTTTTTCTACTGGAGTATAGTTGTTCATTTATTTATTTCTTTCTATTTTCCCTTGTATTTATTATTTATCATTTATATTAAATTAATTCAAACCCCATAATATCACAAAATCAATTAATAATATGATATTTGTGTAAGATTACTTAGAGCTTTTATATTTTCTTATTTAAAAAGGTCATAAAGCAATAGATCGCTAATATTATCATTAGTCTTCTAACCAGGGAAAAGGATACACACACACACTTTTACATTCATGAAGAGATTCGTAAATTTTAAAATAAATAAAAAAGGATAGATCGCTAATATTATCATTAGTCTTCTAACCAGGGAAAAGGATACACACACACACACACTTTTACATTCATGAAGAGATTCGTAAATTTTAAAATAAATAAAAAAGGAGAAGTAATTTTTTTTTTTTTTTTTTTTTTGGGGGGGGGGGGGGGACAGTTTTCTGTTTATCTTTTTGGTGAAAGTTTGCTGTTTATTTAATTTATGTAATGCCGCTTCTGATTATAAGATGTTCTTTTCAACAAGAAGGGATGTTCAAGATCAATGACTGAAAATGAAAAATATATAATTTAAATAAGAAGAAAACTTACATCTAGTAGTTAATATAATGAATATCAAGTTCTCAATGAATTACATACATTTGCATCTTTTAAATATATCATTGTTATATTTTAAATATATATTAAAATATATCATCATTAATGGTGTAATCCTCTCCCTTTCTCTCTTTCCTCTTCCACATCTTTGTCCAAACACCAGGCTGTATCTTTTATCTGATTGCTAGTAACTGATTTCTACACAATTGCTAGGCGGTGAGACATTGATTTAAAACCTCTCTTCTCTTCTCTTATGTTGGTTTGTTTTGATCTCTTGGGTTGTTTATTCGAGTGGTGTGGAGGGCAAAAGAAGCCTATATTAAGATTTGTAGAAATCAGAGACTGAAAATGCGGATAAAAGGTATAGTCTAGAGTTTGGAAAGAGATGTTGCAGAGGAAAGAGAAAAAGGGTGGGTTACGCTGTTAAGAATGATATATTTAAAAGATAATGATGATATATTTTAAAAATAACGATAATATATTTTAAAGATATAGATGATAGTAATTCATTGGGAACTGAATACCCATTATATCAAGTAATTGGTGTAAGTTTTCTCCTTTAATTAAAATTGTACTCGTACATTATTTAAAAAATAGAGCCAGGACCTAGAGGAGAAATATGGGGCTGGGATTTTGGTTAGGGACTATTTAGGGCATGTTTGATTTCTCGTTTTCAAAACAGTTTTTTGTTGTTAAAAAAACAAAAAGCAAATTTTTTTTCGTAATAAAAAAGCGTGTTGGTTAGCTGTTCCCAAAAAAAATAATTTTCAGAACATATCTTTTATTTTATTTTTGTTAATTTCAATAACAAAGTCTTATCCTATTAGGTGGGGTTGGCTACATGAATCACACGATGCCATTATACCATGTCAAAACTAGATATTTTAATAGATTATTAACAAAAAATCCCAGTCTATAATCTCATTAAATGTTTTCTTCGGTCTTCCTTGACCTCTTTTTAGAGGACTATATAAACCGCTTGATCAACCCTCCTTACCGGTGCACTCAATGACCTTCTTCGAATCTGTCCAAACTACCTCAAATGATTTTTTACCATTTTCTCGTTAATAGATGTCACTCCAACTCATTCATGTATGTAATCATTACAAATCTTATCTCATCTGGCTACCCCTTATTTATGTTAATGTTATCCCTTTAAAGCCCAATATTCACTACCATATAACATTTGTTAGTTTTATAGCATTGTGATAAAACTTTTGTTTTACTTTATTAGGTGCTTTCTGATAACAAATACCTTCTGTAACTTTTCTCCATTTATACCATCTTGCTTCAATTCCATGATTAACATCTCCATCAATTTCACCATCTTGTTGTATAATTGATCTCAAATATCTAAACTTTGTCACTGGCAAATGACTTGCCCCCCAATTTAACTTTCACTTCACTTCTAACTTGTCTCTTATCAAAATTGTAATGCATATATTCAGTTTTGTTCCTACTTCGATGAAAGCCTTCAAGTTCAAAGTCATTCTCCATATCTCAAGTTTAAAATTAATTTTCTCCCTAGCTAGATTTAGCTAACAAACTATATCATCATAAATATATATATATATATATATATATATATATATAGTTAGGGATCTCCTCTTTGATATACTCAGTTAGAATGCCTACCACTAGGTTAAACAAATAAGAGCTCAATGTTGATCCCTGGTATAGGCCAAGCCATATAGAAAAGCCCTTGTCTCCCTTCCAAGCCCTATAACACTTATTGTTAACCTTTCATACATGTCCTAGATGGCTTTGATATTTGCAACATGCACCTCTTTCCTTTCGATCCAAGGCTTTTCAAAGTACATCTCTTGGCACACGGTCATATGCTTTTTCCAAATCATTGAAAACCATATGCAAATTTCTTTCTTTGTTTTGATACTTTTCCTTAAGCCTCCTTAGTAAATAAATCTGTTCTATTATGGATCTTCTCTCGCATGAATCCAAATATGTTATCAAAAATATCAATCTCCAATCTCAACATATGTTCAATCACTTTTTCCCATAATTTCATTGTACGACTCTTTCACTCTACAAAACTAAACCTAGAGATGCATCCATGTCCGTTATTAAGAGTTAGATAGGGTCTAGATCCTTCACTCTAATTTTTCATCTAGGTGAAGTTACTTCAGCAGGACCTATATCTACTCTTAACAACTATGATATTGTCACGATCACAGGCATGAAACGTGAGTTTTACAATGCTGCAATGCTAGGTAGTATCGATGCCTTTCAAGGAATGGGTGAGCAAATTGAGTCCATACTAACCCCAAATAATAATACAATACTTCATCTACACTTGACAAACTATATTAACAAGGTATCAGAGGCATTTGTGGAAGTGATTCTACGGATGTGTCCTGCACTTCTTTTAAAGACCAATGAGAAGGGTGAAACCATACTCCATATAGCAGCAAGGTTTGGACATCATAAAATAGTGAAAATGTTGATTGATTGTGCTAAAGGTTCCTCTGAACATATCAATGGAGTTGGAGCTGAGAAAGTACTTATAAGAGTAACAAATGATATGAAGGACACGGCGTTGCATGAAGCAGCTCGTTATGATCACCCAGATGTTGTGGAAGTCTTGATAAATGAAGAGCCAGACCACTCATTTTTTGGTAGAAATGTTGATGGTGAAACTCCACTTTATATTGCTGTTGAGAGAGAATATTGGGTTGTGGTAGACACAATATTGGATTGCAGTAGTAATTCTCCACAATATAATGGACCTAAGGGTAGAACGGCTTTGCATGCTGCAATCCTTCATGGTTCTACAGGTATTTTACCGTATGATTTTTTCAATTTATCATTTATGGTTAGTTTGATTTTTGTATATGCTTTTTTTCCTTGGTGTTAAACAACAATAATAACAATATATTGAGATGCCTAGCTATAATAATTTTCTTAAATAAACAAATGAAATAACAACTCATAAATTTTTGGAATAATTCATCAAAAGAAAAGTTGCCATCACTACATAAAATTTCTATATGATAAGTTATGATAGTTATGTTTTAAATTAGCACCTCAAATTAAAAGAATGCTCATGTATAACAGAAAAGGTGTTGAAATTGTTGAGAAGAAACATATCAGTAGCAAAAGAAGCAGATGAAAATGGTTGGGTGCCTCTTCACTTGGCAGCACTTTGTGCAAGTTCATCTATGATAGGGGAGTTGCTAAGGTATGATACGAGTACGGCATACATGAGAGACAAGGAGGGAAGGACTGCTCTTCACCTTGCAGCACTTGTTGGCCGATTATTTGCAATGGAAGATATATTAGAACATTGTCCAGATTGTTACGAATTGGTGGATGAAAAGGGCTCAAATGCTCTTCACTATTTGACAGAACAAAGCGATTCAGTTTTTGAATCATCAATAAAGATTTTGCAGGATGCAGCACTAAGCAACATGTACAATCAGAAAGATAATGAAGGGAACACACCCCTTCACCACCTTGCCCGCCGTGCTACTGAATGGAAAACATTTGATTATCATCCTCTTCTGAAAAGAATTGCTCGTGATGCCCCCAAAGAGGACGTCTCTAGCTATCATTCAAGAGTGGACTCGATGGCATTTAATAAATACGGTCAAACTGCTGTCGACATTGCTCTTGATGCTGTGCCTCGACGAACAGCTAAAGAGGTAACAAGAAACAACATCTAGTTACTAAAATACCATAGTGTGAACTATTGATTGCAACTGATAACAAGAGGAGTACTTATATAGTAGAGACTGAGGGGAAAAAAGACAATTAGCTACATTACGCTTTTTACTGTGAATTTCCAGCTATCACACTCCAAATTAAGAGTGCTTAGTAAGTTAAGAGACTGAGCAATTGGTTTTCATATTGTTATAGCTAACTTCATAAAATCTTTTAATAGTTCTTACACTAGTTTGATTAGGTTTAATGTCTATGTAACTATTTTGATTTGAAATGGTATGTCCTTATGAATGCAACTTATTCATTTAGCTTTTGTAGCATGAATCTGATTAACAACAAAAATGATAAGACTTAATTATGTGTTATGAGGTGCAGAACTCAATGTTAAGGTTTTTGCAACTTATTGGAGCAAAGTTAGGAGGAAGAGTTATGGATAAGGACCATGGAGAGGGAAAACAAGAGAAGGGACAAGAATTTGCAGGAGACGGAGGGGAGAATCAATATAAGACATATTCTAAGGGAGTAGCAGGAACCCTCTCTATAGTGGCAATTTTAATTGCAACAGTAACATTTACAGCAGGATTTACGTTGCCTGGGGGATTGTTTCCAGATGGAGAACACAAGGGCTCTCCCATATTAAAGTATAACGCAGCTTTCAGAGCATTTGTCGTAACAGACTCTCTATCGTTTGTTCTCTCTACTTCTGCTGTTTTTGCCGTCGTTATGTCATCAATTGTAGGGAAAGAGGCGGACGAGAAGGTGTATTTATCGCTGCTGAGGAAGTGTGCAATTCTAACCATGGTGGCAATGGGGTTCATGATCATATCATTTGGAGTGGCCATATATGCTGTCCTGGATGTTTCTAAAGGTTTTGGTGTGGTCACCCTTTTGATTGCTTTGTCCTTTTTCTTCATCGCTATTATACTCGTTTGGAGAGCCTATGTGTCCATAAAGAGAAGCAAACACAGTGGTTATCATGGACTACACTATAGTCCCAATCAAGGTCTTGAGAGAGTAAGAGATATTCAGTTGCTTCGTACTCTCTGAATTCTTACCAATGGAAAACTATTTGTTAGTTTTACCTCATGTATTTCATGTATCCAACTTGTGTGCTGTAATTGACAATAAAAAAAAACTTCAATTTTAAGTCATGAAATTTTTTTATACTACTGTTTGTTATGTTTAAATTGCATATCGCTTATTTAGATTTAAGCAATTGTAATATGTACCATAATGTGTTTTCTTCATATTTAATTTCTAAATTCTAATACCTTTTTATTTGTCCAATACAAATTGTAACTCAAAATTTCATGTACATAATAAAATGTAAAAGTTAATCGTAATAAAAATATTTTTTTAAAAAAAAAAAACTCAAATAATATGTTTTAGAGTTGTCAAACTCACAAGTTTAAGCAAACTCGTAATAAATGATGTAAACTCGTATCGTGAACTCGAATCCTAAACTTGTAAGAGTTTACTTCTATTATTAAATAAGTATTACTAGTGTATAATTAAATAATTAAAATATAAAAATGACAACAATTTGATTTAAATATATTTTAAATCCAAATAATTGAAATTAAATCCATTAACATTCATCATTTATCATATTTAATAAAGAAATTTCTATATAAAGCCACCGAGTATGATCAAATCAAAAAAGTTAACAAGAGTTTAAGAGTAAGTTAACACGGTTTTGTAAGTTAGAAACCTAAAACGGTAAACTCGGTGTATAAACTCGTGAGTTTAACCAAGTTTACAATTAACTCGACTCGTTTTTGTAAGTTAAAAGTGTAAAAACGGTAAATTCGGAGAGTCAACTCACGAGTTTGACAACAATAATTTAGACTATAAAAAACTCAAATTTCCGGCGACTTATTTGTGGGAAAATTTGTAATGACTCCCCATATTTTGGAGCAATCGTCACATTTCTTTTAGTGTATTTGTGCTTCATGGATGCATTTTAATTAGGGAAAATATCAGTGAGTCCTAAGGAAGAGAAAAAATATCAAAAAAGTCCCAACCCCAAATCCCCTATAAAAAAAGTCCCTAATTAATTACGGAATTCGAATATTAAAAAAGTCTCGTTGTTAAAATAGCTTTTCCCCGTTGTTAAAATTTCCCTATGAAAATATTGTTGTCAAAATGGTTTTCTTTGTTGTCAAAATAACTTTTCCTGTTGTCAAAAATTTTCCAAGTTTCTAAAATTCTACAAGCCGGAGGAAAAACTTGAAAAAAATTTAATAACAGAAAAAGTTATTTTGACAACAGGAAAAGTCATTTTGACAAACATATTTTCATAGGAAAATTTTAACAACGAAGCTATTTTGACAATGGGACCTTTTTTATATTCGAATTACATAATTAATATCAAAAAAGTCCCTAGGGACTTTTTTTATATTGTTTCTTTTCCTTGAGACCTCATTGATATTTTCCCTTTTAATTACTTCTTTCAAAACAGTCAAGTTGTTGTAAAAAATAAAATGGGAAGAAAAATTATTTAATTCACTCAAACAAACACTACGATATAATTGTAAACATATGATACTTAATACTCCACAATTAAATAGAAGCGTGAGACGGATTCCACGCAAATTAATATTTAATTTGATAGTTATAATATAGACCATCAAGTAGGCTTTAGAAATACTTGACTGTTAAATACATTAACTATTAAATACTTGTTTCATATTTCAATTTTTTTGTCTTCCTACTCCCATGCTCTCACCCTCCTTCGGTACAATAACTAAGTACCTTTTTATTACTGTTCACTTTACATGATTTCTCATCTTCAACTTCCAACCTGTAATGATCACTATTACAAAAAATGCTATATATTATGACGGTCATTATTTACCATATATAATTATGGACAATTTGAGGGAAAACTATTATTCTAAATCCATGAATAAAAAAGTCCACATGTGCATTTATATAGGCCAACCTAGATCTAATCCTAGAATCTAATTTAATCTAATCATATCAAAATAAATCATAATAACTAAGATGATATTCCTAATCTGTCATTTGAATCTACTTCCTCAGTTATATCATTGGGTTAAAATCAAATTGAAAGCTTTGTTCTCCGTTCCTATTAAAGGGTGGATATTTAGACAATTCAGAAAATCAGATTTCAAAATTTTCTCTTGTGGCAAAGGCATAAGTGCAATTGTCCAAAATTTGGGAGTCTTGTATCTCTCAAAATCTTATGTTTCCCGTCTACTTCCGGACTTGGAAGCATGATCCGACAGATCTAAAGAAAAAAAGTGTGGGAAGAAGTTATTACGGTAATTAATTGCATTTAATTATAATATAGATGCATATAGTTATAAACCGCTACAAGCTTGATGCGAGATATCCCTATAAATATCACCATCACACCTCATTTCACACAATCCTTCATTTCTTCCTGCCCAACTTCTCTCACATTCTATTTTTCCTGTCAATGTTTTCTAAAGATGTTAAGTGCTGATCAAGCTTATCAAATATGGTAAATATTTTCTTAATATCTTCATTTTTAATTTCTTATTTTATTATTATTCTTTGATACTAACTATTCTTTATTTCTAGAATGACATTCCCTCAGCATTCCTTCGATAATTATCAACATTCATTTCATAATCAAATATCATCTAGTGGACAAACATAATAAGTTTATATTATCTACACTTGCTCGGTATTATACTATATAATATTCGTAATCAAATATTATCTAAGAGTATCATGTTCAAAAATATTAAAATTATAATATAAGTTATCAATTAACTAATAACACTTAAATGATAGAGTAATAAAAAAAATCACTACAATCACTTATTTTTTTTAAAAAAAAAAACATAATGTTCTTTGAAGAGGTTGCGGTTATTTAACTGCAACAACAATTGCAAAAAAAAAAAAAAAAAAAAAAAAAAAAAAAAAAAAAAAAAAAAAAAAGCACAATTTTTAAATTTTTTAAAATTGGTGGCAAAAATTTAAAACCGCTACAATTGTAATTCAAACTTTTTGGTGCGGTTGTTACAATTTCGCCCAATATTGTAGAGGTTTTGTAACTGCTACAAAATATTTGTGGCCAATTTTTAAAAATGTTTTGTTTCAACTCAAACTTTTCCCGCCTATTTTTAAAAATTCGTGGACGTAGTTAGTAGCGGTTAACAGACCGCTAGAAATAATTCAAATTTCATCTTGTAGCGGTTTATGAACTACTACAAAATGTTAACACAATATGTCGTCTGGATGTCATTATGTAGAGGTAATCTATAACTGCTACAGTATCAGTAGCGGTGAAGATACTTGAGTAGCGGTTTTTAGGAACCGCTATAAAACAGTTTGTCACGATGTTTTTTATGGTGCACTACTACAAAAATTGGATATTACTACCCTAAAAAAGTCCTTATTAAAAAATAGGAAGTAAAAAATGAAGACAAAGGCATTCTTGTAAATATATGAAAGGAAAATGAGCCTTAGGCGACTGAATTAATTCGTGTCGCCAATATTTGAATTTAGGCGACTTGAATTGAATTCGAATTCGCCCAAATTGGAATAATTTTTTTTTTTAGAATAAAATTTATTTGTTTGGCGCCGTAAGTGGGTTTTTTTTTTTTTAATTTTTTTAGCATTGGCGACCCGAAATCAATTCGGTCGCCAATTTTGGATTTTAGGCGACTGAATTGCATTCGGTCGCCTAAATTCGATTTTGGGCGACTGAATTGCATTCGTGTCGCCTAAAATGATCCAAAAAACTCTTAAAAATTGATATCATTTTTGAGAATTTAGACTACCTAAATATCAATTTAGGTCGCCTAAATTTTTTTTTGAGACTTTAGACTACCTAAATCCAATTCGGGTTGCCTAAAATGAAATTTTTTGTGCCATTTAGAATTTTTTTGGCTCCAAAAAGCTCTTGAAAATTGATATTGAGATTTTAGACTACCTAAATACCAATTCGAGTCGCCTAAAATGAAATTTTTGCGCCATTTAGGATTTTTTTGGCTCCAAAAAACTCTTGAAAATTGATATCATTTTTGAGATTTTAGACTACCTAAATACCAATTTAGGTCGCCTAAAATTTTTTTTGAGACTTTAGACTACCTAAATCCAATTCAAAGGGTTGCCTAAAATGAAATTTTTGGCGCCATTTAGGATTTTTTTGGCTCCAAAAACTCTTAAATTTAGGGGAATAACTTTTTTTTTTAGAATAAAATTTATTTGTTTGGCGCCGTCGGTGGGTTTGTTTTTTTAATTTTTTTAGCATTGGCGACCAAATCAATTCGTCGCCAATTTTGGATTTTAGGCGACTGCCTAAATTCGGATTTTGGACGACTGGTGCATTCGGTCGCCTAAAATTTTTTTGGCTCCAAAAAACTCTTGAAAATTGATATCATTTTTGAGACTTTAGACTACCTAAATATCAATTTAGGTCGCCTAAATTTTTTTTTGAGACTTTAGACTACCTAAATCCAATTCAAGTTGACTAAAATGAAATTTTTGGTGCCATTTAGAATTTTTTTGGCTCCAAAAACTCTTGAAAATTGATATTGAGATTTTAGACTACCTAAATACCAATTCGGGTCTCCTAAAATGAAATTTTTGCCGCCATTTAGGATTTTTTTTTTGCTCCAAAAACTCTTGAAAATTGACTTTAGACTACCTAAATACCAATTTAGGTCGCCTAAAATTTACTTTAGACTACCCGAATACCAATTCGAGTCGCCTAAAATGAATTTTTTAATTTCATTTATCCCTTCTCTCCTCTCGCACACCATTTAATTCCCCCACGTACGCCCTCATCTTCTCATTTTCGATCCGCACATATGCCTTCCTCTTCTCTCCTCTACACCCCATCTTCTCTTTCGATCTATTCCTACTCCTTCAACACTCTTCGATCCGGGCGAGCGAGGAGACCGAGCAACGAGACGCCGAGAATCTGCACTTCGGAACAAGAGTCACCATCGATTTCATCCAAAACGCTACCGCTAGTAAGTGTTTTTTTAGATCTAACTCTTGTTGATTTTTTAGATCGAGAGGGCACCAATTTTTGCAGATCCGGAAATCTCCTCGTGGCTCCAAGACGATACTATGAACACCAAATCTCTTGCAGATTCGAAATTACTCTTTTTTTGCATTATTGTTCCTTATTCCTTCCATTTTAGTTACTTGTTAGGTTTTTTTTTTTTTTTTTTTTTCATTCTGTCTTCCTTGTTGTCTTTGTTTTGATTACTCTCTTTGTGTTCTTTTCTTGTTCTTGGTTTTGGAATTTCGGAATTTGATTTTTGATTTGTTCTTCCATGGCCAACCCCGTTGAGGGTTTTTTTCTTTAAAAAAAAAAAAAAAAAAAAAAAAAAGCGGTAAGGTGTAACATCCCATTTTCAAAAGCAGTATATATTTTTTTCATCAGAGTAGAGCATCGGAGCGATTGAGTAACTGATATTTATATTCAAAATGCCGTAAGTCTGGCTGATTACAGTAGCGGTACATTATACCGAGTGTTTTCAACGTAAAAAAACAAAAGAAGAAAGTCTTCAGCTGAGTCCCAATGCGTGCCGCTTGCCTTTCTCCTCGATCCTCGGTCCTCCCGACCCGACGCTATGTTAAGAGCCGAGGTTCAATGCCCATTGAACCTCGGTAACTGATTAACCTCATGCTTATGTGTGACAAAATATGTATGACGAGATATTCATAACATTACAAAGCATTAACCAATACATAGCACACAACAGATGTAAGGTTACAACAATACATAAGCACACAAACGAGATGTAATGTCAATCACAACAACAAGACATAGCACACAAAGACATGCACGATCAACCATGTGCTTTATGAACTTCTACCGATAAAGTCCCCCGTTCGGTGTTCTAATCGCGTAATCTTAGAAAATCTCAAAAATCCGGGAACACAGCCTTGAAGTTCTATTCTTCCTCTTTGGAAATATCTGAGTTAACTAAATTTTTGATCCCATTAAGGGTATTCCGTTGTCTGTTGAACATTTTCAGACAGACGCTGTCGGTTACAGAAATTACTTCGGGTAACGCCAAATTCGAGACAAAAATCCACTGGTTCATAATATGTCCAGTTGTTTTCTACTTAGTTCAAGGATTTCAAGTTACGATTTATTTTCCATTGGTTCTCACTTCTCTTATCTGCCCTTTGTTTACAAAATATCTTTTCATCTGATCCCTTATTCGCCTCGCCGGTTACGGAAATGACTTCCGCTAACACCAACTTCTGGACAAAAATTCACTTGTTTGTAATATGTCCTGACTTAAGAAACTTAGTTCATGGTTTTCTAGATAGGATTTAATTTCTATCGGTTCTCATTTATCCAACCTGGTTCTTCCACAAATATCTTAGTTATATTATTATTTAATTAACAAAATATCATGATATTATCTTTGAAAAACCCACAACCCTTTTCACACTCAAATTTTGGTTTTTCTCTTCCCTTTATTATTATTATTTTTTCTTTAATTTATCTAAATTAGCTAGAAGCTTAATTAGAGCCTTAATCCCATTATTAGCAATCTTTTAGGATTTAGGGTTTTCATGTTCTTAATCTCACCAATTTTTCTTAATCTTTTCTAATTGATTAGCAAGCACACTTTATGCTAATATTAGCCATAAACACTTCATTAAAGGATTTTCCATAATCTATCTTAAATATTCTCTTGTTCGAGCTTAAACAATTAGCCATTAATTACTTAACTAATCACTTTCTAATTGTTGATAATTTTCTTAATTAGGATTAATCATTTTCTCACAACTATTTCATTGACATTAGTATTTTATGTCCCACATATCATATTAAAAATCATGGGGCAACTTATGCTCCCCAAAATTATATTTAATTTTGCCTCATTATTTTTCAAGAGAAATAATCCCAAAAATTCCTAAAATTAGAGACAACATACTTTCTAATTTTCAATAAATATTTTATTGCCTCTTGGGATTTATCATAATATTTTCGGGCATTTCATGGCCCATAATTGTATTTAGGGATTTTTGACACTTTAATCCCTCTAATTTCATTAGAAATTTCCCTAGACAATAGAATAAGTATCCTACAAGGTTTTAAAACCACATATTCACCTATTTCCAAATAGGTATTATTTGCTAAAATATAGTATTCTAGATAGATAATTATCCGGGTATTACATAAAGCGACTGAATTTAAATTCGGTTCGTCTTACATTAAGCGACCGAATTTAATTCAGTCATCTTATGTAAGACGACTGAATTAAATTCAGTCGCCAAAAGTATTTTTTTACTACGCCTCACGAGACGTCCCTAGAAAAAAGGACGTTATATGGGTCAAATTTAGGACGTTTTTGATGTTTTTTGTAGTAGTGGTGGTTTCTCCGACCACTACACATGTCAATAGTAACAATCAAAACCGCTACAAATACGCAATTTTGACCGTTATAAAACATCGTCTTTTTTATAGTGCTTGTATCTCTCAAGTAATAGCTTATCAGGGGAACTTCCTGATTATTGGGATCATTTCAAATCGTTAAGGATTCTTGATTTATCCAACAATCAACTCTCAAGAAGGATCGATTCCTAACTCTATGGGGTCTTTAAATAAACTTGAGAAGTTAGTTTTGCCAAACAATTACTTCAATGGTGGGCTTCCCTCCTTGGAAAATTCAGCTAAATTGGGAGTGTTATATTTGGAAAGAAAATAGTTGTCGGGCCCAATACCACTTTTATGGACTAGAGACAATCTATTAGATTTAGAAACTCTTAGCTTACGGATGAAAAATTTAGATGGAAAGTTGCCCTTCCATCAATATATGTTCTTTAACAAAGGTTAGAATCCTTTTATGAAAGCTTGGGCGTGGGATTTGTGGTTGGATTTTGGATAGTCTTTGGATCATTGTTAGTTCTTCGATCATGGAGGCATGCCTATTTCTATTTCTTAAACAACCTGGCAGACTCTATCAATGCGGTAAAAATGCTCCTTGTGGCAAGATGGCGCAAGTGGCTTTGCATCTAATGGGTACTCCCTGATATTTTTTAGAGATTAAAGAAAATAAATAAATAAATATCTTTAAAGTATTTATATTTCTGGTTTTGATTTCTGGGTCATCTTGTTTCTCCTTGATTTTGTTGGTAGTAGCAGAGGTTAATAATCCCCTGAGTTGGTTAATAGCCTGTTTTGCTTGTGATTTCTTCCTTATTACTTCGTCTTATTCTAAATATAAGACCAAATTGGCTTTTTTCTTAGAGAAAGTAAGGGAGTTAAATAAATTAGGTCATATATTAAGACAAGTTGGAAGTAATATCTTCTTCATTACCGTTGTTACGTTATCTTTGGGTAAAAGATTTACTTTTGTGTTTCTTTCTAAATTACTTATCATCTGTGATCTGTATGATGATATAACTGTTGATTACTTATTGCAATCATCAGATGGAGCTGGTCAGCTTGGGTTTATCTGCAAGTCTGCAACAGCTCAAGTATAACTCTTGGTTATCAGATTCTGCCGCGAGTGTCATATATTACTACTAGTGGATGTAATATTAGCTATGATATAATAGTTTATCCAATTAGACATATGGTGTGGTAAAAATTAAACACAAGAAGAATAAGGAGGATGGCGTCCAGACTTGTATGCCATGATCGTCTTCTGCTAGAATTTTTTTTATCTATGGAATTATGTATTTTGTATTTGGACTGTAATTTTATTGTCATCTTCAAGGTTTTACTACAATGTTATTGTGTTATGAATTTCATCATCACACTGCCTATACTCAGAAATGATATTAGGCAATGACGAATAGATGCGGACAACTACGAGCAGGAAAAAAAAAAAATCTCCAATCAAATTTTTATGACAGCTGCTTCTCAACTACTACCTCTACCTCTACCTCGATCCTAAATATAAAACTCAATTGACTATTTTAAAAGATTAAAAAAGTTAAATAAATTATCATAAAGTATTTCTATTAATCATTTTTTCTCCTTTGGGTAACTTATAACTGATATATAATCTAATTATTCACAACATATGTTATGATTAAGTAATTTCTTTAACTTCTTTAATTAAAAAAAGAATAAGTCAAATTATGTCTTATATTTAGGATAAAATAGGAGTATCATTTTGCCCAATAATTTGGCTGTATCCCATGCACACGATGGACACTACAAAAAGAAGTGACTTTCGCTCGCCGCTGAAAGTCAAAAAGTCACCACCAAAACTGTTTCAGCAGCGACTTTTTGTCACCGCTATATCGCTGCTGAAATAGCTATCACTGATACTATCGGCGGCGACATTCTAAAATCAGATTTATACATAGTGTGTTTTTGCTTTTATACCGCTAAAATCAGATTGCTTATTGACTTTCATTGATTCTTTTCTTTCATCAGCTTTTTAAAATGAAATTTATAATTAATTAAAGTACAATGGAATTTTCATTCCCCAAACAAATAAAGTAATAGATATGAAGCTAAAATAGGATGGTAATACTGATTTAAAAGCTAAGAAAATTTAGATAGCGAAGGAAAAAAATAGAAATTATAACATCATTTGACGTCTTTTAAAAATCACTACAAATTCAGATGGTAAATTGTCTTATCTCATAACTCAGATTCTCACTTGTAATCCTTATTCTTATCTTTAGAAGTAATATTTTATAAGTCGAACCGGATGTCAAACTAGAAAATATAACAGACAAAAGTTATAATAGTTTAAACGGTTGGATTGGTAAGCCCGTTCTGTCAGATTGGTGATGTAACTTTTAATTAAAAATATTATACTAATTATTGAAAAGCATCGTAAAAATTGTAATTATTTAAAAGGATTAATTGTCATAATGTAAGTTTAAAATACTAAAATATCATTGATTAAACTTTCTACATGCTCTCCTTCAATAGCTCTCACATTTTATTTTAAAAGTAATTTGAATTTTATTTTTCATTAAAATTACAACTACTAAAAACGTAATTTTAAACTTTAACTGATATCTATGTAATCATATCACTATTATATCATCTAATTATTAACATAGATATTGACTCATTTATATCAATTTTTTTCCCTGATTGTGTGTGTGTACAGAAAATATCAACTAAAACGAAAAATAAACACATTTCATATTTTTTGTTCCTGACTAGTTGCGGAAGCGAATATGACAAAAATATAACGTTACTATATGTGAAAAAATTGAAATATTATTATATATTCATAAAAAATTGGTATGATGTCGATATTAATTCAAAATTTATAACATGTTAATGTGAATATCATGAGATTATGAAAAAAAATGAGTCATATTTTTTATAATTTATAGTTTTTAAATAGAGAGTTTGATTTGTTATCCTCTACCATCAACACAGAAAGCAATGGCGGAGCCAAGAATTTTAATGACGGGGCAAAAATTAAAAATACTATATCATAAATAAAAGTAACAGAAATTAAGATCATTGTACTTTACTCTTACACCTTGTTAATCCCATCTATAATTGAATCCATGTTAAAATTCAAAACAATTTCTTTTTTATTGTATGTAATCAAAAAATCATCAAAAAATTGGTCTAAAAATTAAATCTTACATTTAACTTGGGAGGGAGTAATTATTACTCCATCCAGTCCTAATTATAAGAGCACTTTTTAGAGTTGGTTTTGGTTCTAATTATAAGAGCAAATTTTAACTTTCGTCAATTTTTTCCTATAATGCCCCTATTTATACTTTCTCAATAATAATTAAAGACAATAATAATTTAATAATACACCTATATATTTTATTTATTAAGGAAGTTAAATAAATTAATTTAGAATGTTTGTATTTTTTCTTTTTAAACCAAACTAGTTTGACTATATAATTTAATAATTAACCATACTGGGGAGTATTTATTATATTCACCACCATTTTCAGTTTCAGTTATCCATACGTGGACAATTTAAATGTGGCTACGAAATTTGGATTACCTGGGAGCTCGGAGGAATCGTTTTATAAGCTTAGAGAAATTGCTGAGAGTATCAATTGTGGTGGCTACCGATTCAGCTCATTTTCCCCGTGATGTAATTTTTAATCTTAATTAGTTATAATGAACTAATTTAACTTCCTTCCTTAATCTCTCCAAATTCTGGTAAATAGCTCTTATAATTAGGACCGGAGGGAGTATTTAGAAGAACGAAACATGCATAAGCCATTAGGAAAAAATTATGGGAAGTCACTTGCTCTTCGAGAATCTCAAAAAGTCTCGATTTCATCTTCTTAGTCAAAACTTCTTGTATTACATCTCATCAAATAAAACATAAACCATTTCAGTCAAAAATAAATAAATGAACAAACAAACAAACCATTGAACAACTTGCATGCTTTTTTATCGAACCTTATCCGAGTCTATATTAATTGAAGAGAATCACCAACAATGATGAAGAAGCACTACAAAAAAAAAGGGCCATTAGTAGCGGTCAAAATCGGACATTTGTAGCGGTTTTTGACGTGACAAACGACCTTTGTCGCGGTTAGGAAAACCGCTACTAAAATCACCGAAACAAACAAATTTGTAGCGGTAAAAAAAAAAAAAAAAAAAAAAAAAAAAAAAAAAAACCACTACTACATGGACGAAAACCGCTACTGTAACTGTAGCGGTTCGGGTTAACCGTGACTATATAAGGCTACGCCGACTACTTACGTACACAATACTCGCGGTAAATAAACCGCTACAAAATAAATCAATTTTGTGGCGGTTATAAAATCGTTACTAATATGTCAAAATTCCAAATGGTAAAACAAAATATTTGTAGCGGTGAATAACCGCTACAAATAATTCCCACCATTATTTTTAAAAAATTTTACCGCCAGAATATTTGTAGCGGTGAATAACCGCGACAACAAATCCTGCCATTATTTTTAAATAAAGTTTTGCCGCCATTTTTCAATTTTATATTTGTAGCGGTTTGTAAACCGCTACAAATATTGACGTCATTTGTTTCAAAAGTAGTTTTGGCGCGTTCGTTCGTATTTTGGTATTTGTAGCCGTTTCAGAAACCGCTACAAATGGATTAAATTGAAAAAAAAAATATTTCTTTTAACAATTCTTATTTAATTAATAATCATTTATATTTAAACCAAAAATAAATGATACTAAAATATGATATTCGATTGTATAAGATTACTATATATGTCAATAAAAATGAAAATATGTAAGTATAATGACAACAATTTATGAGTTAGTCAAAATAAAATGAATTATAGAACAAAATTGTGGGAAAGTAGATCGAAGAATAAGTATGTGAAAGTAGAAAGAAAGTTGAAAATTGACAAAATCCACCTGTAAAAAAACAAAAGTTAATATCAACAGGGTAGAAGAAAAAATAAATATTTCGATAATTACTGATTTGATCCAGTTAAGTGACACTTACCTCATTCAAACACTTTACTTGGTTGAGGAAACGTAAAAACATGAAAGAAGACGGAGAGAAAACGTGTGCAGAAAACAAAGTTGAAGCATATTAAATGTGGTTTGGTGGGGGTATTTATTTTGATCTCATCGCATCACTTTGTAGCGGTTACGGTGTCTGTTTTTGTAGCGGTTTATTTTAGTAGCGGTTTACTTTATTTTTGTAGCGGTTGGAATGCTGTAGCGGTTTTATTGTTTTTAGTCGTGGTTTTGAACCGCTACAAATATATTTTTTGGGTTTTTTTAAAAAAAATGGTAAAATGAAGAGTAGGGATAATTTTTCTTCTCAATCTTCATCAGCATCCCTACAAAGAAAGTTTGTAAAAAAAAGTTATGTGTGAGTTGAATATGTAATAACACATATATAAAACTTTTGTTAAATGCTATTTTCATATTTCATATTGCGTATATTAAAAAACATACCGAACTATAGGTAAGGTGTCATTGCCGTCTGGGAAGAAGTTTTCGAACCGGCGGCCGGAGCGGCTCACAATCGTAGGCAACATTCTCACCATCGCCCATGTCGTAAAGGTCTCGAGGCTTTAATTGAACCACCATATTCCAATCCTTGTGCCTCTCATCGACGACATAATAAACCCGATGGGCCTCGAGGCAAGAATATACGGCTCGTCATCTTCGCACCGACTGCCGGTGTGAATAGGGTCGGGAGAAATTCACCGATGTGATTCCTAAGTCATCGGTCGTGAGTCCCCGAGACGTTGTTGTATTCGCCCACAAACACTTGAACAAAGGTCATAGAGAAAAGGCCTTGGTAAGTTATCCCGACCACATCAAACGGCTTTCCATAATACGGGACGTCACCGAACCGCATGTTCCGTCACATCGCTTTGCTCGCATAACTCCTCGTCCCAAACGTGCCATATACACCCGAGTTTTGGGTCAGCAGTCCCTGATCTCGTGAAACCGTGTAAAACTTGAAACCATTGACATTGTATGCCGTAAATCTTTGGGGGTGGTCAAGCGGGCCGAGTGCGAGAGCTCTGAATTATGCTGAGTGGGGGTTATGGTCATTCATTATTCTCCTCCTAAATCAACCCTGGAATTCTCTGTGGATCTTTCTATCAATTTCGGAGGATGTCTGTGTACGGATTCTCAACTGACGCTTCACATGACTCCTGAATTCCCTGCAATTAAATATGCGATGATAAGCAAGAAATGTGCCTATAAAATGTAAGGAAACATATAGGATAACATATATATATGTGTGCAATCCTTACTGAAGGTACGGTTCAACTTTAGTGCAATTGATCAAGACATGTCTATGTGCTTGAAACTTCTCAAGTGGCGTGAGTTTGAAGTTCTCACATCCGCCAACTGGTTTACCAACATGAGGGAATAACAACTCTGAAGCTGATGGATCTAGCTCTGGCTCTGGACAATCGTCCACACGAGGCGGTCAGTTGAATGACGTCTCAATGTCATCAAAGTACCTGGAACAAAAATACAATACCTCATCCCTAATATAACCTTCTGCTATTGACCCTTCAGGCCACGCCTTATTCCTCACATAAAATTTCAGTTTCCCAAGAAGCCTATAAAGTAATGAGGAAAATGTCAATACATCAATGGTTAAACATGCGACTAGGAAGTAATGTTGAAGTAATTAATTTTAAAAGAATACCTCTCATTAACCGGATCATCTTGATCTAGTTGATTTCCTATTTGTGAGGTTTGAGGAAGATGATCCCCATATCTCATACCACGTTTCTCACCATGAACACCCCAGAATGTATATGCTTCTGGGAAAGGCTTAATAAGATGTTCCATAGCACCTTCTCGTTTTGCCACTTCTTAAACTTGCATCTACAACAAGGACACATGATCTTGCCATTAATGCTAGCATGAGAGAAGGCAAAATCTAAGAAATTTTTCAATCCCGCTAAATATACAGGAGAACTACGCGGCATCTTGATCCATGACTTATCCATCTGTAGTAAACAAAGCTAGGATAGTATATAAATGTGGAGACAATGTTTAATTACTTTCATCCAGCACTTGAGATCTTTAAATGCAACCTGGGAAACTTTGTAGCGGTTATAAACCACAACTTCAACCGCGACACATTTTCAATTCAAATTTGTTGCGGTTAAAGAACCGCTACAAATTGATTTAAAAAACCGCCATTAACTAGTCGCGGTTTAAAAACCGTTTGATGACCGTTTGAAACTTAGTAGCGGTTATCGTAAAACCGCAACAAAATGAAGGCGGTTATTTTTTTTACTTTTGAATTCAAATTTGTAGCGTTTCATGAAGAAACCGCGACAAAGTTTTGGCGGTTATTTTTTATTTCTGAATTCAAATTTGTAGCGGTTGAATAATGGAACCACGACTAATTTGTGGCGGTTTCAGCATTAAAACCGCTACAAAATTTATTAAATTTTTTTTTTAATCACAAAATTTAAACTCCGTTTATTATTTAATAAAATTTAAATTTAAAAAACCGACTAAAAAAAAAGACAACAAATATTTATATTTAATAAAATTGTCAACAAACATCCAGCAGTACAAAATGAATTACTGAAGAAAAGAAGAACTAACTATTAGGAGCCTAATGATCGAGTCCTTTCAACGGGGTTCTCTCGGGGGGTCTCTCTCGGGGCACGAGCAGAGGTAACAACGCCCTCGTCTTCACCAATAGTAGGATCCAGACGGGTATCCTCGTAGACGAACGGAAGGGGAGACAGGGGGAATCCCCGTAGATGAACGGAGGGGGAGGCTCGGGAGATGGAAACCGTCTATTAGGTAGCAGCTCTGTCAAGGCCCCGGTAATTGACTGCCAGCTATTTCTCTAATTAGCGTACCAACGGTCGAGACTCTCATGCATGCGCTTATTCCTGGCCTCATTCCTGGCCATCTCGCAAAGAACTCGTGCGGCAACTTTCTCGGCAATCATCGCATCAACCGCCTCTGGTGGTGGCATTCTCGAGCCAGAGGTTCCGGCGTCAGAGGAGGAGGCCTTGCCATACACCATACTAGGCCTGGATCCTAGCCCAAAGCCCCTAACTCGGCCGGGATGCTCGATCGGGCCCACAAAAGGCTTTCAATGAGGCCGTAGGATCAACACACCCCCGTGACTCGGGGCCGTGACGCTCGGAGTTCCGTCTCGGGTCCGCTCAATCTGGGCCTGACACACATATTTCATAAAACATTAATCAAACAATTAAATTAAATTAAATTAAATTAATAGTTTTTTTTGTAACTTACTATTGTCTCCTCTATTGCCTCAGAGGTCGGCGTCCCATCATGGTGTCTATGTGTGCGTGTCCACAACTGCCCATAGTCCGTCTCAAGGTTCTCCTCCCGAGACTTCTCTTGTTGAAAGAGTTAAAAGAATATAAACTTTGTTATTTGCAAAACAAAGCAATAATCATTTAAACATAAAATTAATTTAACTTTTAACATACCATCTCACCGTAGGTCACAAGAACGTCTTGGATCCCGCCGTGTGATTGACCCTCCGAGCCGCCCGCATCCGGTGTTCCTCTCGAAAGAGCCCGTAAAATAAATGAGATGTTTGTGTAATTTAGGTAAAATAGAGGGTAATCAATATATTTTACTCTAAATTTAATTAATTTAAACCAAATCTAAACACTACATTAATTTTGTCTATATTTAAATTTTTAAACTACATTTAAACAAAATTAATTAAAACAAATTTTAAACTATACAATACCCTCATGTTAAAAAAAAAAAAAACTAAACTATGATTAATTAAAAAACGTACCACTCCTCTCGGACTCCTCCTATATTGGACAAATGCTTTGCCCGATCATTTGCCTCCACGTCGTCCGGGACGTTCTCCATCGATTCTTTGCCGAGGCATAGTCCCATCTCCATTCTCGTCGGTCGTAGAGACGAATCCTCCTAGCTCTTCCATCCTTCTCCCATTTTCATCTTTACGTACCTCAAAGTGTGGGCCCGTAGTTTAAACTTTTTCTCGTATCATAAAATGATTAGTACTTAAGAAACAGATAACTAAATTAACCACAACTTATAACTATTAAAAAAACTAATTTAATTATACAACATAACTTACCCGCACAACGTCCTCAAACGCCTTGTTCTTGTTGTCCTTCGGGACCTTTTTCCAACTATGGAAATAGATCGGAACCATACCCAATTCCCCCAAATTGTGACGGAATCGGTTCAACGGTGACCACCGTTGCCGATCGGCCGGTCCGTCTGCATGTTCCAAGGAACTATCACCCGTAGTCCCGCAAATGACGAGCGTGGGAACATCCAACTTCCTCCCGCCGATGTTCCCATGTAGATCTACACAATTATAACAAAATTGTTGTATTGCATTTTAAATAAATTTTCATAATTTTTTAACAGAATTTAAATATTATTTTTTGCCAATAAACTACTTATACTTACCTTCGACATCCACCACAAATCCGGTGGAATGAGAAGACGACGGTCGGGGGTTCCCATGGTCCCGCTCCTTCTCCTGGTCGAGAAACTGCTCTGCTTCCGATATGGGAATGTCAAACTCGATCTCCTCATCTTCATTCAAGATGTCGTCAAACGACAGACTTGCGCCTCGATCTCCCCCTACAATCTCTAGGTTCTCTGGGTTTGGGATTGAGTCATTTGTTGAGAGAGCATCAAACTCATTCCCCTTTGAGGGGGCTCAAGGGGGATATTTTGTGGCCCACGTCCTCCTCTACGACCCCTCTACTACCACTACCCCTGATAGGCCTTTTAGGGGGTACAGGATCTTTCCTTTTTCGGGGTCTTTGTCCTCGAAAACCATGATGTTGGAAAGTATAAGTTGAAAGGTTAAAAGGTAAAAAGTAAAAACTCGCGCGTGAATTTCAAACGTGAGAGGAACAGGATAAAAACCGCACGTTGTAGCGGGTAAACCAAATAACCGTGACAAAATAAATAATTTTGTCGCAGTTATAAAAACCGTTACCGTAACTGCTACAAATGTGCCTTGTTCTTCGTGAAACTTTGTAGCGTCCACATAACCACTACAAAATCGTATGCCAATCACATTTTGTATCGGTTTCCTTAAGAACCGCTACAAATTTAATATATTTTGTAAAAATAAATTCCAAACTAATTAGTTTGGAATTTTTGTTTATTTCAATAAAAAGTCTACGAATTAATTTGATTATTTTCTTAAATTTCCCTAAAACCGTTACAAATTTAATATTTTTTTAAAAAAATTCAAACTAATTAGTATATAAAACTAATTAGTTTGGATTTTTTTATTTATTAGAATAAAAACGTTCTCAATTATTTTCTTTAATTTCCGTAAAAGAGTTGAAGTTAATTAATTAGGAATAACAAGTTTATTGAAAATTGTCCAACATGCCGGTGAAGATTTGGATTCAAAGATAGCCACCGATCTCCCAAGAAAAACTCACTGACTCATTTTGATCGATATATTTGCCGAGACAAAGGTGGCTAATATTGAACCCAATATTCATGGCATGTTAGACATATTTAGAGGAGTAGAAGTGTTCGAGTCAATGGAATAACTAAATCTGGATTGTCACTTTGAAGGAACCTCCTCGGCTTGAACGATGAGAAGACAACCAAATATCTCTGCAAAGACTCATCTCCCGAGATCGGCGCTTCGGATATATGCCTGTCTTGTTTTCGAGAACCTAGCCGAGAATGTTCGTTCAGCAACAAAGCCGATTTAGAATATTTTTGAATATTTATAATTGTTGTACGGATGGAAATGCCTAATTTTAAACTATGATGCCAAATTCAGTGAAAAAAATAACATTTTATTTCTGCTAGAATATATTTCTTAAACTTTCTTAAGAAGAATTTAATCAAAACCTAATTAATGGATATTGCACAATTAATTTAACTTAATCTTTCCCATGAACATTACATTCGGACCTCATCGGTTGAGTAATTAATTGAACTTTAAACATAGTCTCCTCCCACGACTCTCCCCTGAGTTTTCTCAATAGCGTCTACTGCTCCGAGGATGGCACATCTCGTAACGCAGATGGCCACCGTCAACCAAAACCTTGTCAACTTGCCCCTGAGCCTCCAGTTCTAAACCAATTGTTTGAGGCTTCTAAGGCTTAAGGTTAGGCCATTTGTCTATAAGGGGTGAACATATCCACAAGGGCATTTTTAGCAATACGGAACTACACTGTCGTGGTTGGGAACAAGGACGCAACCCAAAGATTTTTCCACATATTGCCTCTTAATTCCATGTTGAACCTACTGAAAGCAACCCAACCAACTACAGAGCATCCCAGATGAATGATGCATATGACAAGCTCATTGTGAGATTTATAGGAGAATCTCAGAATTTAGATCTGATTATGACCTTGCTCAATGAGATTAGGAGCGTCTTCTTTCAAACGAGTTAATATCTTTGAAGAATTTGTATTGTTACTACTTCTCAACTGGCTTATTAATGACTGGCCGGATATATTAGTAGTTTGTATTGTGTTGTTATTACTTCTTGGGGACCATTATTAGCGCATTAATATTAAATTAATGTAGTTGCATTTTGCCATTTCGTTTTCACCTATATGTTTGGAAACTCATTATCAGTTGTTATATTCGACGCTATAATTATTTTAAACCACTACATCTTTTTTATCTTTACCGTGGATGACCATTGAATTACGAGTTTGAAGTAAGCCATTCATTATCGTTCAAAAAAAAAAGTAAGCCATTCATTAGGCAGTGAGGTATGTAACGATTTTGTCAACTAAAATAACGTGCGCTAATATGTCGATTCAATTGATAACATACTATTAAACTTGGCTAAAACGCATTGAACCCCGTAATTTTAGGCTGTGCAAAAATCTTGAAAACTTGATTGTGAGACCGGATTTGCTCTAGTTGAGAGTTCCGATAGTTGTTCATTGTCTTCCACTGATGATATTTCAGATAGGATAGCAGGTCGAAGGGGTATGTGGGTGGTGGCAGTCGTACTCTCTTCCTCGGGTAATCATTATTCTGGCACCGCCCGGAATGCGAAAACGGATTATTCGTTCTTCCACGGTCCTATACTGACTAGGCTAGTTTAGTGATAGAGGTGATTCGCTTCTTCGATACCTCGAATCACGGATCTCCCGAGAACTCATTTCCTGTCAACACAAAACCAAAACTATATCAGTTATATTATTCTGTTATTGTCCAAAACCACTATTCTGATACCAAAAATTCACAATCCAAGTCTTCCATAACGGGAAGTGCCTTGGTACACAGTTTCCAACAGAACAACTGAATTCTTGGTAATAAAGGCAGCATTGTGATTAGATTCTTGATCTCACTGTCCTGATAAGAGGAAAGCATATCTGATTGTAATTAAATACCTTCAGCGTTTCCGTCCCATCGTAACGAAATTCTCTGCACAACCTCAGGACTATATAATTTAGATATTAGTGTCAAATTCCAGGAACCTCTGTCGTGTAGAATAAGATGACCCACCGTGGAGATAGTAACGTGATACTATCTCCACGGATTAAGATATCAACGGGAATTTATATATTAAGCACCGAATTGATTAACGTGATACTTCCAGCCTGAGACAAAATAGCAGCTGTACAAGCTTGGAGCTTGGAATCTGCTTATTGTAGATGATTTCATCATAGAGAACTTTTTTCTTCTTTCCAAGATCAACATATACACCCAAATACTTGCCTAAGGTAGAAGCAAATTTCATACTACCCACAAATTGAGAAAGAGAAACCTTTTGTTTGTGACGAATATTTGGACTGAAAACCAGTGCAAGATTTCCCTTTATTTATCTTCCGTCCGGATAAAGCCTCATATTGTTGCGAAACTTGAAAAACCGTTGCCAGCATTGGCTTGAGCAAAAAGGACTGTGTCATCAGCATCCATCACAAGAGATAATGGCAGGGATTCCTTTGAGATTGACAAACGTTTCCAATCTTTAGAAATCATACAAGATAATACATTGGCGCCCAAGATGAATAAATAAGGAGATAGTGGGTCCCTTGACTTAGACTGCAAGATGGCTTGAAAACCGCAGACATTAGTTGGCACTTAGGGCCTATTTAGAACAATTGGTACGGAGAATATTTGAGGAGGAAAAGAAAATTAGAGGAAGGAAGGGAAAGGAATAAAAGATTTTGAGATGAGGTAAGATGAGTTGTTTGGTACGAAGAGAATAAATGAACAAAGTAGTTGGTAAAGAATCAAAAAGTACTTATTTTACTCTCAAAAGCAATAAAAAATATATTTTAAAAAAATATCATCTTATCAAGTTCGAATTTCTCTAAAATATTTTCTCACCAAGTTCGAATTTGTCTAAAATATTCTCCCGCCAAGTTTGAATTTGTCTAAAATATTCTCCCGCCAAGTTTGAACTTATCGTATAAATTTGAATTTCTCGCATGAATTCGACTTTAATCATATTTTCTTACATTATACAAAAAAAATATTTTATGAGGGCTAAATATAATCCAAAGCGTCATTATTCTTGTAGGAACTTGGGTTTCACTTATTTTGGTGGGATCTTATCTTCTCACCTTTAAAGGAAGATTGGTAGGCTTAGGGTCGGCTCGGAGACTTGAGTTCCCCGAAAGATTAGACACAAAAAGTGTACTAAATAAGGAAACTTGTTCATCTTCCCTTCCCTTCCCACATATTCTGTATACCAAACAGGCAGTGGGAATACGATACATCAACATTCGATCCAAAGCGAAACCCATTCTAATCAGCAAAGCATGCAAAAAGTTCCAAGACATAGTATCAAAGCCTTTCTTACAACTAACTTCAAAGCACACCATTCCGTCTTTTCGCCCCTTAAGGATTTAATTTTAGCCAATGCTTCTTTTCTTGACCAAATTTTGAAAAATAAGCTGCGTTCTTATGCCCAAGAATAAGCCAATTTAATCCCGCTTTTTGGGCCCACGAATTCTCTTGACACTCATACCAAAATTCAAGCTCCTTGTGCAACTGAAAAACCAAAGAAGTAGAATCAATCAAGTGCACCTTGTAAACCTTTAATCATCTATTCCACGCACTGAATCTTCAGAGGAATCCTACTTGTCTTCAATTTATTCCAATGAACTAATTCCTCTTTCAAATTTTCCAATCTATAAACAATTTGAAAACCATGATGAGGCAAACATATGTTATTCCAAACTTTCTTTCTCCATTCACCACACTCCTTAAACTTCAGCCAAAAGTTTCCAAATATAAATGGCCTTACACCTCGCCTCTCATCAAACGCGGAATCAAAAATTGAAGGAAGGTGAGTGATCCGAGGCAACAATTGGTAAAACTTGAAGATTGGAATGTGGAAAATTCTAAAGCCACTGGAGACTACAAATCGCCCGATCCAATATTTCTCAAACATTTGTCCAAAAATATTTCTCAAACCGCCTCATCCCTAACTTTAGGACCTTTCATTGGTAATTCAATTAATTGAGTGTCAAATAAAAGATTCTAGAACTGAGAAGCTTCTTCCCATCCCCTGTAACATCCTTAATTTTGGATTTAGGAAATTAAAAATAAGATGAGATGAATTGTGGGAATTTGCCTTAGTTATTTTAAAATTAATTCATTGGGAATTTAAAGGCATATTGTCCCAAAAATTAAGGACAAACAGTTGGGAACAATTTTGGCCTAAATATTTTGGAAATAATGTTTTATGGCCTAAATAAATTAATTGAGAAAGATCTTTATTTAGAATTAAGGATATATTTTGGGAATTTATTTGATAAGCAAATGTTAGAGGTAAAATGGTAAATTCATTACCTCAAGCCCATAAATAAAATTTGGGAGATATTTTAGTAAGGAAAAGAAAAAGAAATGAAGCTTAAGATGTCATGTTTTGGGCAAGAAAGCATCAAGTTTCATTTGTTTTTTTTTTTTTTTTTTTTTTGATACAAAGGATAGGGGAGGGGGGGATCGAACCTAAGACCAAGGGAGGGGAAATGAATCCCAATACCACTGCACTACTAATAGTGCTGGTCAGGTTTCATTTGTTCATTGATCAAAGACTATGCAAACAAAAGGGCTTGTTGTGTGATGGACCATATGCAGAACCCATTGCTTACTTATTCACTACTCTCTTCATTGAGCAAGCCAGCCACGTGTTCTTCTCTCCTCTCTCATTTGACACGACATCAGCTCCCTTCAATTCTCTAATATTCATTCTCCACTTCCACATCAGATATGTATTTCTTCTCATCCGTAAACCATACCTCAAACATTCCTCCTTCACCCTTTTTTCATCCGACTCCCTCCTTACTCCACGGCACACAACTCCAAACTCTCTCATCCTTCCATCTGATCCCACCTCCTCTCCATCAACCTCCATCACACACCTACAACACACCCAACCTTCTCCATTGATTCTCCAATCCGAGACCACCGAGAGAGGGAGAGACCGTGGGATATCTTAGGAAGAGGAAGAAGAAGCAATGTAAACATGCATGCAAGAACATTTCTGAGTCTAGGTGAGTTTTAACTTATTCCCATCTGGTTTTTTTGAAAGTTGCTGCTGAATGTTTAGAGAGCTTATGGATGAAAATGATGGTCTAGAAGGTAAAAGAGGGTATAGCAACGTTTGAGGTTATGCATGTCGGTTTTGATCAGGTTTCTAATCATCTCTGGATCTGTAAACAAGCTTTAAAGTCTTGCATGTCTGTTTAACGTGCCTAGGGACTGATTTCAGATAGCTATGAGTCATAAAAAAGAGTTGCAAGTGTTATTTCACAACTTTGTACTGAGGTCTGAAAATAGAGTCCCTTGTACTTGACATTTTTGCAAGTTAAAGGTTGAATTTTTCTCTGAAATTTTTACACGTGATATTATACTCATTAAACTTTAAAATAAGCTTTGGATCACCTAAAACGGAGGTCTATAACTCCAGTTATGATTTTTAGAAGTTGAGCCAAAAATCTGGAAAATTTCTGGTATGCTTCTGGAGTCAGGGGATGACGTGGCATTTCGGACTGACTAAACAAAATCATCAAAATGTGAAATTTTCCAGTTAAATATTAGACACATAGAGGTTTAATTTAATAGGTAATTCGTCGAATTCCGATAAGTATTGAAAGAGTTATGGTTTCTCAAAAATTGGTCAGAAAATCTGAAAAACTTTTGGATATTGTTTATGTTTTTGAATTTTGGGAATTTTTCTCAGCCATAAATCAACTTGGTGACTTTAATTTATGAAAATAGACTTATCAAGGTTTAAGTAGAAATTGGAATCACTCCATTTGGAGTTATATTGATCGAGTTATGAATTTTCCAAATTCTCAAGAAAAGAAGGCTGAATTTTTTATAAATCTTAAAATAGTCACATAAGTTGTTAATTGTGTTAAACCTTTAAAGTAAAGGTTTCTTTGGTTAAAATGAAAATGTTAAATGACTGAGATGATAACTATCCATAGTAATACTATCTAATTAAATAAGTCTTAATGAGTATAATCCCTAATCATAAGGATATTAAAATACAAGTATTTTTGGGGTGGCATGGGTCTAGAAAAGTTGAATTTATAATTATGTTTGGATTGATTAATGACCCATCACTATATAAATGTTAATTATAGGACCTGAGAATTGCCCGTGCCTGAAGAATAAGCATAGTGATAAGAATCTGGTGGAGGGGTTTTGTCGGTAAGACCAACAGGTAGTAACTTTAATCTCACATTCTTTGCATAGCTATATATGTTTTTGTAAACCATATTGTATGTCCTGCCTGTATGGGGCCAGCACCACTCGTGGCTCGATTGAGCGGAAGGGCCGACCATGGGCCAACTTCCCAATAGCTAGGCAGGGCCTAGTGCATTCAGTATTTTTGGTATTGAATTACCAAAATGAGTTTCCTTGCGCCAAGGTATTTGAAAATCTTTGAATGAACACTTGTATTACAAGCTGCATATTGAATGTAATACTTGAATTTGAATGCTTATATGCTGTGTGGACTACTTTGTTTGGTTGATTTACATAGATATTGCATATGCTAGAATTTGAGATTAACTTTCGTTACTCTGGGATTCATTCATTTGAATCTCAGAGCCTTCCTAAATCCAGGACATGGGCGGGCTAGTAAGGAAGGAGGAAGAGGCAATGGCATAATAATTGCTTGATTTTGAGAAGAAGGTGGTGAAGAGGTTGCAGATGAAACATTTAGTTTCACTTGTGTCTATGGATTTACTATTTCATTATGACTTAGATATTATTTTGAGATATCCGTATGTGGCTACTGGGATGTATATATTTAGTTAAATACATATGTTTACGTAGAAGTATATAATATATATATATATATATGCTGCTAACGGTTGCTGCAGGGACGGGCATGTATATAACAAGCTCAAATTATGGTGAATGTTTTGGTAGAGCTTTAGATTAAATGGAGAAATAAGGAAATACTTTGATTGAACTTTAAGTATGATGTAATTTTAATGAAAGATTGAACCACTTTGTTAAAATGTTTCCAAATATTTTAAATGTATTAGAAAAGCCCATTTAAACTTTAATACTATTTTGAACTCTCGTTATAAAAAAAGGTTTTTATTTTCAAGAACAAACCTAATTCAGTGGTTTAATTTTCATTAAATAGTACATCAGAATTCATAATAGGCGAAGATGTCATTCTGTTCTGGGCTCAGAACAGTGGGGTGTTACACCCCCATGTTTCTGCTTAACTTCTCATGGGAATATAACCTCTGATTAAAGTCCCCAATCGGCATCCATGGCCATCAACTGATAAATGAATTCGTTTTATCCAGTTCTACAGCTTATACGGGTCAGACAAAGATGGATAGCCATGAACACTAGTCAAATAAACAAAAGAACCAGGTAATATCTTAACAGAGCAATGAACCTAAGAAGATAAAGATTGATAGCCATCAACTGGTTTCGCTGTGCTTGTTACTGAGGCGGACTCTAGATTCTCTGGCGGGAGCTTTTTTTTTTTTTTTTTTTTTTTTTTTTTTTTTTTTTTTTTTTTTTTTTTTTTTTTTTTTTTTTTTGGGGGATGAAATATAACTCAGCATTCAAAACCACAAAAGGTAATGTACAAAGTATCTTAGTAAAATACAGATATATTCCTAAGAAGATATTGTAGAGACTGGTGGACATTCTTAGTTTTAGTAATGAGTTTAACATTGGATTGGTTGACAAGTTGACAATGGATAGGAAAACTACGTGGAAGATCCCCTTGATCTTGCCTAAGGATGAAAGTCTTTACCTCCCGAAGTGCCAATAATTGGAACTGAAAAGTTCCAAGTCTGATGCGAAGAGCAATCATCCATAGATGAAAGTGGAAGCCGTCAAAAGAAATTGTGATAGAGATACTACATCAGCCACTACCAGCTACAAAGAGCCTGAACCTAACTTGCCAAGTAAGTAGAATAAGTCCATGAGGCAAGTTGGCTTCATATTCCTCTTTCTTTTGGTTGTAAATATTTTATTGCAGAAAATAATAGAAAAAAAATTTAAATTTGTAAAATCTCGAATCATATTTGCTACCAAGAATTGATAAGAGAATAACAAAATTTAAAAAGCAATTCACAAGTCATTTTATAAGAAATATTTGATTTAGGATTTTGCAATTTCAAAGGTCTTTTTCAGTCATTTCCCTATGTTATATTTCTTTATATTAAAAAATAAATGGTTAAAATTTAATTTTTAATTAATTTATAAATGAGATTTCTTTTTTAGTTTGTCTATATTGTAATTATGAATTGTGTAAATTAGATTTTAATTGTTTAAATTTATTTATTCATGTCCATAGACCATAATAATAATTTTATAAAATATGAAATTTGAACTATCTATTTCTTATTTAAAAGTGGATATGAGATTCTAATAAGGAATTTAATTATCAAGAAGTTCCAATACAAAATGAGCAAAACCTATTATCAACTTTGTTCCCTGAAACTTGTCAATGCATACTCCTAAGTTGCTATCAAACTTTGGATTATTAAATCTTTCCTTCAACATCTTATAGTGATTCCCCTGGCAAATAATAGTATCCAGGTTATTAAGCTTCACTTTAATTAGTTTAACAAAAAGAATTAAGTGTCACACTAGTATTTTAACCGTATTTAATGTTAAACTAAAGATTTGTTAGCAAAGGTGAAATTAATCCATTTTTAACATATTATCGTTAAAATTGCACAATAAAGTATTTTGAGAGTTCTGAAAAGCACCTTGAAATATATTTTGGAGTGCTAGATGAACCTTACCTCAAAATAATTACAAATATTTTCTCTAAACATTATTCCAAATAAGTAAGGTTCAACCTAAAGAAATGTATAACATAAACAAAATATATCGATATTCTTGTTTTTAGTAATTTTATATTAAGGGAATAAGCATGTATTTTGTGTAATTTGAATATTTTTCAGGAAAAAAATTCATATGAAAATAATTAGAGCTAAGAAAACGATACGGGCCTATCAAGCGGGCCTGTTTTGCCTTTTTTATGCGTAGGGTCATGCATTCAAAATTGGGCATTCCTTTTCCCCCCCCTTTTTTTTTTTTTTTTGATAAGAATGAAGGCAAAAGCCTTGGAAAAACAGATGATTACATAGGCGGGGATTAACTCCCAAACTCTCACGTTCAACCCATTCCCTCAAATAAGAAGGGCAAGCCTCAATAATATCAGATTTAGTAATTCCCATCTTAGCCAGTTCATCAGCCACTCTATTTGCATCCCTAGGAATGGTCCTAATCAAAATTCTCCAATCCCATTGGAGCATTTCTTTTATCTTAAGGATAGCTAAACTCCCCAAATGATACTCCTCATCCAGGACCAAGCGCACAACTTCCTCCGCGTCTGATTCAGCCACAACATTCTTCACACCCAACTCCCACGCAATCTGTAACCCTTCAAGCAGGGCCCACTCCTCAGCCGTATTAGCTTGACAATCTCCAATGGATTTAGAAAACCCCAGCACCCAGCTCCCTGCCCAATCTCTTATCACCCCGCCACATCCTGCTTGAGAAGTAATATGAGATTTAGCTCCATCCACATTCAGTTTCATCCAACCCATCGGCGGTTTCGTCCATCCCATCTCCGGACTAGGAAAGCAAGGCTCCTGAATCCCATTTATTTGATCTTCCAAAATATACTTGCGCCATATTCCCGCAATAACAGTAGCTGGTTTTTCAGGTTTCTGAAAGTTACTGATGAAACAATACTGATTTCGCCATTCCCACAGTTTCCAAGTGATAACACCAAAAATCTGACTCCATCTACTTCCCCACCTACTCTTAATCTTACCCCTTAAATTCAGAATTAGCCAATCATGCAAATTAGCAGAAAAGAAAGATGAGGCAGCACTTGAATCAATAAAAGAGTTCCACAGCCTTCTAGCATAGTGGCAATCACGCAAAATATGAAGGCCATTTTCCAAACCCTCCTTACAGAAATCACACAAAGCCGAAGAAGAACACCACTTACTTCTCCACATATTGGTAGGCAACTTGTCAAGAGCTACCTTCCATAGGAAAACTTTAATCCTCTCCACACCTTTCCAGCGCCAAATATCCTTATATAAAGGATCCTTCAAGGACAATGGGTTAGGCTCTAAAAGCAAGTATGCAGATTTAATAGAGAACTTACCATCTGCAGCTCCGCCCCACACCATGAGATCATCCGATGCATTGCATCTAGGCGGAAGAACAGGAGCAACAAGATTGATACCTGCTGCACTGATTGTATTAGACAATTTGTTGAAGTCCCAGACGCCATCAATTGCCCAATCCGCTACTAAGGAGGCCTCCTCTACTTCAGTCAATTGGCGCACACAAAAATCTTTCATCTTGATCCCTGCACCCACCCAACAATCATTAAAGAAGCTAACAGATGACCCATTCCTAATCTGCCATTTAATTCCACTTTCAACCACCTCAGCTTGAGCAGTTATAAACCTCCATAAATTGGAGTCCCCTGCACGAAAAGACAAAGAGACTCCTCATCTCTTAGCATATACCTATGGGTAAGGATCTCCGCCCATAGACCTTTGGCTCCCTCAAGCAGCTTCCACGCCAACTTTGCCCCACACGCTTGGTTCATAGAGCACAGTTTTCTGAATCCTAGACCCCCGTATTCCTTAGGTCTTGTAATTCGGTCCCATCCAATCGTATGAGCCCCCCTTAAACTATCCACATGTCCCCAAATAAAGTTTCTTTGAAGCCTTTCAATTTCAAAGCAAACACTAGCCGGAAGATGTGCCACCTGCATCGGATAAAGTGGAATTGCACTTACAACATGCTTAGCTAGGGTAATCCGTCCCGCCATCGACAATGAGTTAGCCTTCCAAGTACTAAGCTTGGCACGCACTCTATCAATCACATACTGAAAAGTCTCCGTCCTTTTCCTATGCCGGGTGATTGGAATTCCAAGATAGCGTCCTATCTCACTGGAGCATTTCATCTGAGTGATCTCCATAATTCTGTTCTTAGTGTGTAAGGGCACTCTAGGAGAGAACAATATAGAAGATTTTGCACAGTTCACTTTGCCACCAGACGCGTGCATAAAGCTCTGAATACAGCTCATCATACACTCAGCTTGCTGTACTGTCGCGACGCCAAATAATAACAGGTCGTCCGCAAACATAAGATGCGACACGCTGGGACCCGTCCTAGCCACCCGAATGGGCTCCCATTTAAACTCAGCCACTGCATCACAGATTAAATGCGATAGTTTGTCCATACAGAGCACAAACAATAAAGGGGAAAGGGGGTCGCCCTGCCGTAATCCTCTTATCGGAGAAAAAAATTCTGTTTGAGTCCCATTCCATAGTACATTGTATGTAACTGTGGAAACACAAGATAGGATCAGATCAATAAACTTAGTTTCAAACCCAATCTCCATCAATACTTCTCGCAGGAACGTCCAGCTGATACGGTCGTAAGCCTTCTCCAGATCCACCTTCATAGCCATCAGCCCCTTCTTGCTCCGATTCTTATTCATGACATGTATAATTTCTTGTCCGACTATGATGTTATCCTGAATACATCTCCCCTTGATGAAGCTGGCTTGATAGGGGGAGACAATCCCATCAACCACTTTTCTCAATCTATGCGCAATAACTTTCGAGATACACTTATAATGAACTGTGCACAGTGCTATCGGCCTAAACTGCGATACAAATTCCACATTAGCTGATTTCGGAATAAGCGATATGATTGTTCTGTTAGCTTCAGCAATAGATTTCTTACCTTCAAACACATCCTGTACAAACCGACATAATGCAGGCCCCACCGTTCCCCAATTAGCCTTATAGAATAAGGCGGGAAATCCGTCAATCCCTGGGGCTTTAAATGACCCCATGGAGAAGAGCACTTCCTTAATTTCTTCTGTAGTTGGACAGCGAGACAAATCAGTAGCCGTCGTAGGATGAAGACGCTGGAATCTTGAGGAGGTGTTCAGCACAGAGGGGTCAGATGGGTTCGAACAGAACAAATTCTTAAAATGCTCCATCACCAGTGCCTTCAAGTCCCTTTCATTTTCCACCCACTCACCCATGCCATTCTTCAGCATCGAGATTTTGTTCCTTCTATTCCTTATTTTCGCCTTAAGGTGATAGTACCTAGTATTACGATCACCTTTAGAAATCCACTCCGTTCTGGATTTCTGAAACCATTTTAATTCTTCCAGTTTCAGAAGTCTATCTAGTTGCTCCTGTAGCTCCAATTCCAACGAACACAGAAAACTAGAATGAGGATAAGCCGCCGACCTCTGTATCCCTTCAAGTCTGTTCAAGATGGCTTGCTTCCGTTTTTCCACCATGCCAAATGTTCCCTTGTTCCACAATAGCAATGATTCCTGTAAGGAGGACAAATTATTCTCCAAATTGCCATTAACCGACCAAGCCCCTGTAAGAAAATCGTTGTATTTCTCATGATGTAACCACATCGCTTCAAACCTGAAACAGCGCTCTCCACCCCCATGCAACAACTCCCCTCCAACTCTAAGGCATAGAGGATTATGATCAGAGAATCTCACCCGAGGTAGTACCTGGACAGTAAAATCAGAGATCTCCAAACTGAATTTCTCATTCACGAGAGCCCGATCCAACCTTTCGTACAACCTCCTTCCCCCCACCCCCTTAGGACCCTTCCAAGTGAACTTGGGGCCAATCGCACCCGGATCACCCAGATTACAGCTGCTGAGTCTGTCAGCAAAGGCTCTCATCCTCGCATAGTCCGGAGCAGCCCCTCCTACTCTTTCAGACGAAAATAGCACATCATTGAAATCTCCTATCACGACCCAAGCTTCAGAAATCGTTGGAGCAAGGCCTTCTAGCTCTTCCCATAAAATCTGTTTTTGGTCCGCCGTCGGTACCGAGTAAATAGCAGAAAGAAGAAATTTCCGATTGCCACCACCGTCGCACCTAAGATGCATAAACTGCCTACCCGAACCACAAACACTCACCTTAATCTGATGCGACTTCCAAACCGCAACCAGACCTCCAGACCGACCTTGGCTAGGAACAAAGAAGAAACCATCGAAGCCCAGACTGGTTAATTTGCGTAATCTGTCGTCGACTCACACTTCGTTTCAGCCAGAACCATGAGAGACGGATGCTTCCTGTCGCACAGCACTTGGATATTCCGGAAGAGCTTCTTATCACAAGCCCCACGAACATTCTAGTATAGCAAATTAATCATTACTATTGTAAATATGTAATTAAATTACAATTCGCCACAGTCCTAGCAGTCCTGGCCTTGTGGCCCAGAACCAACTTCACCCCTTGCCATTTGGGTCTCAGCGACCATTTCCACGTCTAGGGTCCCCTTCGTTTGAAGAAGCCCAAAACTTCCCCACGAGCCCAATAGGAGGACCCTCTTCTCCTGGGTCCAGATCATGGCCCAACACAGCATCCACATCCAGGCAGTCCTCCTCTCGTGCATCTACTGCATCTACCGCAATATCCGGAACCCCCACTTCTAATCGCACAGCTGGACCAATCGTGGTAGGTGAAACCTCGTACGCCGCTCCATTACCTTTCATCATCTCCTCTGACTTCTCCCCCTTCTCCCTATGCCTCTTATCTCTCCTAGTTTTTAAACTCGCCGCCACCTCCATTTTGCTCTCTTCTACCGTACTCTTGGTCTTTTCAACGCATTTAATGGCTCCTTTCTTTCTCTCTCTTTTACCCTCTGACAAAATCCCTCGTTCCACCACCACAATCGCGGTGTCAGAGCTTCCATTCCCTGTCTCACCCTTCTGATGTACGACTTCCACCACTGATGACTTGGCTTGTTCTCCGGCCATCGGAGAGACCTCCGCCAACGCTGAGAATCTTGACCCACTAATCTGAATCTTCTGGCTCCCTGTTTGTTTCTCCTTCAAGCCCTGTTTCTGCCTCTTCGGCTTCTGTACAACCTTCCATACCCCTTGCTCCCTTGAACTATCGCCTTCTTCCTCAATCATCTCGACTGCTCTATCCTTGCAAGGCTTCTCCCCTGTATTGCCTCTCTGACCTCCCCCCATACATGTCTCCGCACAGTGCCCATAGATTCCGCAGTTGGTACAGAGCCCATGTAGGCCTTCATATTCAAGGTAATAATCCTCTCCATCAAGCGAAAAGCCGGACATCAGTTGCTTACTCAGATCCACCAAAACACATATCCTAGCAAATTGACCTCTGAGTTGGCAAGACGTATTGAAGTCGATTTTAACAATCTCCCCTATACGATCTCCAATCCAAGCTAAAGCCTCCTTGTCATAGTATTCAAGAAAGACCTTCGGCAATCTCACCCATACTGCCACTTTATTAATGGTGGCACGAAGAGGGTTGAACTGCGGCTCCCAGGGGCGAACTATAAGGTAATGGTCAAAGATCATCCACGGGCCACCCGTCAGAGCATTTCGATAGTCTTCTTGATTGGTAAACTTCACAACAAAGTATCCGTTGCCAATATTAATCAAACTTATAACCCCTCGCTTGGCCCATAACGGTTGAAGGATAGAGAGGAGTAGTTTATACCCAATGTTTTTACCTAATAGTTTCACAATCAGGGCGCGGTTCCATGCTTTATACAATCGTTTCTTCATCCGAGCAGAGAAGTAGAATGTAGGAAAGTTCTTCTCTGGGTGCTCCTTAATGACACATAAAGGTTCCGAGTCTTCCTCATCAGATATTGCATCATCTGACATATCGTTATCATTCACAGCAGCATCATTGCCTTGGCCAGCCCTACTAATACCCTGTAGCTTCTCTGCAAAGGAAGGACCAGACATTCCTTTGTTCTTACATACTTCTCCTAGCGCTGGCCATTCTTCTGGTGTATTAACTTGAGCATTCTTGATCTTCTTAGAGCTCCTATGGAGCAAGTCATCTTCTTCCCTTGAGGGAGGCACTTGAGTAGACGCCTTACGAGAGAGCACCAGAGCCATTCTTCGATCGGCCATCTCCTTTTTCCCCCTTTTATATTCCAACTTATAAGCTCATGAAGGGCATTCTAACAAAAATGTATTTGGGCCTAGCCAATAAAAATGGGCTTTGATTTCTGCAAATCTATAAATCTTTTTTTAAATTCCTAAAAAATTGAAAAACCTTAAGAAATTTCTTGAATAAGATTGCCTCTAACAAAAAGATACCTATTTTAAAAATAAAAAGTTCCTAAAAAACCTAAAGGTTAAAACGCCATACCCACCCTCTCTGTCTAACCCTAAAAAAAATGATAAATATGATATTATAAAAAAAATTGATAAATACAAGGATTAAGAAATATTTAATTTTTTTATTTGTAATTTCTGCTTAAAAAATTTAAATTTTTTCCTTGAAACCTTGAATATGTATTACTACTTTGGATCCTTAATATAAGATATAGTTGACTAATTTCGAGAGAATAAGGAAGTTAAATAAATTACTTAATTATAGTATATGTTACATGATATCTCTAAAATATATCAATTATATTTCTAAGTTAAGCAAATTAGTTTGGAAAAAAACTATAAGTCTAAGAGATAAAATGAAAAAATATTTTATAGTTAGATCCAAAATTCACTGTGAACTAACTCTTATATTTAGGACTAGTAGTATTCAATTTAGATTTGTAGAACTTGGAAATAGCATTATACAAATTAAACTTTCAACATTTATTTTTGGTCATTTAGGGTTGGATATATATTACAATGTAAAACTTATATTGAAAAAAATTTATCCAGACTTTAGAGCCTAATTTGGAGTTGGAGAGCAGTGAAAGAGTGAAAGAGATGAGGGACGTTGGGGAATTAGTTTCCCTACCTACCTTAAGGATGGGTAGGGTGAGCTTTTCCTATCTGGACCATTCAGATGGGATTTGAACGGTCAGTTTTAATTTTTTTCACTTTTTATTTTTTAAAAAATAATTATTTTAATAGGTAGAGAATCTAAAATAAATATAATTTTTTAACTAACATATTTTTTAAAAAAATGATTTTTTTATTTAAAAATTGACAATTTAAAAAAAAGTTAAATCTAGACCATCTAGATCAAATCTACATGGTCCGGATCTGGAAAAGCTCTCCCTACCTATCTTGTTTTGAGTTGGAGTAATGATATGTATTGTTAATCGATCAAATGAGGATTCCTTGCTCAAAGATAAGATGCTCATTTGTACATTTATCATATAGAAACCTAATTTGACGTCTATCGTATATATTACATTACATATTCCAACACTTGTGTTGTGATAAGAAAAAGCAAAATTCCACTCGATCCGTTTGTGAAAGAATAGAATGAATAAGAAACATAATGAATTTGGAACCACTAAAAAAAAAAAACAAAAACAGAGGATATAGGATAAATAATTAGAGAGTTAAACGGACCTTTTGGGGATAGAGGGACTTGAACCCTCATGATTTCTAAAGTCGACGGATTTTCCTCTTACTATAAATTTCATTATTGTCGGTATTGACATGTAGAATGGGACTCTATCTTTATTCTCGTCGATTAATCAGTTCTTCAAAAATCTATCGACTATCATGGAGTGAATTTGATCAATTAATATTTGATTCTTTCTTCAACTTGGAATCGATTCACATATTTTATTTGTTATATAAATATTAAAATAAAAAATAGAGATTTTGAAATTGTCTGGTCTAATCAATATACGTATGCTCATCCTTGATCCTTTCTTTTAAGTTTCGATGGAAGGATCTCTTTACTAACGAAACGAAATCCTTACTAAGGAAACAAAATGTCGTCAACTCCATTTGTTAGAACAACTTCCGTTGAGTCTCTCGCACCTATCCTTTTTATTTTATTTTATTCTCCCTTTCTGAACTCTTATTGGTTTTCGAAAAACAGGATTTGGCTCGGGATTGCCCATTGTTAATTCCGGGGTTTCTCTGAATTTGAAAGTTATCACTTGGTAGGTTTCCATACCAAGGCTCAATCCAATTAAGTCTCGTAGCGTCTACCAATTTCGCCATAGCCCCTTTTTTTTCTTTGAGATTAGAATCTCATTAGGATGTTTTTTTTTTTCATTTAAATTATGAAAATTATGCCGGAATTGTTGAATTTGTTAGATACAGATTCTTATACCCAAAAATGTTTCTTTCTATTTGTATTTCGGATACCCATATTTGGTTCAATAAAAAAGAATTCTATCATTTAAATATTAAGCAATTTAATATCCATGGATGGATATATACCACATATTCAATATACATGGATATATACCACATATTCAATATCCATGGATATATATCACATATATAGGGCTGTTTGGATTGGTGATAGGAGCTGATTCGCTTAAAAGCTATCTGATTTTTGTAAAAGCCCTAGGAAAAAAGTCGGGTTGTAAATGTGATTTGTGTTTGGATTGCCAGTTTGGCTTTATACAAAAGTAGCTTTTTTCTTAAGCGATGAGTGTTTAGATTATTATTTAAAAAGTCGAGTTAAGATGAAAAATGACTGAAAAGGGCATGAATTATATTGAATATTACTATACATATTAGTTGTATATATTAGGATAATAAAAATTTTAACTTCAATTTTAATTTGGAAAAAGTTAAATGATTACTCAAAAAAAAAAATAAATAAACAATAACACGGACACTCCGATTGCAAAAGAAAATGAACCCTAAACCATTTGGATGAGAGTATATTTAAATTATTATTTAAAAAGTTAATAAACAATAAAGTCATGAAGTAAATATATTTAATGGATAAGATTGTATATAAATTAGAATGTATACAAATGTTTTAATTAGTAACTATTTTAATTGGTAACATTAACAAAGTTAAATTTATATGATCAAAGGTATAATTTATAGAGTTAAGAGATTAAAAATACCTTATATAACCTTAAAATACTAATGTTTTTTTTTAATGTTATAAAAATCAAGTAGAAGAATTTTTTCACGAAAAAGAATCTTGTGACCGTTTTCATGGCTTTAAAAGAAGGTATTGGCGCTTATAATAAAAACAATTAATTGATTGCGGTTATGGAATTCAATTTTCAAAAAGAAGTATGGGAGGAATATTCCTACGTGGAATCATTTGGTTGGCTATTCTGAATCGTCTCTTCGTGAAGGACCATTACATCATATTATTATTTAAACATTCATGTGGCGAAAAGAAAAAGGACGAGACGCGAGATTGCGGCAACGCAGATGTGGAGATTTGGTGAGTTAAGCTTAATGGGCGTTTTGGGAAAAGCCCATTAAACCTAATGCCAATCAAATTACCTGCGTTGGGCTTTTTTGTCACAAACTCTTCCTAATGGACCAAAACGTCGCAAACCAAATGAGGCACATATATTTTAGAGGGATAGGTAGGGAAACTGGTTGGTGTTATAAAGGAGGAAGGAAAAGAGGTGTACAACATACCTAAAAACTGAACGTTAGTAAGAGTGAATGAAATTGGGAAATGTTCATGTATACTTTTGCAACGTTACATATAACTTTGTTGTTAAATCTGCAATATTGGGAAATGTTCATGTATATTTTTGTAACCTTATGTATAACTTTGTTGTTAAATCTGCAATATTACTCTGTTTTAGTAGCATTTATTGGTAACCAGAGTATTTTATTTCCTGCAAACTGGCTCGCTCTTTTTTTAAAAAAATTTTTTAAAATTTTTTTAGTGTATTTGATGTCCCAGGGCAGACCATCAGGCACATCAACGGCTCGCTCTTTGATCTGATGATAGAGACAACACAATGCCACGTAATCCAACTGAACTTCTCTTTTTGGAATCAAGTGCGTATATAACTAGGATTTGGTAATCAATATTTATATATGCATTATTATTATTTTTGCCTACAAAATTTCAAGATTGAGCTTTTGTTTTTCTTTTTACTTTGGACTCTGGTTAAAATTTAATTTTACTCCGTGATTAAGACTCAAGACCTTGTCAGTGAGCAATTGGTAGTACTTCTGCAAGCGTTCTGTAAATCTCAAGGGCGAATAATCTTATATTCACTCTTAAATCTTAAAATGGATAATTCAGATTTAATAAGTAATAAAACTATTACTATAATATTACCTGATATTATTTAGTTATGTTTATAGTAATAACTTTATATATTAAATCTAAACCATTCATTTTTAGGTTAAGGTGTAAAAACACATTAGATTTTCCTAAAAGTATGTCCAACGCCAAATACTTTTTTAGGGTAAAAGTGACTATAAACTTCTAAAATAAGTGCAAAAATACATATTGACTATTATTTTGACTTTATTTTACTAAAAGTGGGTGATATGGAGATGATGTGACGGGAGAGGATTTTCTCATGATCTCTTTTTCTCTTTTTCTCTCACATGCCCCATCTAGACCGTTGATTAGGAAGAGAAGAGAAAAGTTAAATTAGTATTGTGATTGACGACGAATATGATATAAAGATGATGAGGGATATAATGAGAAAGAGATTAGGAGAGAAACACAACCCGATGTGGACATTAAGATTTTGTTTAGGAGTTTGGCGGGGAGGGGAAGGAAGGGGATATAAGAAGAAGGGAGGGGAGGGGGAGGGGAGGGAAAGGAAATGGAGGATATTTCCTCCCCTTGTTTTGGGAGTAAAAAAAATAGTAAGTGAGGAAGATGGAGGATTAATGAGTTATTTTTTCTATTTTGTCATTTTCTTTAAAAATTAATATAATCATTAAACTTTACAAATAAATTTAAATTTAAATTTTCTAAAAAAATTATTTATGTAATTTTTATATTCAAAAAATATTTCTCTCTCTAAAAATTATTTACGTAATTTTTATATTAAAAAATATTTTCTCTCTTTCAAGATATTTTCTCTTTCTAAAAAATATTTCTCTCTCTAAAAATTATTTATGTAATTTTTATATTCAAAAAATTTTCTCTCTCTAAAAAATATTTCTCTCTCTAAAAATTATTTATGTACTTTTTATAGGGGTATAAAAACTTCTCATGTTGCATAAGAAAAAAAATTTTCTATACACACACAAATGGTGGGACCCACATATATATTGCATTATATATATGTGGGTCCCACCATTTCATGTGTGTATGACATGAGAATACACTTATCCTACAACATGAGAAATGTTTTTCCCATTTTTATATTCAAAAAATATTTTCTCTCTCTAAAAAATATTTTCCCTGAAAAATTCTGAAGTTTGATTCATGTGCATTCCAACGATAGAAGAGAAAAAAGAAATCGAAAATAATGAGAGTGGTTTATTTGAAAGAGGGTAAAAAAGTAATTAATCTATTTTTCCTCTTAAAACCCTCCATATTGGGGGGAGCTTTCTTTTTAGAAGAAAGAGGGTTTTGGGGATTTGTAAAAATCTCGGGATTCCTCCTTTTTATTTTTAAAACTTACAAACAAAGGTTACCAAAACCTCTTTTCCTTTCCTTTCCCTCTAAAATAGAACTCCCAAACACAGCCTAAAACAACAACTTGGAAGAACAGGTTGCTAGCTAGGCAAGGAATATAATATATAGACAGCGTTGCCCTCAACCTCATAAGCTCTCCATCTTCTTCATTACTCACCCTCCCCAACAGCAAACATCAAGTCATCAACCATCATCAACCATGAACAAATAATAAATCAAGAAAAACGAAATAAAAAACTAGTTAAGTAATATCATCCCTTACCAACAAATATGCCTAGATCAACTTAGGATTAAAAAAAAAAAAAAAAAAAAAAAAAAATCAAACTTCGATTATGAAGAAAAAAACTATGGAACCAAATCTTTATCATCAAAGGCTAGAACAAAAACTAGATCAACTCTAGATTCAAATAAGCAAATCACTAATATGTTGTTAAAGAGGATAAAAAAGCATCGACAAGAGCGCAATCAACCTCAACCAGAACCTTCCTGTATCCCTTACCACATGCTAGTTCGAGACCATCCAGTAGAGCCCACAACTCAGTCTGCAATGTCGAGCATGTATCTATATTACGACAACATCCCCCGAGCCATAAACTGTTATGATTTCGAAGTACACAACCTGCTCTTGCAGCGCCGAAGTCTACCTTTCTTGCTCCGTAACAGTTAAGAGCCACAAAGCCCTCCGGTGGCCTGCTCCACGTGATAATTTGAGCCTCCGTTGCCATCTTTAACCCTGGCACGTGTAGGATCTTCTGCCTTGACTCATAACTAAACTCTGTGAGAGCCTTTAACTCATGAAGCAGACGCAGCGCTTGTGTTGTTTCATTCCTGAAGATTTTTAATTTTGTTACGACCCTCCGACAACTTCCAACATGTTAGCCCAAAAAGCATACTCCATGAACCTTGACCGAAAGGACTGCAATCATGCCTTTAAAGGTAACGAAACAACCATTTAGACACTGCTTGCTGAGAGAACCCTGCTAATTTGTTACCTTGCACAAACTGTTTCCATATCTATTGGGCAAGCGTACTTTTTCATAGCACGTGATCCACGTTCTCAACCGATTGGTTACAAATGCTACACCGATCCGAGTTAGAAATATGCCACCAATACCTCTCAGCATTAGTGAGAAGGAACCAAGAGACCTTCTAACCCTTTGAGCACCTTCCCATTTTCAGATAGATTCCCACCTATTATTTGTTACTCCTCAATCCTCTTCACATAATAAATCATAAGCAGAGTTAACTGAAAAGCTACCGTCACCTGTCTGCTCCCAAAACACTCGTGCCTGACCGTCACCCACCGTCGGAGGCTAGCACCTGCAATAAGAGATAAGACATCTTCTGGAAAGTCACAGATAAAGAGGCTCCAATTTCATTCCCCATCACGTAAAATAATTAATTGGAAGAGAAGGCTCCTCCTTATTATTATCCTCAAAAGCAAAGAGTTTGAGAGGGCCCACTCCAGATAGGCAATTGCCAGACCAAAACCGAACATGAGAACCATCACCATAATCTCACCGTGTTCCTAGTTCCAAATCTCTCCATACCTTCTTGATGTTACGCCATAAGTAGGATCAGTTTCGGTTTTGCTAATAACGCCCCAAAAATCATCCCATTTATATTTGTGTCTCAAAACTTGGACTCACAAAAAGTCTGGACATGTACGAACGTGAAAACCAAGTTTTATAATGAACGCTTGATTTTGCTGCTCAATCTTTTTAAGGCCACAACCCACAACCACATGTTTTGACTGGCTGGCAAACATCATTCCATTTTATCAAACTCACTTTCTTCTCTTCCACTGAGCTACCCCATACAAAGTCCCGGATTTAGAATCTCAATACGACCACACACCCCACTTGGTAGTTTAGTGGTTTGCATGGCATATGATGGAATAGCGTAAAGAACAGATTTATCAAGCGTGATGCGACCTGCAAGAGAAAGAGACTTGGCGGCCCACCCACGATAATCTTGTTCTTACCGTCTCTTCGATATACTCATACGTTCTCTGAGCAAAATATACTCATACGTCCCTAGCTTAACTTGCTTATGAAGTAACGGAACCCTAGATACTTTCCAAGATCAGACCATCTGTCCTCTTAAACTCCAATTCATTGTTAATCCATTATTTATAATCATTCGGCACATTCATCAAGGGGTTCCTTTACTTGTGCCCTGAGCTCAAGCAAAACTCATCTAAAGTATCTCTGACTAATTGCACTTGGCTGGCATTGGTAGTGCTGAATAACATCAAGTCATCTGTAAAGAAGAGATGAGATAGGGCTGGCCCATTGTTTCCCATTCGTATAGGCTTTCATCTTCTAGCTTCAACCTTCTTAGCAATCATTTGAGATAACCGCTCCATACAAATAACAAAAACATAAGGCGATAAAGCGTCACCTTGTCTAATACCATGTGTAGGAACAAAATTCTCCTGTTCGTGTACCATCCCAAACCACACTCATGCTACAAGAAGTGACGCATAGCATTACCGCCTTTATAAACTTCTCTGGTAAGCCGGTAAGTAAGTCCTCAATAAAATCCCATCTCAGCCGATCATATGCCTTTTCGAGGTTTACTTTAATAACCATCCATCCTTCTGAAACCACGTATATATCGCATAGAATGGACAACTTCTTGGGCTATGATAATATTATCAGTAATATTGCAGCCACCCACAAAGCTCGTCTGATTGGGACGAATTAACCTGGGAAGAAGCTTTTTCAGACTATTGGCAAGAACTTTGGAAATGGTTTTATATAAAACCCTACATACACTTATTGGCAGAAATTCCTTTATTTTCTCCGGGGCCGACACTTTAGGAATGAGAGTGATAAGGGTTCGATTAATCTTAGGATCGAGTAGCCCTTCTTCAAAAACTTTTCTTACCATCTCACACATTGAGGGAGCCACCACTGACCACTGTGATTGAAAAAACGATGCATGGAGCCCATCAATTCCAGGTCCCTTCAAAGGCTTCATTGGAAAGAGGGTCTTGTGTACTTCACTGTTCAGAATAATTTGCTCAAGAGAGTGCACCATACCTTCGGCTAATTGACGAAAAAACCCTCTACCACCATACACCGGAACTTCCTCGTCATCCTTAGAATAGAGGTTTTCAAAGAAAGCCACCATCCACTCTTGGAGGACATTTTCAGAGCACCACTGTCCATCCTCGCCTTTGAGGGTCGTGATTCTTCTACGCCTGTTCCGACGAATTGCTCGACCATGAAAAAACGAAGTATTTCTGTCTCCAAAGTTTATCCAGTCACACCAAGCCCTTTGTGCCCAAGTCATACTTTCCTGTTCACAAACAAGTTCAAATATTCCTTACAGAGGTCCTTCTCCAGCCTGTCTAAGAAGTTTTCATTATATTCTTGAGCCTTCTGTATCCCTTTTAATCTCGCAACAACACGTTTCTTGTTATGTCGATTACTGCCAAAAACAGTATGAATCCATTTCGTGACTTTTTCTGTGAAGTTCTTAACTATCTTAACAATTGATAATAATTTGTTGCCGTCAAAATCTCCTAAAATCAGGCTGCAAATTTTCAATTCAGAGCCCTAACATATTTCCTTCTTTTCCGTTTCCTCCTAATTTTTAGGATCGCTCTGAAACAAAAAACGAGAAGGTGAGAGAATGCTATGAAATATGAAAACACGCTCATAAGCCCAACCAATTTCCAACGCCATGAATTTCACCCCTTCCAGCGGCCGCTCACCGTACTCCGGGGACTCTCTTTGTGCTGTCTACTGACAGAAGATCACCCAGAAGCCCAATTCCTGAGGTAATTATTTTCTTTAGTAAAGTTATCGACACAACTTTTGTAATGTTAATTTGGGTCTGATTAAGATTTGAAATCGAATCCTAAGGACAGAATCTCTTCCATTCTAGCACATCCTAGTCTTCGTTAAAATTTATTTCTCATATATGCACAGAATCTTAAGATTTGTTGTTTGCTAACGGTAAAACGTACTATTTTGAGGGTAGTGTTCTTTTGGGTTTTCTTTGAAAATTTATTTCTCAAGTCGTGCTTTTAGTTAGTCACCTGAGGTTTGCTTCTTTTTTATTTTATTCATTTTATTTTACAGTTTGCCCTTTAGAAATAGTATAAAGGTGAAATTTTTCTTAGTTGAAACTTGAAATGCAGCTCTGCCCTTACTTGAAAACAGTTCTGCCACCAATGTTAGTCACATGAGGTTTGCATTATAATCGTGAAAGCATTATATTTGGTTTTTTTTTTTTTTTTAATTGATGTTACCATCAGTATTTGGTTTTTTTTTTTTTTTTTTTTTTTTTTTTTTTTAATGCTCTGCCCTTGCCTTGAAAATAGCTCTGCCACCAATATTAGTTAGTCACATATGGTTTTTTTTTTTTTAATATTTTAATTTTAAGACTTAAGTTGTAGACTTATTTTGGAATATTATAAAATGTAGAATTATTGATTACATTTGAAGTTTGCAATATTACTTATCATATATGATTGTAACTATTTTTTCATATAAGATGTGACAAGGTATCATCATTTAGGTATAGAAGGCCGCCCTGCCTAGCTTATTATTGTCCAACCCAAAAATGGTAGGGTTTCTATCGGGCCGGGCGCTAGGCTATATTTTACTGCCCAATGATCCTTCGAGAAAGGCATCGGGCAAGAGCTTCACCCCGCCTGACTCTTTCCATGAACACCCTATCGACAATTGCTTTAAAATATTTAAGATAAAGCAACTTGTGTCATTTATAGGGTTATCAATTAATTAAGAATCTTTGTTTGGGATGGTATTGACTAAAAAAGGTTAAAAAAATTAAATTTATAATAAAGGAGCTTTTGTTATTTTAAAACCATTTCGTTTCAAATGATTTTAAAAAAAAAAAAATTATAAAGTTAGTTAAAGGTGCTCTAGATACAACGTAAAGGTGACAAAGATAATCAAAATCAAATAACCCATTTGTCCCCACACACCACACATTCATGTAGGAATCTAATAACAATTTATAACCTAATAAGCCACAAAATATAAATTATAATTTCTAATTCTTAAAAAAGTATAAAATGCTCATGATATAAGCACACCCTTCAATCAACACATCTAATAAAAGTTACACACACACATTATAAGCTTTTTTAATGCACCTTTTTTTCCCTGTTCCAGAGTTAAAAATAAAAGCATTGTTCAAAACGTATTGAGTCTCTTTAACTTTACCTTATTCAAACCCCTAGATTTTATTAAGTGAGTCTCTTTAACTTTACCTTATTCTATAGGAGAACATGCATTTAAAATCCTATTAGATAAGATGTAGAAATTGGAGGATTTGGGAAGGGAAGAACAGAACAGGGGAGAGGGAAAAGAAATCAGGTGATGCTCATTCATTTATCATAACAAGCATAGAGATACAATAGATAATCATATGCTTTATATAGGCAATACCTCTAGACCTACTAATCCCAACTAACTACCATTAGTTACTACCAATTAACCAACAACTAACTAATTAATTAATCCCTTCCTAACTAATTAACCTAATTAGTTATTTAAAGTTCATATATCAATACCCTCTTCCCGAAAATATCCTTGCCCTCAAGGGTGTGAAACAACAAAAACATAAACTTAAAGAACAAAAAATACAAAACTCAAAAATACAAATTTAAATCAATCAAAAACATCTCTTTCGGAAGCCCATTTCCTGACGACTTCACACCACAATACTTTATATAGCGCTTTACTCAGTCTCTTACAGGTCAGACCTCTTTGTAGGTAGCCCTCTCTAGTTAGCCGTTTTTCAAAGAACACACCATTGATTGATGGAGAGTTTCTTGGTTTCCTTCCACTATTGTCCCATACCAACAAAAACACATTTTTTTTCAACTTCTTTTTTTAAAAAAAATAAAATAAAAAACTCACATTGCGTATCTCATTTTTCTTTGTCGCCAAGAACGCGACTTTGACCCAAAAACTAGAATTATTCGACATGAAGAGACGATTTCAGACGAGGCAGAATGGTACCTAGAATGATTTCAGTTTCCAATGAACAGAAACGAACCAGAATCAGACGACCCAAGCAATACCCAGAATCCCGACGAGACAAGATGAAAACAAATCAGAAGTAGTCGACGAGACTCCAGATGATCACTGTTGCCGAAATCAAATAAATGAAGAATCCAAATTCTGGAATGAAGAATCAACAGTAATCGACCAGACCCGACAATGTAGAGCAACTGTAGACTCAAACTCGTGCGACGCCAAAACCAGACGAACAGAACACTGCAGAATCCAAACTCGTGCGACGCCAGAACCCAGACTCGTCAATGCAGAACGAAGACTTGGAACCCGATGGAAACCAAACGCAATCTTGGATATTGGTTTGAGCACCGCCAGAATTCAAAGAAATTTTTTTTTCTGACGTCTTTGCATGTTTGACACAAGCAGAATCCAGAATTAGCCGACAGAAGTGAACCAGAATCTGACGACAGAAAAATTTAGAGCCCGAATCGTTCATACGACGCAACCCAGAAGCACTCGATTCCCAGAGTCAACTAAGTAGTCTTGAACATCTTGTCTGATCTTAGAAGTCTTTTTTAGTTTCTTGGATGATTTTCTTGAAGGAAGGTCCGAACCGTGAGGATAAAAGAATGGTTCAAACTTGGACTCAAGACTATATTGATTGCTTCTTGAATACCAGTCCAAGCCGAGAGGAAGAATGCACTGGACTGATTCAAGATTTTTCAGAGATTACAGCGGTGAGTCGAGGATGACTCTACTCTAATACCACGGTTAGATAACATGTAGAAATTGGAGGATTTAGGAAGAGAAGAACAGAAGAGGAGAGAGGAAAGAGAAATCGGGTGATGCTTACTCATTCATCATAACAAGTATAGAGATACAATAGTCATATGCCTTATATAGACAATACCTCTAGACCTACTATAATCCCAACTAACAATCATTAGTTACTAACAACTAACTAACAACAAATTAACTAACTAATCCCTTCCTAACTAACTAACCGAATTAGTTATTTACAGTTTACATATCATATCCCTAGAGTTTATTAAATGTTTTTTGACCTTGACAATGTATAGTATTCATATACTCTTTAGTTCTAAATTTATGAATTAGATCACTAATTCACATGTATCATAAAAAAAGTTAGTTATTTACAACAAAACGGTATCTTATGTTTTCCAAAATACCATTTTTAATCATTTGCATTAGAAATTATCCATAATGAATTACCCTTTTTGAGGAAAAAGAATATTTGAGAGACAACGTGCACACTCCCTTCGGTTCAAAATATAAAACGTTGCTATCTAATTCGCTCAAATCAATAACTGTTACTTAAGTCAAGAAATACGTCTTAAATGAATAAAATATACCTATTTTTTCTTATTAAAGAATGTGATTTTCAAATATATACATTTATTATCTGTCACCTCTCTCTCTTTCCCCAAGGGTAAAAATGGAAAACAATCATTAATTACCATGTCAACATATTATATTTTTGAATTTGGACCAAAATTTTCTTCTAGAAGACTTCTTATATTTTGGACTGGATGGAGTACATTTATGAACAGAACAAATCTCTTTACTTGCTCAAAAAAGGTTATTCATCCGGTTATAAATATATGGCATAGTTTATAATGTAAATCACACTATAAAATATTTCCTATATTTAGGACCGAAGTAGTATCACATATACAAAATCATGGTTGTCAAACTCGCGAGTTGACTCTCCGAGTTTACCGTTTTTACGCTTCTAGCTTGCAAAAACGAGTCGAGTCAATGGTAAACTTGTGCTAGTTGTAAACTTGGTTAAACTCACAAGTTTATACACCGATTTTATTGTTTTTACGTTTCTAGATTACAAAACTATGTTAACTTACTCTTAAACTCGTGTTAACTTTTTTGATTTGATCATACTCAATAGCTTTATATAAAAATTTTATAGAAATTTCTTTTCTAAATATGATAAATGATGAATGTTGATGATTTAATTTCAATTATTTGGATTTAAAATATATTTAAATCAAATTATTGTCATTTTATATTTTTATTATTTAATTATACACTAGTACTATCTATTTAATAATAAAAGTAAACTCTTACGAGTTTACGTCCACTGTCGCTTGAGTTTGTTTAAACTCATGAGTTTGACAACCTTGTATATAATATACAGTGGGAATCAAATCAGGAACATGATACCATCAACAACATGTGTTAATTAAGAAATAAAGAATCATATTCTTGTATTATTTTTATTCGGTCATACTCTTCTTCTATATATTACTGAAGCATCTTCTTAATTGTTCTTTGGGAGCTAGCTAGCTTGTGAGAATGATGAAGTTCAAAGCTCATGTGCTCATGGTTTCAACACAGATAGGCTTTACGTTATTGTATTTCATCACCGAGGCTTCCTTCAACCATGGCATGAACCCTCATGTTTATGTAACTTACAGGCATATTGTGGCTTCTATTGTCATGTTCCCTTTTGCTTACTTTTTAGAGAGGTAATAAATCTGTATTTTTCTTTCATTTGTTGAGTTTGGATTGAATGAAAATAACTTATTGATGTCCTTTATGTAAATATTTAGTTCAAATCTTATGAATGAAGAGAACTATGATGGAGTTTTACAATGTCTTAGAGACCTAATTTAATCCGACATGAATTAGTCGGTAGTATAATAGTATTAAACCTTAATCTAGGTCAGTCAGTTAGATCAATGATCCGTGAATTAGTTCCATGGTTGGCCGTGATAAAAGTTTTGGACAAAGTTGATTGGATTTGATTTTATATTTGTTTTTCCTTGTTGAGCATGTGAAATGAGATTATTTGTAACTTAAAAAACGTAGTTAGTCATATTTGTGTTTTAATAACGAACTATGCTTTTTTTATTATTACATATGAATATTTTTGTATGTTTTAATTAAATTAAATTATTTTAATTGGATTGGATTGACACCAGTTTAAGCTTTTAATGTTTTATGTACTAGTTCTATTGTCTCTTGACCTATTTAATAATTGGTCCAGTTTATAGTACCTGTCATATGCTCATAATAAATAAACAAATAAATAAAAATTTCTATTGACAACATGGTAAGTTTGTGTGACTCTTTTATTGATTTTCATGCAAAATATGAGTTCCACATGGTAAACCAGAAGTTTGAGAGTCAAAATTTCAATTTGCAGAAAAATGAGACCAAAGATGACAATGACTCTTTTCCTGGAAATTTTTGTGCTTTCTCTATTGGGGTAAGCATAAAGAAATTAGTCAATATGTTTACATAACAATATTAATAATATGGGAGAGTATAGGCATTTATTAATTATAACTTGGCCAATTTTTTCATGGATTTTTTAGGGTTAGTTTAACCCTGAACATGTACTTTGCAAGCCTAAGGTATACTTCTCCAACCTTTGTTGCTTCCATGGTCAACACCATAGCTTCCCTCACCTTCATCATTGCAGTGATACTCAGGTTTGATTTCTTCTTTTCTTTGTTCGGTGATCAAAAATCAAAATGATACGCCTGATTTCTTCTTTTCTTTGTTCGGTGATCAAAAATCAAAATGATACTAGTAATTAAGATTAAGCTCTCATCCTAAAGCCTCATGTAGTTATTCTTAAGGCTTATCCTTTATATTAAAATAGTAGTTTATACTAGTTTGTACTTTAAACAACTTGATGACACTCACTTCTATCATATATATCTTTGATTTGTCTTAAAACCATTAGATATGGGGCTTTTATACTCCACAAAACAACATTACTAATATAACGAAGAGACGAAAAGCACTACAGCAAGACTCTTACACCAATTGTTGTGAAGGTAGTATAAAAAGTATGATTGGTAGCATTTTCATAAATAAGATGTGAAACTAGTGACTTTTTACATTGATTAAAACAATAAATGGTGCATACTTTCTTTCTGAACCTTTCACTAGTCCAAAAAGCATTTCTGCAGCAAGACTCTTACACCGATTGTTGTGGAGGCAGTATAAAAAGTGTGATTGGTAGCATTTTCATAAATAAGATGCGAGACTGGTGACTTTTTACACTATTAAAAGAATAAATGGTGAACTTTTTAAATTATTTAATTTTTTTAAATATTTCTTTTTTTCTACCATAGTTATATAAACAACTAGTTTAGAGAGTTACTCTCTACACCGATTGTGCAACCGATGTAGAAAGGTAAAATCTATTTTTTTCTAAAAAAAAAAAAAAAAAAAAAGAAATTACTTACTACACCTCTTTTTGGGTTAATTATTAATCATTTGTATTTTCAATTTTTTTAGCCTTGATCCGTAATTTTGAGTTGAATAATTCAGGTTGGAAGTTATTGATTTTCTTCATCCTAGAGGTATAGCAAAAGTTCTTGGAACTTTGTTATCATTAGGTGGTGTACTGACCATGTCACTATTCAAAGGTCCTGTTATAAGGAACCTGTGGGATCAACCTCTGATTCAGATTCATGCAAAATCTTCTAATCCTATTCATGAAGATTGGTTAAAGGGTTCAATTCTCATTGTCTCAAGCTGCTTAACATGGTCTATTTGGTATAATATGCAGGTTTTGATCTTTACCTTTCCCATCAACTTACTATATATGAATTTTAGGGTTTGAATTATTTCTTGTTTAGAAGTTACAATTCATATTGCTTATCTTGGCTCAATATACTTGTAGTACAACGTAACTTTGTGTAAATCCTAAAAACTACAGCCTTTAAATCAATCATTTTGCCTCGGCGAAGAGTACTCTTGCCGCAATGAAATGGCTTAAATTAAGACGGTCTCTGTGTCACTTCCTTCAGTGGGTACATCCCTCACGGAAGCAAGTGACACAGAGAGACAAACTCGTCGAAGTGAGTAATACAGAGAGACATTTTTAATTTTAGCCTTTTCGCCACAGCAAAAGCACTCTTCATCGAGGCAAAATGCTCGATTTAAGGAAGTTTTAGGATGTTATTATACTTTGCAAATCAAATTAAAAACCCCTCACATTTTTATTTTTTAAAAAATTAAATTAAAATATCATTCTTTTTCCCACGCGCACGTCTGCGCGTGCGTATAGATTGGTACATTCACATATTAGTGGATGAGCGCTTCAAATTAAATCCAAATGATTCATTTAATATTACGTGCACATATTTTTTTAGATTTTGTGCTATATGCAAGAATATATGTCTAGTTTATTTAAAAGTTGCAGTGAAGTGGGAAAAAAAAAAAGGAGAATATTAGGTTTTAAATAAGGAAAGTTGTGGTAGTTGTTTCACTTCTCAACAGTAGCTTTTCACTTGTCAATGAAGACTTTTTCAATTTTTTTTTTTTTTGGTTGGGATCTTAATGATATTTTCAAAAAAAAAAAAAAAAAAAAACCAGTTGCAGTGAAGAAGAAGAATGATGCAGTTGAGTGTGAAAATTGCAGGCTATGACCTTGAAAAGATACCCAGCGCAACTATCACTAACAGCTTGGATGTGTTTTGTTGGAGCAGTACAATCAGCTGTTTTCACAGCGATAATACAACATAAGCCCTCAGCTTGGGCCATAGGCTTCAATATTGACCTTTGGTCCACCATTTATGGTGTAAGCATCATAGTCCACCATCTTCTAATGTTGCAAGTTAATGGGCCTTATATATATATATATATATATATATCTCTATATCAGTGTTAGCTTAAAGGTTTGTTCTAAATAAAATAACTCAATCCACTTTGGCTCCTAAATTTATTATGTAATTTTTTCCCCAAACTTTTCATATTATTTGCATAGAGTAAAGGAGGCTTTCATCATTGAGGATAATGAATAAATGTGGTATTTTGGAGAAACTAACATTTATTAGTTATAAATAATTAATTTTCTTAACATGTACAAACTAGTTATTTAACTCTTGCATTTAACATCAAAGGAGTATTTTGTTCTAGTGCACAAGCAGCATGTGAATTGAAAGGAACCAAATGTAATGTTTTGATGATATATGAATAATCAGTATAATGATTAATGGCAGGGCATTGTCATGTCTGGGATGATAATCTTCATTCATCTATGGTGCACTGAGCAAAAAGGATCCGTTTTTGTCACTATGTTTAACCCTCTCTCTACAATACTTGTGGCCCTTTTAGCATACTTTGTCTTTGGTGAGAAACTTCATTTGGGCAGGTATGTAATAATTTATCTCTCATCTTTTTCATTTTTGTAAGCAATGCATCAATATGTTAAGTTATACTAATACTCTCTCTAATCCGAAATATAGGAACTGGTTAGAAGTTTGTTTTGGTACTAAATATAAGACTTTAATTAATCTTCTTTGTCTTTTATATTAGTTTTTTCTCCTCAAACTATCATTATTTATTACACAATGTTGTTAGGTAAGTTACATGAGAGAAGCTTGGTTGCTAAGCGACATAGAAAGTCCTCATTGGCCAATGTAGATAGTCATGCCTATGATAGTGAGAGAAAACCCCTAGGCGATATATTTTAAGAAAACCAATATACACACACATACACAATTAATGAACTTACGGAATTTGTTTAATCAGTGTGAATTAGTTTCTATCTTGAAATATAAATACCAATAGACTTGGACCATCTAGATCACATCGAGATCTATATGGCCTTATGGCCCAATTATTGCTACCACAAAAACAAACGTAAATTAAATTTAAATAAGAGTGGAAGAGTGAGTTTTGAGATAGCAATTAAATTTCTATACTCACATAAGCCCTCTTCTTCAGCATAATAGGAGCAGTTACTGTCATCTTTGGCTTGTATTTGCTGCTGTGGGGCAAGGAAAGTGACCAACACGCTCATACTGATCAACAACTCTAAAAAGTCACCAAAAATCATGTTCAAGGTGAAGCTAGCCTTTTTTTTTTTTTTTTTTTTTTTTTTTTCCCTTCCATCCTTATTTGTTGTCCTTATTCGCCTACATCTATCATTTTGTAGATTTGTGGGTGGAGTGGAGGCTAGTGAGGAACTGAGGATGAACACACGGGTCATTGGATTTTAACATTTTTATTTATTTCATTTGTTGCTACATTTTTTTTTATTTTCTTACGTCGTTACTTATTTTATATATTTATAGTGAAACAATTTGTCAATTTTCACTTCCAAATTTTATTTACTTTTAATTTTAATGCTCTCTTAAGTGAATTACCGAGTAACAAGCTAAGTCGTGTTTTCACCCTTCATTCTCTTTCCACCCCCCCCCCCCTCTTTTTTGCCTTTTCATTTTCGCTTTTTTTTTTTTTTTTTCGTTCATGCTCTTTGTTCAAAGTTCAAACCTTCATCTCCCTTGTTCATACTGTTATGTATGCTCACTAGAGGACTCAAGAGGGAAGATAAAGTGGAAAAAGCTAACTTAAAAGGGCTGAAGTAACCATAAAAACGAGAGTAAAAACCAATGCATCACTTGTATACCTTTTATTTATTTGTTTGTTTATTTTGCCATTTTCTTTAGAAGAGCTTTTATCATGTCGTGCCCTTGTTTTTTCTGTGCTATTTACATTTGCACCGATAATAACCTATATGGCATTTAGATGATATTATACACAAATGATAAAAGCAAAACAATTTAAAATAGTTTAGGGGGCCAAAATTGTTCATAAGCTGCAAAGGATAGCTTTTTGAGTAGGCCAATGGTGAAGGATCATCTTGGGTTTCTTTGTTCTTTTTTTGTTAAGCACTTTTAGCCTTCTATTAGAGATAATCTTATTCGAGACAATGTCAGGTACTAAATGTGGGAACTTCATCCAACAGAAATTTAAACCTTAGTTCACCACCTTAATGTGGTGATGAACTAGCTCCTTCCATTATATTAGATTTAACTATGATGGTTGCATAAAAGAAATCACTGCCCAACACAACCCTCCCAACAGTACCTTTTTTGGGATCAAACTCAGACACTTGCATCTTTCTAGCATTTACATTAAAGAGAGAGGACAACTTTATTTGACCTTTCACAACTACTAATCTGTTTTCATCATTATCTTCACTACCGCAACACATAAAATCTAAAGCATTCATATATAATTTCAAATCAATGTCACATCTAACAAGGGTATTCCACATATCAGGTAAAAGCACAATTTTTATTTTCCTTTGAAAGTCTCTGTGCATGGCGGATTAGTAATTACTCTACAGCGAGCAGTAACTGAGCTTGGAGCTAACACAAGCAGAGAATGATCAGATCACATTAGCTTCATTTTCAAGCTTGTCAATGAGCTCATCCACAGAAGAAACAAGTATCCCAGCTATTCTCTTGTGGGGTTCAGTAACTTGAACAACCTCCAAATCAGATTTAATTTCCACATTCAACCCCTGTGGAGTGAACTTCTTTATAGGCTTCGATTTTGCTTTCATTATATTGGGAAACGTCGCGGACCTCGGCTGGTTCAGTCTCAGATCAGTGCTGCATCAAGAAAAATGTCAAGAAACAAATCATAGTACTTGTTAACTTCAGTACTGTTCTGTTATTATATTATAACATTAATAGTAATAGCTTATGTGGCAGACACTAACAACATTGACACAGATTACAGGATAGATCCACACACAAACACTATGGCACGGCAAACTTTGATCACTCTCATACCGTTTAAAAATTAGTATTGTGCTGAGTTTGAGTGGAAGGGATTTTATTGACACAGATAACTGGATAGATCTGTGTGCTGAGATTTAAATGGAGTTTTGGACCAAATATATATGAGTAAAAGGACCTAAGTTTTGTCCTGGAGTATTGGACCTAACAGATATGAGTAAAAGGACCTACGTTTCGTCCTAAAATATAGACATGCATGCGCACACTCACAACTGCTCGGTAAGGCACTACATCTCAATTGAGAAATGAATACAGCAACAACAAAGCCTTATTCTATTAGGTGAGATCGGCTACAGAGATGTACAGGGCCATTGTGTTCTATCAAAAATCACTTAACAAATGAACGATACGGGGGAAAATAGATTCAGAAGCCCTTCAAGATTTCAGTTTTGTCAAGGATTGAATGTATATTTGAATATTTTATGCAATAAATAAATTTAGAAACAAGATGAAAATAAAAATAAGCACGTCTCAGGTCACCAAGTCACACACAAATGCGCCAAAGGGAGGGAAGGTGGAAAGCGCAAAGCATTTCAAGAACCTGTATTACTGTGATAAAATATACAGTACTTTAAAAGTGTCAAAGTTTAATACTTACGTGATTACTGCTGGTAAATTCAAAGAGAGGGTCTCAATACCATCATCTACCTCTCTGTCCACTGTAGCTACCTTTTTCTCGTTATCTATGATAACCTACAGGGAAGAAGCAGCCAGTAAAAAAAATAGTTCAATTACATGTCAAAAAATAACTTAATAAATCATTATAAAGGCACAGAAGACAAATCTGCATGAGAGGCACAGCTAAATTCTTTCCGACACAAGATGTATGGGAATAAAATATTTTACCATAAATCAGACAATTGATGAGTACGTGTTTGAAACTAAACCTTTTTTTCTGTATCTTCTCTAACAAAATTGCTGAAGCATAGCAGTTGGAGACTTGGTGGTATGTGATACCAAGTCCAACATCAAGTAGAATGGGACTTGGTATCATTACTTGGTTGATAACATGTTGCTCGGTAATTTTGGACTAGAAAGATGCAACTGTGACAAAAAGAATTCTGAAATACTTCAGAGTTTGAGAAATAAACATGAAAAATATTGACAAAAGGACAGATATAAGACAAATAATTATCAAGAGCAATATTGTAGAGACCAAAAAAACAACAAACCCATCTAGTCAGATGGAGACTGCATATTTTAACAAGGGCAGATTTTTCCTACACCATTGCAACCAATGCCACATGAAAGAAATTCTCATATCAATTAGTTTTCATCCAACTCAATGCTTGTGCTCCCTGATCTAGGGTTTAAGAAAACAATCAAATGATGCGTGTTTAATGATTTTTTGGAGGCTTCAGCAGCATTATTCCTAATAATGGGGGCATCAACAGGTACATCTGCAAATCTAGAGGCCACGAACCTTTTGGAGAAAGCAGCCCAAGGGTCCTGTCCAAATCCAAGGAACCAGTTTCCCTACCTATCCCAAGATAGGTAGCGAGAGCTCCTCTAAATCTGGGACCGGCCCGTATTTGATTTTTTTTTTTAACTATCAATTTTTAAATGAAAAAAATCATTTTTTGAAAATATGTTAGTTGAAAAATTATCTTTATTTTAGATTCTCTACCCATTAAAATAATTATTTTTAAAAAATAAAAAGTAAAAAATAAATAAATCAATCGTCCAAATCCCATCCGACGGTCCAGGATGGAAGGAGCTCTCCTACCTATCTTGGGATAGGTAGGGAAACTGGTTCTCCAAATCCAATCATATCGCACGGGGATTTATGCCCTCTTTAATCCGTTTATTCTTTTTTTTTTATTTTTTATTTTAATTAAAGGAACAAGCACTTGTGGTATGAGATTAAAAGCGATATTAATATTAGACCCGTAACCTTTCACATATAAGAGAACTCTCGTGTCACAATGCTACAAAGCCATTGACATTCGTCCATTCATTCTACACACTGTCAAAAATCACTAGAGTCTCTCAAGTATAATTAATCTTTAAATTTTTTATCCGATCGAGGATCAAATATAATAATGAACTTGAACAGAAATTTTATTGTAGATACATGTTGACAAATATATATTTATATATCTATATATTGGTATTGATTGAGAAGGGAGGCTGAAAGCTGTATGAAAGACTCCCCTCTCCTTTTCAGTGTTCACTGATGTTTGGTGTTCAAAAGAAAAGTGCGGCAATGATGTTTGCTGGTCAACTTCCTGCACCATCTCCTTGTAACATGCTATTATATGATATTCGTTTATACGTTTCTAGATTTAGGTAAGTTTCCTTTTATTGTATCTAATTACTTATGTAAGGGATTATCAGGAAAAAAAAAAGGCCTAGATTAGGCTCCATGCATTACAGAGTACGAGAAGCAAGATGCACTATTCTTGGATTTTTAGAGGTTTTCTTGGTGTATTCTTGTAACATCCTCCATTTTACTTAATATAATAACTAATTAAGAGTGTGATCGATAACTTAATAATGCTTTATCATTTATCAAAATATCCAAAATAAGCCTTAAGTAGCAATATACAATAATCCAACATATACCAAAAAGATGGAAACACTACTGTCAGCAGAAGTAGCCTAAACTTCTGGAGTCTTCCTTGATTAACCCACACGAGAACTATCACCTGAAAAATAATGGTAACCATAAATCCAACTCATTACAAATACTAATAGGTGTTCAAGAGGTGCCTAGTGGAACAATTTATATAACAATGTATTAAAAATATAATTCACGAATATCCATATCACAAATTCCATATCATCATTACTCGTCATAAATTTTGTATCACGCTTTCTCTAACACAATTCCAAAGATGCCTTCCATCAATGCAACCAACTGAATTGCCTTATTCCTACCGACTAGATCCATTGGCTAAGTTACTATCTATATTACCAATTACTCAAAAGCTCACTGGTCATATAATAAGGACTAACAAAAATCCCCAAAGCACATGCCCCAGACCTTGGTCTTTTCCTCTTATTGAACTAGTAGAGTGTCGCAAGCCCTCATTGAAACAAAGGAGTAGTGCCTCATTAAACAAGTGGGACAAATAGAAAGCCAACCATTGTGCACCAATGGAGGCTACACCACGTGGTAAAATAAACTACTTTATTTCTTCTCAATTCAACTATTACCACAATTATCACAATAAATAGCTCAATTAGAATTTTTCAAGATTTTTCACGTTTATATCATGTTATTTAAATCATTCTCATATATATGTCATAATATCTCAATTCTCAATTCTTATACATATATAAATGTATGTATATATTTCACAATTCAAATCACAAGGTCCCACAAGGCAATTTGTATTGAAATATTCATAATCATTTCACAAAATACTCACAAACAACATACCAATACACATAATGTAATACCCATCCTTTATACACCTATATTTATCAAAGTTGTAGTAAATGGGCATCGAAATGATTTGGATGACTTAATTGCGGAATAAAACTTTCATAAAATAACTTAGTTTGAAAATACGAGGATAAATTTTTCGTAATTCGAATCCATCCCATAGTGGGATGTTAATATAGTAATCCAAAATAGACAGATGATAAACGCTAAAGTACAGTCTAACTACTCATATTTTTCCACAAAGTTCCATCTGTTGTAATCCTTACAGCTGCATCTTGCCTCTTGATCCCAAACCACTACCTGTCTCTTTCATGCGGTCTGAAGTTCAAATGAATGAACCCCAAGGGTAACAGTTAATCTCATATGCAGGTATGAAATGTAAATCACAGTATAACTCATGTATAAGCATAGAATAATTCACAGTAAACAAGTCGCATCGTAACCGTAGTTAACGGCCAAGGACCGCAGCCCTTTAGGTCACGCAACCCTATTTTAGGACACGCAGCCCTATGAGACACGCAGCCTCAATCCATAGCTAGGATACACACATGCAAAATTATCTAGCAACCATGATCAGTCATACATGCAACACATACATACAAGCTAATAAGATAACAGTTACCCACCTCAAACTTGAATCATTAACTGGTCCGATAGATGTTGGGATCGGTTGAGGCGTCAAGGTATGCCTATAAACGTTTATTATTATCATTAGTCACTTCTTGCGTCGCAAAGTAACTAACTACGCGAATTAATTTGAGCATTAAAAATGGTTATTAATCCCTAAAAATCCCCTTACTAATAATACCATTTTTAATACATAATAATATTATTTATTTATCCATTTTATTACGTATTTCCTTTCTTTATAATAATAATAATAATAATAATAATAATAATAATACTTATTTATTTTATCATCATCATCATCATCATTATTATTTTACTAAGTAATTATTATTTTTCTATAATTATTTTAAACCCTCATAGGCTATTCCAATGCAACATTTTAATTTAGGAGTTTTGTACATACCAATAATATAAATTATGCCTCAATGCTTTACACACAACGTTGCTCATGGGTTTGTTTCATATATGACTACATAAGTGGTCAATCAAAAGGTTTAAAATATATAATGGAAGAATTAAAAATTGTGCATAAATAATAGTTTTTTTAAAATAAATAAATAAATAAACAAATGGCTATTGTGAAGCGCCTAACACACTCACAGCCAACTCTCAAACCTATGTTCAATTTGCAAGCCATCATTCTATTTAGAAAGGTATCCCAAAAATGCAGCTTAAAAAATTTGGTAGTGACTCCATCACTACTAGAAAATGTAGAAATTCATTTTGCGAGGGAAAAATTTTCCCTCGCAAAATGACTAAATTTTGCGAGGGAACAATTTTTCCGTCGCAAAAATCAGTCATTTTGCGAGGGAACCATATTTTCCTCGCAAAATGACTAAATTTTGCGAGGGAAAATATTTTTCCCTCGCAAAAAATCATCATTTTGCGAGGAAGAATACTTCCCTCGCAAAATTGAGGGATTAACCCTAACCCGCGACTTTTGTCTCCCCGGGTACGCCTCTCGCTTTAAGTCCAAGACTTTGTTGGCCTTAGATCCGTCGGTCTCTTTCTCTCCCTCGGTAACCCGCGAATGTCAAATTTTGATGCTCACCCATTAAGTCATACTCCATGGACGGCGCCGAACATAGCAACCGAAGGAGTTTAGGGGTTCTCACCGGCGCCGGAAGTCAAGCGGCTTCGAGTTCGTGTATTGGCTTCTTGCGTCTACGATTTGTGAATCGGGTACTTATAGCTTGTTCATGTTTCGCTCATCTTCTACACTATAACTCTCTCTTGTCGTTCTTTGTGCTTTGCCCTCCGAAATGGAGAAGCCCTTACACGCCCGGCCAGCCAATGGTCCCGCCCCTCACTCTCAAAAGCTCAAATTTATCGTTCTTTTTCTTTGCTTTTTCTTTTTAATTTACCCAACTTATCCTCCCTTCCTTTATTTGCTACATTGGACTGAAAATTTTCCCGAGCTACATTAAACAAATTACTTAACCGTGATCGTTGGCATCGTCGTTTCGTCCTTGTATGTCTTCTCCGCCATATATTCAAGCAAGCCCGTTGGTGATACTTCCAAATGGCTCTCTTCTCCCTCCTCTTTCGCTCCCGGTTTGGGTAAGTTTTCCTGGTCAACTACTTTACGCTGTTCACCGTAATGCTCGCATCTTGCTCTTGATTGCATTGAAGTCTTGCCTTTTCTCGGATTACCTCCTGCTTTTGGTATTGTTAGCTTGCAAGTGAAATACCCACCGAATTGGAATCGATCGGTGGAGAAACCATAATATGGTATGGAAATGTAAATAGATCTTATAGGAAGACATAATCCGTGCTAATGAGTCGATTGAACATTCTTGGTTAGAAAGCTTGTTGTGTTTTAGCTTTCGAGGAATTTAGGTTATGGTACGGGTGAATGAGTCTTTAAATGGACATCCCCTCGCCGTCAACCCTTTAGGTGAACATGACAAGTTGGTGCTTAAGTGATCCCCTAATATTTCGTCCTCAAATAACAAATGTGTCATGGATGTTTGTCTTCCATGGTGATCTCTTGCGATCATCATTAATTTTTGTATATTATTCACGTGTTCAAGGACAATAGAACTGTGGGTGGTGTGGCATAGTTCAAAGATTTGTCAATTATGTAATGTAGAATATTAGCTAAACTCTTGAATTGAAGAATGGCACTTGAAATTGTTGATTGTGGAGTTCGGATGTTTTATCTAATTGCTTTGAGAAGGAAAGCGTGGAGGTTCTTCATTTCTGCTGTGATGTGACATAATCATTCTTTGTTTTCTGAAGACGAATATGACTAAGATAGATTAACGACAAAGATATAAGCTATGAAATTCTAGCAATTCAAAAGGCGTTGCATACGTGTTCAACATGTCTTGGATATTTTATGAGATTCTGTTTTATCCTTGTGTTCATGTCCATGCTTTTCTGGAGATGATTCATGATGTATGTTGCCGGAATGAGTTCGAGTGTATCTCAACAGTTAAGTTCATCATTACATGAATCATTTTTACTTTTTGATTTAGTGCGGCTCGAATTGCCATTCGGTCTTTGCACCCGCTTTACTTGGGAGCAAACTCTCCAATCAATCCTTGTGCATTCTATGATACAATTAAGCGATGCGAGATAATCGCCAGAACCCCGGAAAGCTTCTCGAGCGGCGATTGATGTAGCTTTTGCTTGTTGGTTATCTTTCTTAGTTTTTTTTCAAGGCACTCTCCAATTCAATCTGCAGGCACGGCAGGAAAGCGCCATCGACTTCGAGAAGCCATGGTCTTTTATGATCCACCTGAATACTACACTACGATCCACCTGGTAGTTATTTTTTCATTTCTTCCCTAGTTTGGATATATATACCACTCAATATTTCCTTACATAAGTGTATAAATACACTCATTTCACTATTTATCTTCACTTGCTCCTTATATCTTGTATTGAATGATTTCCATTCCATCCTCCATTGGAGCCAATATCACGAGAAAATACGAAGATGGATGTTAACGCTTCCATGTGTCGGTGTGTTAAATGCAGAATCTTCTCATCGTTGATACTACTTTGCATGATGATTCCACAAACTAACTTATCGAGGGAACTTTTGCGGGGTTTTTTTTTTTTTTTGGTAATTTAAGCCATCAATCCCAAAGAACTTGTTGCTAAGTGGGGCCCATACCACTGAATCGCATTTTTCTCTTGTTAACTATCAAGTATGCATGTATTGACCTATTCCTTTTTACTTTTGCAATTGAATGGAAAATAGTTGTGCACCCTGCAATCTCATTGTTCATGAACTTTTCCGAGATAAAATAGATAAGGACAAAGACTTGCTATTGCTTCCCTCGTTGAAACGCAACACCGGTGAGAACCGCTTTACGCAAACATAAATTCTTATTTTACATTACTTGTGGATTTGCACTTTGTCTCGTCGGGGTGGATAAATGTCATCATAGGTACAACTATTAGGCACTATTTCTTTGTGAAGCGATCAACATTTGAGAATGATATGAAGGCTACATTTTTCTAAGACCAATACCGCTTAGACCAGGTTCACAATATAGTAAAATCCTTAATATTGGAATTCGGAATGACGAGTTACTCTATTACTCGCAGATGTGCGGTGCGAAGGCGTTGGGAACCATTCATTGGTAATTGATTAAGGTTCATCGTTCGGTGTGTACGTCTACGAAGCGCTTATCCAAGAGTGTTCGAGGTGTTCCTACGCTTTAGACTTTTTTTTTTTTTAGTTCGTTTTGGTGGCAACATTATAACTTGTAATATTTTGTTTTTGCTATGTAAACTTTTATGATTGTTAGAACTTATTTTTATGATATATATAAGTATTTTTATTTTTTATAATTATTTTATTTTTTCCTGATTTTTTTTTTTAAAAAATAAATTGGATTTTGCGAGGGAAATTTCCCTCGCAAAATCATGCAATTTGCGAGGAAAAATTTTCCCTCGCAAATTTCATTATTTTGCGAGGAAACTTTCCCTCGCAAAATCCAGGTTTTGCGAGGGAAAAGTGTTTTCCCTCGCAAAATCCATGATTTTGCAAGGGAAAAATGTTCCCTCGCAAATTTCTGAATTTGCGAGGGAAAAAGGCATTTTTGCGACGGAAAATTGGTTAGCGAGGGTGATTTTTGCGACGAAACTTTTTCCGCCGCAAATCAGTTTTGCGATGGAAAATGTCTGTTTTGCGAGAGAAATTTTCCGCCGCAAAAAACAGTTTTTTTTGTAGTGCATGTTTTTAATCAAATTTTCTGCATCGGGAAATCAAGTACTGGGTGCGACACAGATTAATTCATGACAGCAAAAATAAGCAATTTTTCTCATTCCTTTCATCTACTTGATTAAAAGACCATAAGCCATTAACTTGGCAACAAATTAAATGACATTTATACTTTATGTATAATGTACTGTCATCTTCACACATCAGTTACTGTGCCTCATCACCTTTAAGTTACATCTATATGTTATCTTTCACGTGATACATGTTTACTAATTACCTTAACACACAACCTCTAGTTCTTATACCTCACATAGTCATTTTTGTGACTTTCATAACACGTACGCACCAGCACACATTTACCTATAATCACTTTTACATATTACACACATTTTTCCATGCTACCTTCACTTACTACCAGAGGCGGAGCCAGAAATTATAGTTAGGAGGGGCGAATTTTATAGAATTAAATCCAAGTGTTTATAAAATTACATTTCAGCCCCACAAACATTTCAAAATTTCTATTTTAGTCCTTTCACTATAGAAATAATAGGGACTAAACTGAAAACATTAAAATTTTAGGAGGCTAAAATATAATTTTACAAAAATCTGGATCTTTATCTACAATTTTAGGGGGCAGGGGCCACCCCTAGCACCCCCTGCCTCCGCCCCTGCTTACTACTACACATACATGAAAATACCTCTTTACATTTATCAAATTACACTTCCAGTGCTGATTTTCTCATAACAATGACATTCCTCTTATACAAGCTTTTAGTTTTTAAAACACACACACTAATTCTCTTTGTTTCTCTTTTTTTTTTCTTTCCTTTATACGCAGCAACTATTACACTTACATGTACACTCTCATATTCATATATATATATATATATATATATATATAAAAACACCCATATGCATAGTTTTCACTTCACTTGACAGCAACTTGTTTTTGTTTTTTTAATTTTCTCTTTCATTAGATACATTTATCTAAACGATGCATGACAGCAACATAAAGTGCAGTCAACACAATTTACTAACAAAAGCAAGCTTATGTACGATGCACACCCACAATGGAGAGTATATATATAACACATGCCTACCTCCAGCTGGAATGATGATCACAATACTGGCTTTACTCCCCTGATTTTACAACGCTAGAATAGAGCAAGAGGAGGAATGGTTCTTGAATCTCTCTCTCTCTCTCTCTCTCTTCGTCTCACTCTCTCTCGGACTCTCTCAGTTAGTTTCAGTTTGAACGTAACAACGCAAAGGAGTAAAGCATAGATTATATAAGAAACCAGGAGTGGTCCAATCCGAAGAGAAACAACGGTCTGGGAGAGGAGAACCAGTGGGTAACCATGGCAGGGCTCGAGACGTATGCGTTTGCACTGATCTTGCGTTGCTAATGATCTTTTTCTTTTCTATGTTTGCGTAACACCGTTGAGTTCCATCATTACTGATATTTGCTGCTAATGTGTTTCGTGTTTGCGTGTTGTGAGCTTTGCTTATCTGATATACTTTACCTGCTACATTTAGAGGAGTCTGGGGGGTTGGGAAATAACAAGTATGGGCCACGGGTTTAAGACGTAGGGAAAATGATAGTGGGTTGGGTAATATTTATATTGGGTTGAGAACACAATAGATTTGGATCAATTTATTTAAGTTTTGCTGATGTATAAATTCTCTTTATTGTTGATCACGTGAATGGCGCTAGTGCATCTGTGTTGTTGTGGTTTATTATTATTATTATATTTTTTTAACTATTATTATTATATATTTTTTTAATTGATTATTATTATGATTATCTATTTCATTTTCCAATTATTTTGAGGAAATGAAATGCCTAATTTTTCCATGAAATATTAATATCTTAAATCCCCAAAAGTTTGGGATGTTACACATAACAAATGGAAAATGGTTACCTTGTCAAAGCTAATTATTGTCACATTGCTCCTCATCCAAGAACTCAAATACACGCCCAAAAATCAATCTACCACAATCAATTTACTAACCATTAATAACTCTTCGAACTCCACATAATCAAAATTATAGATAATAATTTCATATAATTCATAATATACATTTTAATAATAATATATTATTATAATAATAAAAATGAAAATAACAGTTTTGGATGATTGTTTAGTCTTTCAAATTTCATAAATGACGGTTTAGTCTTAGAAATTTCAGAAATGACAGTTTGGTTCTAAGAATTTTAGAAATGACAATTTGGTCCTACGAATTTCAAAAATGACAGTTTGGTCCTATGAATTTCAGAAATGATAGATCAATCCTTCAAATTTCAAAACTAAATTGATTAAAATTTCGATAATATATTTAATAACACTAATAAATTATTTATACAACATTTAATCAAGTAAAAACATCTTGTAGGACATAAATCCTAAACTTTTTCAATATTAAATTAAATTTTAAAATTCCTACAACAAACAACTAATAGATCTAAAATGATTAAAATTTACTATTAATCATCTTCTACATATATATAGTCATCTATTTCCAAAACTTAAAACCCTCCCAAAATCATAACCCTAACAACCAACACAATATTACTCTCAATAGAAAGAGAAAAAATATGTAGAATAATTTTTATGAAGTAAGCTTGTTGAAAAGAAGATAATTTAATTACCTAAATAATCTTATAAGATAAATAAGATATCTTAAAAAAGCCTACACCTCTTTTCTTTTTCTCTCCTTATTCCTCACACTCTTCTCTCATCTCTCACTTCTCACTGGTCGTGTGTGTGTGTGGATGTGTGGATGTGTGTTTAGTTGGGAGTGAGTAAATCACTCCCCTTATCTCAAACAAATGAATCAGTGGGCAGCACTTATATTATGTTATACTCCCTCCGGTCCTAATTATAGGATATATTTAACCGATTTTGAGGAGATTAAGGAGAGAAGTTAAATTAGTTAATTTTACTCATTTGCCTAAAATGTCCTTATATAAATTTAAAATGACATAAGTAAAAGTGAATTAACAACCCCTACCACATACTTCTTCGACTTAAATTTTTTCTTTCCACACGCTTTTTAATTGAAATAATGTTCTTGTTATATATACATATATATATGTGTGTATACATACACACACACACACAGTATATATGTATACATATAGATATAGATACACACATATACATACATATATCTACACACATATATATATGAACACACAAATGTATATATATGTGTGTTAGTTTATATATGTACACACATATATACACGTAGATACACACACACACTCACATATATATGTGTGTGTGTATTTATATATGTGTGTGTCTATATATATGTATTTGTATATATATGTATATGTATTTGTATATCTTCACACATATGTAATTACAAAAAACCAAACACACTTGAGAGAATAAAATAGAGGCATTTTAGGAAAAAGTTGACAAAAATTAGAATGTTGTCTTATAATTAGGACCAAAACAAACTCTCAAATGTTGTCTTATAATTAGGACCAGGGAGTAATATAATACAATATCATATATTATATTATAATATAATATAATAATAATAATAATAATTTTATTTTATTTATTTTATTTGTTATTGTTGTTATTATTATTTTAATTAAATCGTAAAAATAAATTCGGATATTACAATTCTCCTCACTTAAATAGAATTTTGTTTCCAAAATTCTCAACAATTCATAAAGAGGATAATCCACATCTTAAAATTCTAATATAACATAAACAAAGTCAAAACAACACTGCCAGAATATAATGGCATGCCGACACATCCAAACAAAATATGACCAACACAAACAAAATCACCACGTCATACAAATTCAATCACAACACAACACAACCATAAATACAATAATTCAATTAAGACAAGCATACCCTCATACTTAAGCAAACAAGTTAGGAAAGTCGACGCATCCTTTCCCTAATTTCCTAAGTTGCATATCTGGGCCGTTGTACCCTTCTAGAAGATTTTCACAAGCTTAATGGTCCTTTTTGCTCGTTGCTTGTCTTGGACATCTAAAATTCTCTCTGGTTTTGCTATATAAGTCAAGTTCTCTCTCAACTCGACTTCCTCAGGTTCAATGACATGAGACGGTCTGGATGATACTTATTCAATTGTGACACATGGAACATGTCGTGCACATTAGACAAATGTAGGGGGTAAGGTGATCCGATAGGCAACAGGCCTAATCCGCTCCAAAATCTCATGTGGCCCAATAAATCATGGAGTCAACTTCTTTGCGTTAATAGACCTCCCAATGCCCGTCATAGGCGAAACCTTCAGGAAAACATGATCTCCCAAACTAAACTCCAATGATCACCTTCGAAGATCCGCATAACTCTTCCTCTTCGGCTCACGAGCCAACAATTTCTGCCTTATCATTTCAATCTTCCGCAATGTTTGATCTACCGAATTTGGTCTACTAATAGTTCTCTCGCTCAATTCGGTTCAATACAACGATGATCTGCACTTTTGACTATATAAAGCCTCAAAAGGTGCCATTTGGATACTGGCATAGTAGCTATTGTTGTATGCAAGTTCTACCAATGGCAAGTGCTTATCCCAACTGCTTGAGAACTCAATGACACAGGCTCTTAACATGCCTTTGAGTGTCTAAATAGTCTTCTCGGTTTGACCGTTTGTTTGAGGGTGATAGACTGTAACTTTGTACCCATAGCTTCCTGTAGAGACTTCTAAAAGTTTGAAGTAAACCTTGAGTCATGATCCAATATGATGCTCTCTGGCAACCCATGCATACGAATAGTCTCTTTAATGTACAACTCGACCAACTTCTCTAAAGAGTAGTCCGCTTTGATCGACAAAAAGTGTGCTGACTTGGTCAATCGATCTACGATCACCCAAATAGAATCATAAATCGCTCGGATGAGCGGTAAACCCATGATAAAATCCATAGAAATACTATCCCATTTCCATTTAGGAATGTCTAGATTCTGAAGTAGCCTTGGTGGTCTCTGGTGCTTAATCTTGACCTTCTGGCACGTCAAACATTTCAAGACAAAACCAGTCACATCTCTTTTCATCTTTGGCCACCAATAGTCTCGCCTCAGATCATTATACATCTTGGTGGTCCTCGGATGCATGGCATACTTGCTCTGATGAGCCTCTTCCAAAATGGTTTTCTTGATCTCCTCATTATGGGGACACAAATTCTCTTTTTGTATCTCAAGATATCTACGTCCCCAATGTCATAATCTGGAACTTCTTCATGCTCTAGTGTCTTTTGAATTCTGCCTAACTGATCATCCTTCATCTGAGCGTCTCTTGGATCCTCATAAAACCCGTAGTCACCAACGACTGCATTCAAAGTAGTCCTTCCTTGATTTAGGACTACGTGGATATCTCTAAATCCATTTAGCCAACTCTACTCTTCCAAGTTCATGCAAAACAAGTGTATCGACTTCCAACTCAAGGCATCTACAACCACATTAGTCTTATCGATGATACTTCAACTCAAGTCATAATCTTTTAGAAATTCCATCCACCGTCACTATCGGTTATTTAACTCCTTCGATCTACCAAGTACTCCAAACTCTTATGGTCACCGAATACTTAAAACCGAGATCCATATAACTAGTGCCTCCAAATCTTCAAGGCAAATACACAGTCGCCAACTCTAGGTTGTGAGTAGGATAATTTTCCTCATGAGGCCTCAACTGTCCTGAAGCATAGGCTATCATCTTGTTTTCTTGCATCAAAACACACCTTAATCCTTTTAAATATGCATTTGTGTACAAAACATATGGACGGATAGGATCGGGCAATGTGAGCATTTGAGCAGTAGTCAATCTGATCTTTAACTCCTGAAAGGCTGCCTCGCACTGATCGGTCAAGGAACGATCGATCCTTTGCGGTCAACTTAGTAAACCGCATTGCGATCCGAGAGAACCCTTTGATCAACCTTACGTAATAACCCGTTAATCCCATAAAGCTTCTCACTTCGAGTTATAGACTTTAAGGATTCCCACTTGCATCCACTGTACTCAAGTCAACGGCTACTCCCTCTGCAGATACCACATGACCTAGGAACTTTACCTCCTTAAGCCAAAATTCACACTTAGACAGCTTGACATACAGCTGATGACCCCTCAACACTCTTAGTGCAATATGAAGATGATCTCTATGCTCTGCTTCATTATTGGAGTAGATCAAGATGTCATCAATAAACACCACAATAAACTGATCCAAATATGGCCGAAAAATTCTATTCATATAATCCATAAAGGCAGCTGGAGCATTAGTCAGTCCAAAAGGCATCACTAGGAACTCGTAGTGCCCATATCTGGTTCGGAATGTAGTCTTGGAGATATCCTCCGCTCGGACTCTCAACTGATGATACCCCGAACACAAGTCAATCTTGGAGAACACCGATGATCCAACTAGTTGATCTAACAAATCATCAATCCTGGGGAATAGATACTTGTTCTTGATGGTCACCTTGTTCAGTTCCCGATAATCAATACATAATCTTATACCATCATCTTTCTTCTTCACAACGAGCACTGGAGATCCCCATGAGACACACTGGGTCGAATGAATCCCTTCTCAAGCAACTCTTCTATTTGCTTCTTGAGCTTCGCCAACTCTGCTGAAGCCATTCGATACTGAGCCTTTGAAATTGGACTTGTGCCATGTAACATCCTAATTTTATTTTTAGGATTTAATTGTAATTAAAAAATAATTATATATGAATATGGTAATTAAATTTTATTGTGCAAAAAAAAAAGTTGGGGCTTATGTGGTAATTTGCTCCATTTCAACAAAAAAGGGCTATGTGGTGGTTGGCGGAAGGAAGAAAAGAAAAGAAAATGAATGAAATGAAGAGTCACTACCTCAATTGATGAGGGGTGACTCAAACACCCCCGGGCTGTGACGGTGAGGAGAGGGAATTGAGAGGAAGAGACAGCGAGAGAGGAAGAGAAAAGAAGTAGATACGGGTTTTCTAAGGTATGTTATTTATCTTATAAGATTATTTTGGTAGTTAAATTAACTTCTTTTCAATAAATTTCCTTCATGAAAGTTGTTCCAAATATTTTTCTCTTTTCAATAAAGGTAATATCATGTTGATTAGTGAAAATTTTGAGTTTTGATAATAGATGACTGTATATAGATTGATCCAGTAAGACAAATCAATAGTGATACTATTTACCTTTGTATAAATTGATCTAAACCACCCACCCTGTCCCACAAGATAAACCTATACTGATCCTAAAAATTCAAGCGATTTTAAGTGATGTTTACTGAACCAATTTTTGGAACAATTCATTATTAATTTGTCCCAAAAATTGGTTTGATCTAGACAAATCAATAATGATTTGTTCCAAATGAGTGTTTATAGTAGAGATTGGGAGAATAAAAGACAATTAGCTATGCCGTGTGTTTAAGTTATTGTGAAGAAAATGATTTGGAATATTCATGAATATAAATTAAAGTTTGTTTGATCTGAATTTTCAGCTATCACACTCTAAATGGAGAGCTAAACTACTTTTTTTCAAGCTTTCTAAGTTAAGAGACTGAGCTATTCGATTTCATTTTCTTAAAGTTCTACACTAGTTTGAGTAGATATTTAACCTACATAATTACATCGATCATATAGGATATCTGTGAATGCATCTTATATTGATTCAGCGTTTATAGGCTGAATCTCGTTAAAAATTATTTCACATGGTGCAGAACAAGTTCCTTGAAAAGTTGCAAAATATTGGAGCAATGGTAGGACGACTAGTTCTGAATAAGCACCTTAGAGAGAAGAAAAAAGAGAAGATACTTGATTCGGTAGTTGACAAGAAGGAGAAGCAAAATAAGGCATATCATGATTATTTAGCTGGAATAGCAACAAACTCTGTAGTGGCGATCAGTAACTGAGAATTGTTATCTGTCCTTTTCATTAATGTATCAATTGCTAGCTTTTATCTTTTATTATGATTTGTGAAGCTAAAACAATTTCTTTATCAGTTTATAATGCAATTTTGAACAAAATTATTCTAGTTAATAAGCAAATCTTAACACACTAATGCTCAGCTGATGAGTTAGGGAAGAAGCCAAAATTAACTAAGATTGTGGAATATTTTATTACACAACTTGCTAGTAAGTACTCTAGTAATCGAGCATTGACAATTAGACTTACCATTGATTTTATTTCTTACAGACACACACTACATACATACATACATACAAATAATTATTTCTTATGACATTTTTCTTTAGATATGTAGGGAAAATCAATGAAAAACCTCTCTTTGAAAATTTTATTGGCATGAAGAGCCTTTAAGTATCAGTACTCGTAGTGTATAAGCTTTTCACCTATTGCCCCAAAATTTATAACCTTAACTATTCATTACTTTTTTAACAAAAAAAAAAAAAAAAAAAAAAACTTATTAAAATTTCTCCTCCACTCTATCTTTTTCAAACCAAAACAAAGAAAAAGGGTCGAGAGTTGAGATGTAAGAATATTTTGAAGTTAGGGAAATAGATGAGTTGAAAAACAAAGCAGAGATGACAAAGCCAAAATGGTGACACCAAAGAGACCATAATCATGGTGCTAATCATTGCCTAGACCCAAGAACTAGACTAGATTAAAATATGCTTTCTACCCGAATCCAAACCAAAGATCGACTAATAAGTATCAGACAATAATGAGCCATTTATATGATCAGCTAGTTACGCTCTCAAAAGTATTGAGTGGAAACTAAAAACTATACTACACATATTTGATAAGAAAACAAGAAAAATAAGAAACAGGACATAGGTGACATAGGTGTTGGCAAATTGATGGGAAAGAGATAATAAGAGCATGTATGTGCAATGGAGAAACAAAATCAAGAACAGAACAGAACAAATGCTAAAAAAGGAAATAATTGGCTTGAAGAAAGTGACGGAAAATAGTATGCAATGTCACGGTATTACTAAACCTATGTTGAAGAGACATGACACTTGGACATTCAAATAAAATAAAATGCACTATTTGGTAAGAATTTCCATTTTCTCACTTGGATATAAGGCATCTTACAGATTCATTTATTAGAAGTAGTTGATTGAAAGCAAACTACTAAGAAGTAATAACTAAAACTCAAAGATAGTAAAGAAAAGTTCTTAATTGTATTTGAATGCATATTAGTAAAATAACTCAAACATAGTACTCCTTCTGTAGGAAAAAGTTCTTAATATCGTCGAGAACCTCAAGGTCATCTTCGGATGCATATTTTGGGGGTTTGCCCAGGAATTTGAGACTGAGATTGGTGTAGGCATCATCCATGAGGGATTTACTAACCAACTGGTGGCCGGCTTTAAGCAGGGCCAGTAAAGACTTAAGGTTCAATTGGCGGAAAATTTTTGTGAATGCATCAGCGTGGCCAAATGCTGTAGTGTAGTCCTTAATCGCAGACAATGCTCTTGTGGGCATTTGCACATGTATTGAAGGAGTGGCGTGACCCTGAGCTTGAGCCACCTCAAAAAGTTGATCTAAATAAGGAGACTCCAAGACCGAGATATTGAAAATATTCTGGCCCCCCCTGCGATACGAGATATGCCAACCTCGGACCCGGAGTAGGAGACACCATGGAGGAGCGAGCCGAGAGGAGAAGCAGAGAAGGTCGGAGGCGAGGATCGAGTGCAGAGCTTGAGACGATATTTTTTTTTGATTCAGTTAGGCTATGTTTGCGAGTTCTATTTTGGAGGGAAAGGAAAGGAAATAGAGGGTTTTGGTAATCCCTTCCCTTGTTTGCGAGTTTTAAAAATAGGAGGAGGAATCGGGATTTTACAAATCCTCCAAAACCCTCCTCCTTCTAAAAATAAAGTTCCCCTAATATGGGGGTTTTAAGAGGGCAAATAAGTTAATTACTTCTTTACCCTCATTCACCACCACCACACCACCCTACCACCACCGCCATCGGCACCACCCCCGCCCCACCACCACCCCATCGCCGCCACCACCACCACACCGCCGCCACCACCACACCGCCGCCGCCACCACCACCGCCCCGCGCCACCGCATCGCCACCACCACCACGCTTCACCATCGCCGCCTTGCCCCGCGGCCAACCACCGCCATCGCGGCGGCCACCACCCGCTGCGGCCGCACCCACCACTGCCCGGCGGCCGGCGGACCACCCACCACCGGCCGGCGGCGGCGGTGGCCGGCGACGGTGGTGGCCGGCGATGGTGGTGGCCGCCACCAACACCACATAAATTTAAATTTACATAAATAATTTTTTAGAAAATTTAAATTTAAATTTATTTGTAAAGTATAATAATTATATTAGTTATTAAAGAAAGGGACAAAATGGTAAATGTAGCTCATTAATCATCCATCTTCCCCCTCACTATTTTTTAACTCACAAACAAGGGGAGGGGATATCCTTCATTTCCTTCCTTCCCTTCCCCTTCATTCTCCTTGCATTCCTTTCCTTCCCTTCCCCTCCAAACTCGCAAACAAAGCCTTAGGGTTTTAAAATTGAAAAACAAAATATTCTAAAATAAAAATTTATATCATAACTACTAGTATGCAGACCTGAGAAGAGGGCATGGTTGGAGGCTGTTTTGAAATATTAGGATTAATTATTTTTTATGCACGTTATTATGATTAGCTATTACTGCGTTGAAGATTGGGAGAGCCACATGGGATTGATTTAGGGTATGTTTGGTTGGGGGGAGGGGGAGGGAAAAATGGAGAGAGAGAAAAGTTATTTGTGGTGGGCCTACAAAAATTTTCTCCCTTTTAATATTTTCCTTCCATTTTCCTCCCCTCCCCTCCCCTCCCCTTCCCCCAACCAAACATACCCTTAGTCGAAGGGACTAGGTTTTTGCTCCTCACATCCTTCGCCGTCCCCACGGGCCACGGCTCGCCCTTAAATTTAAGCAAACTTTAACATTTACTCGTAATATATAATATACTATAATATTAAATAATAATAATAAAATGAATTTAATCTTTTTTTGCCAACAAGAAATACATTAAGCACGAAGCAACGCATACAAAGTATTTATGCTAAGAATAAAATTCCAAACAAAACAAATAGGACATATACCCAAAACCTAGAAAGAAATCAAAGAAGAAAACAACTCAAGACAACAAAACACAAAGCAGACAATCAATATCAACTTTTGAAACTGTAACAGAGGTCTTAACACCCAACCAGAAGGGTAAGACCCATCCAATGGACGCCGGGAAAGTCGCTCTCACTCATCGAACGCTGGAGAGAAACGTCCAAAGACCACGCCACAAGGACGCAGAAGAAGCTCCGACGCAATGGGGAAGAAGCCTCACCGCCACCAAGCAGGATGGAGGGGCCGAAGCCCTAAATAAATTTAAATTTAAATTGTTAAAACTAGCCCGAAAATGAATTGTTTTCTAATTTTTCACTTAAAAATCTATATTTTTATTATTATTTAACAATATTGTAATGATTTTATAACAAACAAGATAGAGATGAATAAAATGATCTTAATTCAAAGGATTTCCAAATCGTCCTTCATATTTGTTTATAGACAGTATGTTCATATACTATAGACTTTAAAAATTAATTATTTTCTTAGTATATGTGAACGAAAATTGTTTCAAAAGGAGAAATATAAAAGTAGAATACGTTCACTTGAAGAAGAAGAACAAAGTTTATCAATATGATGATTGATGGTTAAATATTCTTTAGTCTCCCTCCCATATATATACTGACGATTAAGTTTGACCCTTAAACTTGGATTTTGACAAAAATACCCCCAATTAAAAAAGAATTATTTAAATATTTATATTTGTCAAAGAATTATACAACCAAATGTTATAAAATTTATCATTTTTTGTTATATTATATAATTTATGATTTTTTTCATCACATTTATTAAAAATTATTTATTTAAATTTCTCCTAAAAGCAAAAAAAAAAAAAAAAAAAAAATATATTTCAACCAATGTAAAAGTTGGTTTAGTAGTATAACCTTCAAAATCCCCTTAAGTCTCAAGTTTGAGTTGTATATGAGAGACTTACATTTGTGTTGGGAGGGACAACTATGAACTTCGAACCGGATACCGATAATAACATTAAAAAATCTTGGACCAAAAATATTAACATAAAAAATATATTTCAAATATATCTTATTTTATCATAGTATATAAATGGATTGACTTTGAGATTTATGCAAATTATCTAAACTTATAATCTAAATTTTGAATTTTTTCTAAAACATTTATAAGTACATTTAGTTTGTATATAGTTATTAAAAGTATTTATCAATTTTTATATATCTAAATTAATTAAACTTATGGCCACTCATGATAAAAATATTAAACAAATATATTGAAAAAAAGGAAATTAAGGAAAAAGATAAAAGAAAACTATTAAAGTATTTATAGTACAATTTTAACCAAAAATAGAGGTTGAGTCTCATGAAGGGTAAATTAGTAAATAGAAATTTTATTTTAAAAAATACTTGTTAGGAATATTCTATACGGTGTTAACGGTCTGAACTTAATTGTATGTTTTCAAAATATCAAAATAAAGGAAGATATGTGTAATTAATATAATATGCAAAGGGAGGTGAGAGTATTTTGTTTGCTGCTGATGGAAAAAATAATATTGTCAAGATTGCTGTGAATTGGTAGATGAAAAGTGCTCCATTAATGCTCTTCACTACATTCCCAAGGTAGAAGAAAGTAATATCCTCTCTCAATCTATTGAAGAAAAACAAAAACAATTTCTAAAACATGGACAGTTAATGACCAGCATGTGCAAAGTGGAAAACCCCTTCACTACATTGCCCATCATGCCCGTAAATGGAAAACTCCTCAAAATCATCCTCGGCTAGAACTCCCAAGAGTGGACACAATGGCATGCGATAAATACGGTCAAACTGCTCTTGATGTTGCTAGTGCTGATCTGACTCGAGATGTAGCTTATAAGCTAAGAAGTAACAACATCTAGTTACTAAAAATGTAAAAACAAAAGCCACACACAATATATATATATATATATATGTGTGTGTGTGTGAATTCATTGACTACATTTATTTTGATATTATATTCCAAACATTTTCATGTCATAACCCTTTTTCTAAATACCATGGTGTGAACTATCAATTGCAATTGATAACCAAAGGAGTGTTTATAATAGAGATAGGGAGAATAAAAGACAATTAGCTATGCCGTGTGTTTAAGTTATTGTGAAGAAAATAATTTGGAATATTCATGAATATAAAGTATTAATTCTCTATGTGTTTTGATGATAACTGACAATTGTACACAAAATGTGGTTAATGATTCAAGTCAAAAATGTTTTAACTTGATCAAACTTGAATCAATAACTTGTCATGTCAATTTGACTCAAGTTTCAAAGTTGTCGACTCGAGTCAAGCCTTTTTGAAAGCTTAGTCAAAATATGCTTAGACTTTGATTGACTTGAGTTACACTATGATGACTCGAGCTGAAGGCACTTGAGAAATGTTTTATGAAATGTTGTTGCTTTGATCCCATACTCTATAACTCGATCTAAGTCTTGTGAACTTAGATTTATTTTTCAAAATACAAAAGTCCTGACTTGAGCTAGTGTTGTTTGACTCGAGCATGAGTTGGAAACTTATTTTCAAAATGTATTTTGATAACTCGAGTCATCACTTAATGACTCGAGCTGGCTCGATGTTCAAATCATTTTCAAAAGCTATCTCAAAGAATATTTGTGAAAATGATGCTTGACTCGAGCAAACTATGTATGACTCGAGTCATGCACTTGATTTGAATATTTTAAACTTGAGCTAAGTTCATACAGAGACATATTCACTTAACTTCAAACTTATTTTCAAAGAAGATGAACTTGTGACTCGAACTTAGAATGATTATATGGAATCAGCTGCTCGAGCTTGCTTGAATTTAACTCGAGCTAACCTATCTCTATTTTACAGATCACCGTTTCTATAAATCTTAAATCTTTAAGTATGATTTTCCTACTTCTTATCATCACTCATTATTGTCCCTAATTATCTTTAATCGATCGTTAATGAGTTTTAGATGATTAGATGAATGATTAAATGCAAATTAATCAAAAAGCATTGATTACGTCAGTTGCACTTAATGCGCCTCCAAAAAACAAAGCACCTAATTTGGACAATCACTCTCGAACATTCAAAGCATTAATGGTTTCTTTCCCCTATCAAACGCCAGATCATCCAACGAGAAGAACGAAGGAATGTCAATGAAACGAATGACGACGCTCATTTGCAGAATGGAATGTCGTGAGTAACGAACGAGCCTCAAATCTAACGGCTATATTAATTACTCTCAACGGTGCATTGAAGGCTTCCAACGATCATTAATTGCCTGCACCAATTACATTGATCATATAGGATATCTGTGAATGCAACTTATTGATTCAGCATCTATAGGCTGAATCTCATTAAAAATTATATCACATGGAGCAGAACAAATTCCTTGAAAAGTTGCAAAATATTGGAGCAATGGTAGGAGGACGAGTTCTGAATAAGCACCTTAGAGAGAAGAAACAAGAGAAGAGACTTGATTCACTAGTTGACGAGAAGGAGAAGCAAAATAAGACATATCATGATTATTTAGCTAGAATAGCAACAAATATCTTTGTAGTGGCTATTTTAATTGCAACAGTAACATTTGCAGCACTATTTACTTTGCGGGGGGAATGATTTAAGATGGAGAACGTCAGGGCTCTCTCATATTAAAGTATAATATAGCTTTCATAGCTTTTGTTATAACAGACTCTTTCATTCATTCTCTCTACTTCTGCTGCTTTTCTCTTGTATGTATCGTCATTAAAAGAGTTGATGATGAGGATGACATCAAGGACTTGTGTGAACCATGGTTGAAGAAGATTGGAATTCATGGTCATAGCATTTGGAATAGGAATACATGCTGTCTTGGGTGTCTCCAAAGGTTTTCATGTTGTCACCCTTTTGATTATTTTGTCCTTTTTCTTCATTTTTATTATACTAGTTTTTCTAGTCGCTAAGAGATCAGCCGTGAAAGGAATTAGTACTTATAGTGAAGTAATATATTTTCATAATTACATTCTTCTGAGGAAAACAGATATTTAGCTGTCCCATAGAAATTCTATATATTAGTTTTACTTAGGCTATTGCATATATTCAACTATATCCTAAAATTGACAACAATAAATTACTTTAGTTTTAATGAGTGAATTTTCTCTTTCTACTGTTATGTTAAATTTAATTTGCATATTTTTTATTTGAATTTTTGCAATTTTCTATCTTGTGTTTGGTTCATAGATAAACTAGTGCAAAATGGTGTTTTTACACCACTTAAAAAGGCATTTATTTACATTGGTTGACCAACCAGCGTAGATACAACTAATTCTACACTGATTATTTTCAGCTTATGACACATTTTACTATGATAATTAAGACAGATTACATCTTCATTACAGGGGATTCCATCATTATATTGGCATTTTCTTATCAAGATTTAGACCTTCTCTCTTTTAGGGCTAGGCCACAAATGTCCTATATATAGAAAACCTTAAACAGTATTAAGGATGAAATAGAAAGTATGGTGTTTTCTGATAATCCGAAGGTCACGAGTGGTTCAACCACTCTGTTGAAATGCAATCTCACATGTTACCCTAATCATATATGGAAATGACCCCGTACATACCTAAATAAAAAGATTACACTGTCCTCTCTGACCCAAGAAAACACATTGGGTCAAGACTAATCAAACATAAAAATGCAAATAGGTAGTAAATAAAACGAGGTCCAATCATAAAGTGGGCAGAAAAACTTCAGTGTTAGTTTGTATCGCGAATGGAAAGGAAATCAAAGGAAAGGAAGATAATGGAAAATATTGTGCCGCATAGTAAAATTTATATTTAGTATGGAGAATAAGGAAAATGACAATTTTGCCCTTAATTAAAAAATTAATATTTAAAAGGGGAAAAAAGAAAACGCTCACTTAATATAATCCCCCTTCTCCAATCTCATTATCATTGGCGAGGAATCCAAAAATTAACCTCGACGGAGATATCTCAGGGGAATGACCTATTGACAGGGGAATCGGGCAGCTATGACGGCCATCTCTACACGAGTTTGAGCAATATAATCTGGAATTTTTCTGCACTTTCTCTCCACTCTTCTTCTTTGGTGGTACTTCCTCTTGTTCTTTATCCTTCATCATCCTTGATAGCCCAACATTTGGCATTTTCATTGAAGCCATTCCGATGAGGTGACAAATCAATTATTATCCTCTTAACCACCATGTGACTAATCACATCCATCTAGTTAAAGTGTGTTAAGCTCTTTATTGTTTAACTTATTTAACTATATGCACATCATGAGTAACTTATGGGTAAGCGACATATGAATTAAATTCTTCTTAACCATGATGTGCCCATCATCTACATATAGTCATAGTGTGGAACAAAGTAATCTGTTTGCCCAAGTTTTCACCTAATATAATGTAACATAGCAATAAGCAAAAGTCAATTGTGCACCTTAATTTTCCATATAAATCCATTCAACATTGACACACACACACATCACCCATCCATATTTATATGACCATCCAAAATAAGTGTGGAATGCCTTTGCAAAACAAAGTGTGGATTTAAACTTTGTCATGTTAGTTATGGGGAACTTATGTGTATATTTAACCCAAAAGTGAAAGGGTAACCTGGTACATTCTCTTGATGATGATGAGGCACCTACAGTCAACGCGGGGAAGATGAAATATTTTGGAAGCTTTAATTAACATTTAGTAAATTAAGAATTGTATCATTAAGTATGATGACAATAATACTTTATGGTTAGAATCGTATCATTAAGTATAATGGCAATAATACTTTATAGTTCTTAATTAATAACCGTGAATTATTTAGGCTTGTTTGGGATACTGTAGCAAAAATGATTTTTTTTTTCTGCTATGCTTTAGTAGATGGCCTTTTTTTCTAAAACTCAAATTATATATGTGATTTGTGTTTGGGATCTTAAAAAAAAAGACTTTTTTCCTATAAGCTTTTGTTTGGCATAGTGTTTGAAAAGTCAATTAAGATGAAAAATGATTGAAAAGGACATGAATCTTATTGAATATGTGTTTGTGTGTGTGTGTGTGTGTTTTGCTAAAAAACAGTAAAATTTGCCATTAAAAAAATTACAAAACACTGAAGCGCATAATTAAACCTATCCCCTACAAATTGTTTTCTAATTCTATTACAAACACGATTCTTTTGTGTTGAAGATAATGTATGGATATTTGTTAATGATACTACATTAAGTGGATTATTATTATCTTCATCATCTATATTTCCTAGTTCATCTTGAATAAAATCCACATCAGCTTGGGAATATCACCCGATTACAAAAACATTGATCATTGTTACTTTTAAACCCAAAAATAATTTCTATGGGTGCTCAAAAGGAAATTGATCATGACTAAATTTACATCTTCACACTTCAAAAAAAAAAAAAAAAAAAAAACAACAACATTGGGGTCACGTCAAGAACCCCCACGATTGTTTTATTAAAACCCATCCCCTCAATTAATAAAACACACTCACATTGACGCGCGCGGCTTCTTTTGTTGGCCTATTTCCCCCTCTTTCGTCTTCTTCTTTTGCACAGTGAGGGGCGACTATGAAATAGAGAGTGAGAGAGTAATAGACCAGGATGTACCGATACCGACACCGACACGACGTTTTCAATATGTTACCGATATGGGACGTTGATAATTACTTTAAAAATACTAATATTTTGATACGTTCCTATATGTCTTAGTATTAAATAATATTTTTAATATAAAGATTGTGTTTCACATTAACAAAATATAATAAAAGAAAAATCATTAGCATAAGAACAAGAATAGTATGCCATAAAATTAGAGCAGACAGTGAGATCACTGAAATTCAAGAACTATCTCGTATGTTACTTATAAACAAGTATCATTGCCCACAACACAAATTAGAGTAGCATGCCATAAAATTTAATTTCCATTAAAATACAGAGTTCTTAACGCAATTAAGACTGAACAAGAAGTGGGCATCATGTATATCTTCAACTTCTTACTACAGAGTTCTCTCACGCATTCTAAATCATAAAGCCACACATTGTCATACAGGTATGCATATGCATAAAAACCATGATTACATGTATCTGTCATTCCACAAAACCAAACTAGTTTTTCATGAACTAATTTCTTCAATGGAGAACTACTATACCGATTTTGGAAAAAGGCGCTCACATCACAGATATCGGGATCACAAAGAGTGAGACACAAACATAGACACAGACACAATCACCGATATTAAAAACAAAATCAGATTAAACCGAGAGGAGTGAAGAACACAGAGAGTGAGACATAGTTAGATACTCAGATTAAACAGAGAGTGAGACATAGAGAGGGAAAAATCAGATTAAAGAAAATCAGATATTACCACAGAATAGCGATGGCGTCGAGTCAATTTGGGAAATGAAAGAGACGGAGGCGAAGTCGATGTGGTAGACACGATTTCACCGAGTGGATTTGGGAGAGAAGTCGCTACACTCTTCATCGATTAGGGCATTTTTGTTGCCAAAAATCTCAGCTACAAAACCCCTTCAGTTTTAGAAACAATTACAGGAATGCATGTGACCGTTTGACCAATGCAATTCGCAAATTCCAGTGTCATATGCGTGTCCATGTAATTCACGTATTGAATACGTGAAATTACCAAATTTTAACGTATCCGTGCATCATAGGTGAGAGAAGCAGGGAGAGCTTTTTTAGATTTTCTTTAGTACCGTTTGTCGTTGGTGGATATAGAGTTGCAGATTTGATATAGGTGAAGATCCAGATCGAAGAAGCAACCAGATCGAAGTTGTGGAATGCACAAAAGCGCTCATAGATTGAACAGTGAAAAGACGCCAGAGATCGCAGAGGAGGTAGGTTGAAATTGAAGATCTGGCGCACTCGCATTGGAAGGGGATTAAGTGAAGGGTAAAACAGTCGTTTTCTTTGCGTACAACGTGCAACGGTCCTTTTTGATGGTGGTGAAGCTAACAAAAGTGGTTTCACCCATCGTGATTCAGGTGGATTGCCTCGTAGCACTATCGCTGGTAAGGAGTCTGGGTGGACAAGCACATCCCAATAGTAGCCTGATCCGTCGAATTCATCAGCTGATTTCACAGGAGTGGAATGTGAATATTTCCCATGTTTACCGTGAGGGGAACCGCTGTGCTGACTTCCTGGCAACGTACGCGTTAAGGTTGGAAATGGGTTTTCACCTCCTTAATGAACCACCAGATGGAATGCTTGCTCTTCTTCGAGAGGATGTGGATGGTGTAGCATGCGCAAGATTGTGCTCTTGTACTAGCTGATCAGTTTTGATTAGCCTCCTTCTTAACGAAAAAAAAGTGGTTTCACCCCAAAAGCCACTTATTCCAAGGAAGTCCATCACCACTGAAAGCCTTCCCAAACGATCCAAAATCAACTTTTTCTTCCCAGTGGACTTTTTGTACTACTCACTGGGCTTTTGTTACTTCTCACTGCTATGCCAAACATACTCTAAGTTGTTTTATCAATAACTTAATGTTTATTAAGTTAGAAAAGTTAAGTATCTTGGCAAAAATATTTTATGGTTCTTAATTAATAACTGTGAATTATTAAGTTATCTTTTTAAACTTCGTCTCCATCCTCCGACAATGAGAGTGAGGATGATGATGAGAAAGAAGAGGATGAGAACAGTAGGCAAGAAAACAATGATGATGTTTAGTCATCACCCTCACTACCACTACTACAAAAGTCGCTTTTAAGATAGGTAAAAATGACTTTTTAGATTGGTTCTGGATCCCGTCTCGATGCAACCGATCTTAAAAGTATGTTATTTTTAAGATTGGGGTGAGCAACCGATCATAAAAAATACTTTTTAGACCGGTTATTTAAATATGAGGTCTAAAAAGTCCGACTTTTTAAACCGGTTTTGTACACAACAACCTTAAAAGTCCCTTTCTATCACAAAAAAAGGATGAAAGGCACATGCTCGCCTCCGAGAAGATGCACCAAGACGGCGGCGTAGTCAATGCTGTCTTTCTCCTCAAAGCTCATATCTTGGGTTATTGCTCCAATTTGTTAAAGATGTACAGAAGACGAGTCTAGAAATTTGAAGCAATGTTGAAGATAAAGCAAACAAAGTGACAAAAGAAGCAAAAATAAAATAGATTGAAGAAGACGAAGCAAAAATTATGAACCCGAAGATTGAATCTGTTGGGACTGAGTGGAGGTTTGAAGATCGACATTGCTCAAATCGAAGAAGCTAACACTATTAGAGATTGAAGAAGCTAGAACGAAAACGAGAGAAGCAAAAAACAAAATTTGTGCTCGAAATCATGAACAAGACAAGAGATTATATTGCTTTCTTGAGTATGGCTCGAGGAAGCACATAAGGTGCTTCTCCCTTATGTGCTTCTTACATGCTTGTCCCTCTAATTAGAGGGACAAACAATTTTTTTTTTTTTTTTTACTTTTTTATATATTCTATATATTTAGATTAAATTATATGATGCTTTCTCGGAAAAAAAAATTTGGCGCCTAGTATCTCAAATTAATTAATTAATTTTCAGTTCTGCATTCGAAATATGTCCCGCAACACCAATATACCGAAAACTAATTAATTTAAGATATTGGGAGCCAATTTTTTTCAGAAAACATCATATAATTTAATCTAAATATATAGAATATATAAAAAAGTAAAAAAAAATTGCTTGTCCCTCTAATTAGAGGGACAAGCATGTAAGAAGCATATAAAGGAGAAGCACCTAATGTGAACCCCCTTCAGTTCAAAATCAATGTCCGAATGAATCTATCCTCATGTCCCATTTTGCCACAAATAAAACAAAATCTCGCAAGTTTTTCATACCTTACCTTTGCATCTTCCAACTCTGTCAGTTGAGGCACTTTAAATATTAGCACCACGCAGCTTTTTCTTTGGCTTCCATGTAGCTGCAACTTGTTTGGCTTCCACACAGCTACAACTTGTTCCCTCACAGCGCCGACACCCACTCAGGTATTTGAGATTACTTTTCCTGCCTGAAATCGATCATTCTTCAAGCTTGATGTTTCCCCTTTCCACTGCATCTGAAACTCCACTCCATGCAAATCCATTTCTTCACCTTCCTTCAATCGCCCAATACCACACCAGACTTCAAAGGAGAGTGAGAAAAGATAATAATCATAGTATTCCAATTTATTCTCCAAGAATCGGCGACTTAAGACTGTTAGGGTTTACTAGGGAAATACCCAAGACCTTTTAGACCGATTATGCTCAATAACCGGTCTTAAAGGTTTACCTTTTAGGATAGCTGGTCTTAAAAATAATCCACATTTTTTTTAACTTTTTAGACTGATTGTTTAGGAAACCAATCTAAATAATATATTTTACACCTCTTATTAAAGGAACTGGTCTAAAAAATTCTTTATATTTACGAAACTTCCATCGATCATACTTTTTAGACCCGATCCTTTATATTTGGTCTAAATGTGGTGGTCTAAAAGTCCTTTTTTGTTGTAGTGTGTTGTCCTCATCCTTAGCCTCACTCTAATCATCAAAGGAGGGAGAAGAAAGGTCTAACTGCAAGTCATATTCAACATCATTGTGATGAAGTATATGGTTCAACTTCCTATTCAGCGTATTGGCATATGTCGCAAGACACCTTGTGTCATGGTCAAGGTTTGACAACATTCACATCAAAGCCTCCATTTCAAGAGGAGGCAGAGGAGGAAGAGAATTGGGAACTTAACATGATGAAAATCGAAGAAAAATTATGTCAGAAGCATTAAATGCGTAGTAGAGATAACCAACGGAAACACTCTTTTATCAATAGCTACAATTATTCTCTAATGGATAGATTTAAATGCTCACAACAGTCATTAAAGACATTCTACCTATGAAAAGGGAAGCATTAATCAACCAATGAAAAATTTAATTTTGTTTGTTAAGTGCTCATTATTCAATGCGATATTTTCTCGATATTCTTATTGCTCTTCAGTATTCATTTATCAACTATTTAAGAGAGATTTTACAACCTTATTTGTTACTCATGTAAAGAGAATCTCAAGGTAGTAAGACCTTGAGTGTGGGCGTCAACCTACAAAGAGTAAAGGGGAGTAAGTGTTTTGTTGAGGAACTTACTTGGATTGTGGTGCCAAGAACCCATCAAATCTTGGAAGTATAGTGAAAATCTCAAAGGCACTTTGAGCACTGGATATAGATCAAGAGGTTAAGACCAAATCAATATAAACTCTGGTATACACTTCGGTGATATTTCTCCAACCCTTATCTTTTAATTGAAAGTTTTAATTGTAATATTTTAAAGCCAATTTACCCCCTCTATGGTGAAACCATTAACACTAACATAGTCGAGTCCTTCTTTTTCTCACTTATCAAATCAGGGGATGCATCATTACTTCAGCAACGTCATGATTATAAATGACTTGATCATTCTGACGAGAATCATGGGATTTGTTGTTATGGCGTTTAACTCACTAATAACCAAGATACTCCTTGATTTTTTTCCCACGAATTTCGCTAGATCCATATTCGGGGCCCTAATCCTTGATCTTTCCAATTTTAGCCTTTTCGGTGCTGTCCTTGTTGCTCCGGCGTGAACCTGTCACTGACGTTTTACTATCGTTCAAGAGATAGACTTCATCCCAACCCTTCTTGCAAACAACAACAACTTTATTAATAGTTCTAACATGAGGGTGCCTAGCCAGCTACCATAATCATCCTCCTCCAAGTCCTCCTGCCAAAACCTACAGTTCCTTGCATCATGTCCAATACGTCCACTCTCATAACAAAAGTTCTGAAGGCATTCATAATGTACATAAACCCAGCTAGATCACGATTTGGACTAGGAGTGGCTGATTCAAATCAATAAGTACCCTGGCTTCGATAAAATTTCTCGTTAACTTCTTATTTAGAACAAGATTCTCTACCAAAACTACATTACTTACTGCATTGCGCAGCTTTGTTGCACTATCCACTGCAAGAAAATAGTAAATGTGTGACGGAAAAAATTCCATCGCAAATTGTGTTGATTTTCGTGACGGAAAGCGTATCCGTCACAAAATAGTGAAGGTTTGGGAAGGAAACATCTTCCATCGCAAAAAGCAGGCAGCGTTTTGTGACAGGAGAATTTTTCCGTCGCAAAAAAGGCGCAAAATTGACACCTTTTGCGACAGAATATTCTTCCGTTGCAAAATGATGCTTGTTTTTTGTGACAGAAGATGTTTTCGTCACAAAAAGGCGTTAGTTTTGACGCCTTTTTGCGATGGAAACGGGTTTCCATCACAAAAGTAAGTGATTTTGCGATGGAAACCCGTTTTTCGCAAATTGAAGCATAAAATGCTTCGGATCCAAGTTGTTCAGTTCCTTCTCGTGTCTGCCATTCTCTCCCAATGTTTGCCCTTCTCCGCTCCACCCTCACTCTGTCCGCCCTTCTTCGCTCTGCCGTCCGTCCACCCCCTCTCCGCTCGTCGTCCGTCCAACCCTCTCCGCGTCGGTCTCTATCGCCCTCGTCTACGGAGGGTAATTTCCGTGAATATATATATATATATATATATATATTTGTCTTATATACTAAGCACCTTCTAGCGTAGTATATGGAGTCACCCTCTTGCCATCACCTTGCAATTTAATCATTATTATTTTTTTTTTGGAGAATTATAATAAAGGACCTAAGAAAAATAATATTTATTTAGAAGGACCATAAAAATGGTAATTATTTTAAAGGACCAAAAATTAAAACATTAATATAAAGAGACTAAATTGCCCTTGGTCAAATTTCCTATATTATCTCTAATTAAATCGGATTCTCAAGTGATTGATTGAAAATAATAAATAGAGATCAAATCAGAATCTGGAATATGTAAGTTAGAGTCTCTATTAGTAACTTTTTATCTCTCTGTGAAGAAGAAATCGTAGGTTCTTTCAAGTTCTTCTTCCTGGTAATTTTTTATCTCGTTTTCCTTTAGTTCGGTTCTTGTTATACTCATTAAAATCTGATTAATCCTTACCCTTTAGTATTGTATATTTTTCAAACTTTTGTTTTGAATCACCGAAGCCAATTCGCATGGTCCGTCACTTTTCTTTCTTGGAATGGAAGGTTGCCATATATTATTGTTAAAAAAAAAAAGGTTCGCAAACATTGACCTGTAGGTTTTTTTTTTTTTTTTTTTGTTTTTTGGTTAATTAGATATCTCATTCCAAAAAAGGTTGCCATATACTATTGTTCCAAAACGTTTTTTTTTTTTTTTTTTCATTTCTCACCTTTATGTAAAAATTGTAGAACCAAGGGCAATTTAGTCTCTTTAGATTAATGTTTTAATTTTTGGTCCTTCAAAGTAATTACCATTTTTATGGTCCTTCTTAATAAATATTATTTTTCTTAGGTCCTTTATTATAATTCTCCCTTTTTTTTTCTTTTTTGGACCAGAAATAGTTAATTGCTAATATGTGACAGCCAAATGCATTTTTTTTTAAAAAAATAATAATAATAAGAGGATGATTTGTGTGTTATAATTTTGTAATGCTAATTAAGGAAAGTGTGCGTTGGTTAATCAAGACGTGGACCACAATAATGCCCCCACCTCAACGCTGCCTTATTATTATCACTGCAAGTCTATTACAAACTCATTATCAGAATTATAAACTCCATTTTTCTTAAATTAATTAATTTGTTCCGTTGCTTTTTAGTTTTGAAAATAATAAATGGAATAAGAACATCATCTTTCACATTGTTTTCACTGTTCACCCTGTTGCTTGCTTTTCTACAAATCATAGAATATATTGTACCCGAAATCTGTCGGTGGGTTCTATTTCCTTATGTTCTACATGTGTTGAGTTCACATTATATGCTTAGAGTTAGGTGCTTATTAGGTGCTTATATCTTTAATTAGAGGCATAAATTTTTTTTTTTTTTTTTGTATATTGTATTTATTTAGATTTAAATTATATGATGCTTTCTGAGATTTTTTTGCACCTAGTATCTCAAATTAATTAATTTTCAGTTCTGCATTTGTCTGTAACACCAATATTATGAAAATTAATTAATTTGAGATACTGGGTGCAAAAAGCATCTCAAAAAGCAGCATATAATTTAAATCTAAATAAATACAATATATAAAAAAAATTTAAAAAAATATATATGCTTCTACTTCTAATTAGATGTATAAACACCTGACTCTAAGCATATAACGTGGACTTGTGTAGAACTTGGAAACAAGATTAAATAGCCCTAATATTAGATTTAATTAAGAAATTATTTTTCCTAATTCAATATAACAATTTGGTGAATGTATGTACCACCCATCTCCTGCATATCTCAGCCTTTATATACAGATTAACGCTGGATTTTCAATAATAGATATTTTTTATTCTTAATTGTTAATTTAATCTATCAATAATATCGTCATCAATTATTTATATGTCTCTATCCATCATGAAATCTAAATATGTCTGATTATTATTATTATTATTTAAATTAAAATTCATAATTTAAGCAATATATAAATGTTTTGTTTTAATAATTTAGTCCGTAGCGATAATTGAAATAAACGCTGCATTTGCATTTGACATGTAGAAACTTGCATTAGGATCTTCTTCAGCAACCAAAATATTCCAAAAAGCAATTATGCAAAAAGGATATGGGTTCGGCTCCTCGTGATGATATGACCATACTTTGCTATTGTATAAACGTTATTTGTGATTTTTTTTGTTCTTTTTATTCCATCTTGTTCGCAACATTATTGTTTATATTTCATTTTCTCTCTATATACTATTTTATGATTGCTATTATATATTTTTCCTCATATACACTTCTTTTTAATTTTGTAATTTTTTTCCTAGTTGCTGCTAAGGAAGAGACGCGATATATATATATATATATATATTATAATTTTAATATTTGCGATGGATTTTTACATAATTAATAATAATAATAATTTTTTGGTAAAAAATAAATTTTGCGACGAACAGAAATTCTGTTGCAAATTCTGACTTTTGCGATAGAATTTCTTTCCGTCGTAAAATCCGAAGTTTGCGATAGAATCTTTTTTTTCGTAGCAAAATTCAAAATTTGTGACGGACATTAACTCCATCACCAATTCGGAATTTGCGACAGAAATGTAGCCTGTCGCAAACTTTGGAATTTGCGACGGATTTTGTGTCCGTCGCAAATTCCAAATTTTGTGATGGAATATTTTTTTGTTGTAAAAATCCATTTGCAGTGACATTTTTTATGACGGGTGGTGATCCATCGCAAATGGTTTTTGTAACAAAAATTTGCCCCTTTCCGATGGATTTTATCCGTCAGAAATTATTAATTTTTTGGAGTGATCCATGTCAAAGGCCCCCAACGGAAGACCATGGAACTAGACCTAGAAAGGATAGAGGCTAAAGTCAACCTCACTATACACGATATAGTCATTCCAATGCTGAAGATTGAAGAGAACACCCTAGACAGACTAAGGGCACTGTTGCTTATTTTTACTAGGCAAGTGTACCAATCAAACAAGTAATAAAACAATGAATAGAGTATCGTCCCACAGAGATTATAGCACTGTAATATGCATGCAAGAGAATGAATAATAGTTGCTTGATTTGCTAAAATGAAAAGATATTTTGATGTGATTTGAATAATATAAATGGCTAAATCTAAACTTGAAAGGTAACCAATCAATATTGAGCATGATTGAGAGTAAATCAAAGTAGAAATAGGTTAAGCTTCTATTTCCCCCTTTTCTGCAACTTCTACCGAGAATTCTTTAGCAACACTGTAGCAATGTTCTCCAACTAACCCACATCTTTTGTATACAGAAGTTTTCCAACAATCCTATATATTTACTCCTAACCCTGATTTCATCATATACCTATGCAAAATCTGAGCTCAGAATACCTTGAAATTCAAGTTGTATGGTTGTGTGAGGCAAAGTAAATCGACTAACACCCACTGTTTAATAGAGGTCTAGTCTTAATCCCCTCCCAGTAAATTAAAACCACATCTCTTGCCTAGCTATTAATGGCTAGTCAACAAACAAGATAGACCAATTAAAACCACATCTCTTGCCTAGCTCTTGATGCTGTGCCTCGACAAAGAGCTAAAGAGGTAACAATGAACAACATCTAGCTACTAAAATACCAGAGTGTGAACTATTGATTGCAACTGAGAACAAGAGTACTTGTATAGTAGAGACTGAGAGGGGGGAAAAAAAGAAAATTAGCTACATTACGCTTTTTATTGTGAATTTCTATCACACTCCAAATTAAGAGTGCTAAATAAGTTAAGAGACTGAGCTATTGGTTTTTCATATTGTTATAGCTAACTTAAAATCTTTTAATAGGTCTTACACTAGTTTGATTAGGTTTAATGTCTATGTAACTATGTTAATTTGAAATGGCATGTCCTTGTGAATGCAACTTATTCATTTAGCTTTTGTAGCATGAATGTGATTAACAACATAAATGATAAGACTTAATTATGTGTTATGAGATGCAGAACTCAATGTTACGGTTTTTGCAACTTATTGGAGCAGAGTTAGGAGGACGAGTTTTGGATGAGAACCTTAGACAGGGAGAACAAGAGAAGAGACAAGAATTTGCAGTAAACGGAGGGGAGAATGTATATAAGACATATTCTAAAGGAGTAGCAGCAACCCTCTCTGTAGTGGCAATTTTAATTGCAACAGTAACATTTACAGCAGGATTTACGTTGCCTGGGGATTGTTTCAAGATGGAGAACACAAGGGCTCTCCCATATTAAAGTATAATGCAGCTTTCATAGCATTTGTGGTAACAGACTCTCTATCATTTGTTCTCTCTACTTCTGCTGTTTTTGTGCTCGTTATGTCATCAATTGTAGGAAAAGAGGCGGATGAGAAGGTGTATTTGTCGATGCTGCTGAAGTGTGCAATTTTAACCATGGTGGCAATGGGGTTCATGATCATTTCATTTGGGGTGGCCATATATGCTGTCCTGGATGTTTCTAAAGGTTTGGTGTGGTCACCCTTTTGATTGCTTTATCCTTTTTCTTCATCGCTATTATACTCAGTTGGAGAGCCTATGTGTCCATAAAGAGAAGCAAACAAAGTGGTTATCATGGACTACACTATAGTCGCAATCAAGGGCTTGAGAGAGTAAGAGATATCCAGTTGCTTCGTAGTCTCTGAATTCTTACCAATGGAAAACTATTTGTTAGTTTTACCTCGTGTATTTCATGTATCCAACTTGTGTACCGTAATTGACAATAAAAAAACTTCAATTTCAAGTCATGATTTTTTTTTTTTTAACTACTATTGTGTTATATTTAAATTGCATACTGCTTATTTAGATTTAAGCAATTGTAATATGTACTATAATGTGTTTTCTTCATATTTAATTTCTAAATTCTAATACCTTTTTATTTGTCCAATACAAATTGTAAATTAAAATTTCATGTATATAATAAAATGTAAAAGTTTACCGTAATTAAAATATTAAAAAAAAGAAGAAGAAAAAACTCAAATTTCCGGCGACTTATTTGGGAAAATTTGTAATGACTCCCCATATTTTGGAGCAATCGTCGCATTTATTTTAGTGTATTGGTGATTCATGGATGCATTTTAATTAGAGAAAATATTAACGAGGTTCTAAGGAAGAAAAAAATATTAAAAAAGTCTCAACCCTAAATTTCCTATCAAAAAAAGTCCCTAGCAATTTTTTATATATTAATTACGGGGCTCCAATATCGAAATTCCGTTGTCAAAATAGTTTTTCCTGTTATTAAAAATTTTCTAGGTTTTTAAAATTCTACAAGCCGGAGAAAAAACTCGAAAAATTTTTAACAACAGGAAAAGCTATTTTGACAAAAGGGAAAACAATTTTGACAACAATATTTTTATAGGAAAATTTTAACAACATAACAAGCCAATTTAACAACGGAAAAAGCTATTTTGACAATGGGACCTTTTTTATATTTGAATTGCATAATTAATATCAAAAAGTCCCAAAGGACTTTTTAATAAGGGATTTGAGGTTGAAATTTTTTTATTATTTTTCTCTTCCTTTAAACCTCATTGATATTTTCCCTTTTAATTACTTCTTTCAAAACAGAAGTTATTGTAAAAACTAAAATGGGAAGAAACATTATTTAATTCACTCAAACAAACACTACGATAGATATGATACTTAATGCTTGACAATTAAAGACAAGCGTGAGACGGATTCCACGCAAATTAATATTTAGAGTAAATATCTTTTTTGGTCCTTGATAAAAAACGCGATCACCATTTTGTCCCCTTACCAAAAAAAAGGTTCTTTTTAGTCCATAAAAAGGACAAATAAGGGTCGATTAGTTGACATTTTGATCCCTCACAAATTTCCAAAAAGTCCTTTTTAGTCCATAAAAAGGACGAATAAGGGTTGATTTTTTTTGTAAGGGACAAAAATGCGGTCCATATATTTTGTTAGAGACCTGAAAGGGTATTTACTTTAATATTTAATTTGATAGTTATAATATAGACCATCAAGTAGCCTTTAGAAATACTTGACTGTTAAATACATTAGCTATTTAAATACTTGTTTCATATTTCAAATTTTTTGTCTTCCTACTTCCATGTTCTCACCCTCAATACCAAGGTACCTTTTCATTGCCGTTCAGTTTACATGGTTTCTCATCTTCAACTTCCAGCTTGAATGATCACTACTATAAAAAATGCTATTTATGACGGTCATTATTTGCCATATATAATTGTGGACAATTTGATGGAAAACTATTATTCTAAATCTATGAATAAAAAAGTACATATGTGCATTTATATAGACCAACCTAGATCTAATCCTAGAATCTAATTTAATCTAATCAAATCAAAATAAATCATACTAGTAATAACTAAGATGCCTGTCACTTGAATCTACTTCCTCATTTATATTATTGGCTTCAAATCAAATTGAAGGCTTTGCTCCCTGTCCCTTCACACACCCCCCCCTCTCGAGGGCGGGGGGTTTCCAATTAAAGGGTGGATATTTAGACATCTTAGAAAATCAGATTTCAAAATTTTCTCTTTCATGTGGTAAAGGAATAAGTGCAATTGTCCAAAATTTGGAATTCTTGTATCTCTCAAAATCTTATGTTTCCCATCCAATTTCGGACTTGGAAGCATGTCCCGACAAATCCGAAGAAAAAAAAGCTTTGGAAGAAGTTGTGACAGTAATTAATTACATTTAATTATAGTAGAGATGCATATAGTTATAAACCGCTACAAGTTTGACGCAGATATCCCAATAAATACCATAATCACACCTCATTTCACACACTCTTTCATTTCTTCCTCCCCAACTTCTCTCACGTTTTATTTTTCCTGTCAATGTTTTTTAGAGATGTTAAGTGATGATCAAGTTTATCAAATATGGTAAATACTTTTTTCATATCTTTATTTTTAATTTCTTATTTTCTTCTTATTCTTTGATACTAACTATTCTCTATTTCCGAATGACATTTCCTCAACATGGGAGCAGATTTTCTCCTCTTCACTCTCCCTCGGAATCCTCGAATCGCATCTGGACCGTCCAAATCGTGATCCAACGGTCCAGATTAAAAAAAAAAAAAAAAAAAAATTGAAGTTTTGTCTTTTTTGAAAAAGACAAAAGTAAAAAAAAAAAAAAATTTTTTTTTTAATCTGGGACCGTTGGATCACGATTTGAACGGTCCAGATCGATTCTCGAGGATTCGAGGGAGAGTGAAGAGGAGAGAAGCCGGACCCCTCAACATTCCTTCTATAATTATCAACATTTATTTCATAATCACATATCATCTAGTAGATAACATAATAAGTTTATATTATCTACACTTTCTCAGTATTATACCTAGGGATGTCCAAAGACCGGACCAGACTGGATTAGAAGTCAACCCGAGGTCTGGTCCGATCCAGAACCAGCCCGAGGTCGGGGATCGGACAGCATCCGCCTGGACCAGTCAGCGGTCCAGTTTTTTTTCACTTTTTTTTTTCAATTTTTTTCCTTTTTTTTTTTTTTTTTTGCCTTCTTGAGATACAATATTTTAACTCTGGTTTCACCTAACTTCCCAAAGTAATAAAAAAAAATGACATAGTGAAAAGTGATTCCTATAAATTAAAAAGCACATTAGGATGTCAAGACTCCAATGAACGGCTCAATGTAATGGTGAACCGGTGATTTACCCAAAAAAAAAGAAAAAAAAGAAAAAAAGGAACTCGGGTCAGACCGGACCGTCCATGGGGTCTAAGCCCTGGACCAAAGTCTAGTCAACCCGAGGAATTTGGTCTGGTCTGTCCTGGTCAAATTGTCTTGGACTAGTTTTTTTTTTTTATTGTAGACCGGGTTAGGTTGGACTGGGTCGACCAGGACCAACCAGACCTCAGGTTTTTTAGACAATCCTAATTATACCTATATAATATCCATAGTCAAATATTATCTAAGAGTATTAGTTTTTAAATATTAAAATTATAATATAAGTTATCAATTAACTAATAGCACTAAAAAGACAGAGTAATAAAAAAATCACTACAATTACTTATTTTTTTTAAAAAAACCATAATTTTCTTTGTAGCAGTTGCGGTTATTTAACTACTACAACATTTGCAAAACAAAATTTGGCACAATTTTTAAATTTTTAAAAAGTGGAGGCAAAAATTAAAAACCGTTACAATTGTAATTCAAACTTTTTGGTGCAATATATTGTTACTATTTCACCCAATATTGTAGCGGTTTTGTAATCGCTACAAAATATTTGTTGCCAATTTTTAAATTTTTTTTGCCACAATTCAAACTTCTCCCACCTATTTTTAAAAATTCATAGACATAGTTAGTAATGGTTACTAGACAGCTAGAAATAATTCAAATTTCATCTTGTAGCGGTTTATGAACCGCTACAAAATGTTAACACAATATATCATTTGGATGTCATCATGTAGAGGTAATCTATAACCGCTACAATATCGATAGCGGTGAAGATACTTGAGTAGCAATTTTAGTAACCGCTACAAAACAGTTTACCACGATGTTTTTTATAGTGGTTTCTTTAACAGCTACGCATATCAATAGTAACGAGGCCATTACAAAATGTCGTCTTTTTTGTAGTGCTTGTATCTCTCAGGTAATAGCTTATCAGGGGAACTTCTTCATTATTGGGATGATTTCAAATCATTAAGGATTCTTGATTTATTCAACAATCAACTCTCAAGAAGGATCGATTCCTAACTCTACGGGGTCTTTAAATAAACTTGAGAAGTTAGTTTTGCGAAACAATTACTTCAGTGGTGGGCTTCCCTCCTTGGAAAATTCAGCTAAATTGAGAGTGTTATATTTGGAAAGAAAATACTTGTCAGGCCCAATACCACTTTTATGGACTAGAGACAATCTAAAAGACTTAGAAACTCATAGCTTACGGATGAATAATTTAGGTGGAAAGTTGCCCTTCCATCTATATATGTTATTCAACAAAGGTTAGAATCCTTTTATGAAAGCTTGGGCGTGTGATTTGCGGTTGGATTTTGGATAGTCTTTGGATCATTGTTAGTTCTTCGATCATTGAGGCATGCCTATTTCTATTTCTTAAACAATCAATGCGGTAAAAATGCTCCTTGTGGCAAGATGGCGCAAGTGGCTTTGCATCTAACGGGTACTCGCTCTAAGACACAACTGATATTTTTTTAGAGATTAAAGAAAATAAATATCTTTAAAGTAATTATATTTCTGGATTTGATTTCTGGGTCATCTTGTTTCTCCTTGATTTTGTTAGAGGTAGCAGAGGTTAATAATCCCCTGAGTTGGTTAATAGCCTGTTTTGGTTGTGATTTCTTCCTTTTTAATTCATCTTATCTTAAATATAAGACCAAATTGGCTTTTTTTCTTGGAGAAAGTAAGGGAGTTAAATAAACTAGGTCATATATTGAGGAGAGTTGGAAGTAATATCTTCTTAATTACCGTTGTTATCTTTGGATAAAAGATTTAGTTTTGTGTTTCTTTCTAAATTACTTATCATCTGTATGATGATATAACCGTTGATTACTTATTGCAATCATCAGTTGGAGCTGGTCAGCTTCGGTTTATCTCCAAGTCTGCAACAGCTCAAGTATAACTCTTGTTTATCCGATTTTGCCGCCAGCGTCATATATTACTATTAGTGGATTTAATATTAGCTATGATATGATAGTTTATCCAATTAGACATATCGTGTGGTAGAAATTAAACACAAAAAGAATAAGGAGGATGGCGTCCAGACTTGTATGTCATGATCGTCTTCTGCTAGAATTTTTTTTAGCTATGGGATTATGTATTTTGTATTTGGACTGTAATGTTATTGTTATCTTCATTGGGATTGGTTTTCAGAAGGATTACATAGCAAATTGTATTCTAATTTATAGAAATCCCTGATTTGTAGGGATTAGGAATAATCTTCATTAATAGTCATTATTATATTTATAGGAATCCCTGATTTGTAGGGATTAAGAATAATCTTCATTAATAGTCATTATGAGTCATTACTATTGAGGCTCTCTTATCTTGTATATATATGTAATGTTCCTATGAATATAAGACACAACATTCATTCTTTCCATTTTGATATAAATTTCATTATCACACTGCCTATATTCAGAAATGATATTATACAATGAGGAATAAATGCGTACAACTACGAGCAGAAAAAAAAAAAAAAAAAAATCTCCAACCAAATTTTTATGACAACTGCATTCTCAACTACTACCTCTACCTCTAGTCCTAAATATAAAATCTAATTGATTTTTAAAAAAATATTAAGAAAATTAAATAAATTATTGTAAAGTATTTCTATTAATCATTTTTTCTCCCAACTAATTTGGGTGACTTATAATTGATATATAATCTAACTATTCACAGTGTACGCTATGATTAAGTAATTTCTTTAATTTTTTTAAAAGAAAGGTCAAACTATGTCTTATATTTAAAACAAGAGGAGTATCATTTTGCCCAATAATTTGGTTGTATCCCATGCACACGATTGAGTTTGCCAAGACATATGAAATCAGATTTATACATAGTGTGTTTGTGCTTTTATATCGCTAAAATCAGATTGTTTATTGACTTTCATTAATTCTTTTCTTTCATCTGCTTTTTAACATGAAATTTATAATTAAATTAAAGTACAATGGAATTTTCATTCCCCCAAACAAATAAAGTAATAGATATGAAGCTAAAATAGGATGGTAATACTGATTTAAAAGCTAATAAAATTTAGATAGCGAAAAGAAAAAAAAAACTAAGAAATTATAACATCATTTGACGTCTTTTAAAAATCACTACAAATTCAGATGGTAAATTGTCTTATCTCATAACTCAGATTCTCACTTGTAATCCTTATTCTTATCTTTAGAAGTAATATTTTATAAATCGGAAAGGATGTCAAACTAGAAAAGATAACAGACAAAAGTTATAATCGTTTAAACGGTTGTATCGGTTAGCCCGTTCTGTCACATCGGTGATGTAACGATTAATTAAAAATTTTATAATTATTATTAAAAAAGATCGTAAAAATTATAATTATTTAGATAGACCAATTATTATAATGTAAGTTGAAAATACTAAAATATCATTAATTAAGCTTTCTACATGCTCTCCTTCAATAGCTCTCACATTTTATTTTAAAAGTAATTTGAATTTTATTTTTCATTAAAATTACAACTACCAAAAACATGTAATTTTAAACTTTAACTAATGTCTATGTAATCATATCACCATGATATCATCTAATTATTAACATAGATATTGACTCATTTATATCAAGTTTTCTTCCTGATTGTGTGTGTGTACAGAAAATATCAACCAAAACAAAAAATAAACACATTTCATATTTTACCAGGGCTAGTTGTGTGAGCTCAAATGACAAAAATATAATGTTAAAATTGAAATATTATTATATATTAATAAAGAATTGGTACGATGTCGATATTAATTCAAAATTTATAACATGTTAATGTGAATATCATGAGATTATGGGGGAAAAAAAGAATCATATTATTTATAATTTATAGTTTTTAACTAGGGTTTGATTTGTTATCCTCTACCATCAACACTGGGAAGGTGGCATTCAGTGACACTCATGCTGAACATGACCATGTCATTTTTGAGATTTTTTTTAAAATATATATACCATTTCTTCAACATATATAATAAATTAAGAAAATTTCAGTTTTCCTAAAACTATATAATTTTTATTTTCAACTAAAGTTTGTGTCAATTTTTAAAAATAAAATTATAATTCCGACAAAATTGAAGATGTCTCGTGTTATTTTTTCTATAAATATCTGAATAATCTAAGGATAAAAAATAAGAGGAATTGCGTTTAATTTAATTTAGAAATTCATATCATTTTTACAGATAGAACTGGATAAAATGTAGGAGGTTTTATTAGGGGACATTTAGTAATTTTAAATTTTCATATTGTTAATAGGTCTTTTTAATAATTAGAACTTTTATGATCCTCGCCTAATAAATAATAGGGTAAAGGAGCGCTTAGCACCACGAAGTTTGCTCCCAGGAGCGCCCAGCACCACGAAGTTTTATTTGGAGCGCCCAAGACCACGAAGTTATGTTTTGGGAGCACCCAAAGTACCACGTAGTTAGTTGACCGTCAACTTGGATGGAACGCCGATGTGGACCGACATGCGACGTGGAATACAAAATTCAAAAAATTAGGAAATTTTTTTTTTAAAATTTCAAAAAATTAAAATAATTAGAAAAAATTTCAAAAAAATTATAAAACAAATTATAAAAAAATTTCAAAAACTGAGGAAAAAATGTAAAATAATTAAAAAAAATTAAAATAATTAGAAAAACATTCAAAAAATTAGGTAAAAATTAAAAAAAAAAATGGGGAAAAAATTAAAATATTTAGAAAAAAGTTAAAATACTTAGCAAAAAATTAAAATAATTAGAAAAAAATTCAAAAAATTAGGAAAAAATTCAAAAAATTAAAATAATTATAAAGAAATTAAAAATACCCTTGCCCGTGGGCCCCACCACCGCCACCCTACCACCGCCACCGACGGCAATCGGTTAATGGCTGCCACCCTAAGCGGTCGAATTAGTTGATTTTACTTATTTTTTAAAATGCCCTTATATAAATTTTGTACCTCAACTATCTTATTGATTTCACATAATCCCTCATTTATATCAATAGGCATCTTTTAGGAAGAAACCGACAAAAATTAGAATGTTGTATTATAATTAGGACTAAAACAAACTCCCAAATGTTGTCTTATAATTAGGACCGGAGGGAGTATATAATAAATTGTAAAGGTATTCAAAAGTGTCTTGAAATTTTGTTAGTTTCTTTTTTTTCCCCTCAAAAGGTATTTTTCCTCATTTTTTGATTTTTTTTCTTTATTTTTTTGTAATTTTTTTTAATTTTTTCCTCATTTTTGATTTTTTTTTAATTATTTTATTTTTTTGAAATTTTTTTCCTTATTTTTTGAATTTTTTATTCCACGCAATCATGTCGTCGTTCCATCCAAGTTGACGTACTACTACAAAAATTGAATATTACTACCCTAAAAACGTCCTTATTAAAAAATAGGAAGTAAAAAATGAAGGCAATGACATTTTTGTAAATATATGGAAGGAAAATGAGCCTTAGGCGACCCGAATTGAATTCAAGTCGCCAATATTGGAATTTAGGCGACTGAATTGTATTCAATCGCCCAAATTGAAATAAATTTTTTTTTAGGATAAAATTTATTTGTTTGACACCGTAAGTGGGTTTTTTTTTTAATTTTTTTAACATTGGCGACCTGAATTCAGTCGCCAATTTTGGATTTTAGGCGACTGAATTGCATTCGTGTCGCCCAAATTTGATTTTGGGCGACCTGAATTGCATTCGTGTCGCTTAAAATGAAAATTTTTTTAGCTCAAAAACTCTTGAAAATTGATATCATTTTTGAGACTTTAGACTACCTAAATACCAACTCGTCGCCTAAAATGAAATTTTTGGCGCCATTTAGGATTTTTTTGGCTCTAAAAAACTCTTGAAAATTGATATCATTTTTGAAGTTTTAGACTACCTAAATACCAATTCGAGTCGCTTAAAATGAAATTTTTGGCCCCATTTAGGATTTTTTTTTGCTCCAAAAAACTCTTGAAAATTGATATTGAGACTTTGAACTACCTAAATACCAATTTAGGTCGCCTAAAATGAAATTTTTAGCGCCATTTAGGATTTTTTGGCTCCAAAAACTCTTGAAAATTGATATTGAGACTTTAGACTACCTAAATACCAATTCGAGTCGCCTAAAATGAAATTTTTGGCGCCATTTAGGATTTGTTTGGCTCCAAAAAACTCTTGAAAATTTATATCATTTTTGAGACTTTAGACTACCTAAATACCAATTTAGGTCGCCTAAATTTTTTTTTTGAGACTTTAGACTACCTAAATATCAATTCAGGTCGCCTAAAATGAAAATTTTTAATTTCATTTATCCCTTCTCTCCTCTGCACACCATTTAATTCCCCCACGTACGCCTTCCTCTTCTCATTTTCGATCTGCACATACGCCTTCCTCTTCTCATTTTCGATCTGCACATACGCCTTCCTCTTCTCTCCTCTACACCCCATCTTCTCTTTCGATCTATTCCTACTCCTTCAACACTCTTCGATCTGGCTGGGCGAGGAGACCGAGCAACGAGACGCCAGAATCTGCACTTTGGAACAAGAGTCACCATCGATTTCATCCAAAACGCTACCGCTAGTAAGTGTTTTTTTAGATCTGACTCTTGTTGATTTTTTAGATCTGAGAGGGCACCAATTTTTGCAGATCCGGAAATCTCCTCGTGGCTCCAAGACGATACTATGAACACCAAATCTCTTGCGATCTGAAATTACTCTGTTTTTGCATTATTGTTCCTTATTCCTTCCATTTTAGGGGATTAAAATGTAAGTCGTTAGTTACTTGTTAGGTTTTTTTTTTTTCCATTGTATCTTCCTTGTTGTCTTTGTTTTGATTACTCTCTTTGTGTTCTTTTCTTTGTTCTTCCGGTTTTAGAATTTCTTGCTTGTAACATAAAAAAGAAAGTATTTCTGGAATTTGATTGATTTGTTCTTCCATGGCCAACCCCGTGGGGTTTTTTTTTTAAAAAAAAAAAAAAAAAAAAAGCAGGAGCGTAAATTCAGGTCGTCTTACATTAGACGACCTGAATTTAATTGATCGCCAAAAGTGTTTTTTTTTTACTACGCCTCACGAGATGTCCCTAGAAAAAAGGACGTTATATGGGTCAAATTTAGGACGTTTTTTTATGTTTTTTGTAGTAGTGCGGTCAACTAACGGCCGTGGTACTGGGCGCTCCCAAAACGTAACTTCGTGGTGCTGAGCGCTCCAAAAAAAAATTTGTGGTGCTGGGCACTCCTGAGAGCAAATTTCGTGGTGCTGAGCACTTCTTTACCCTAAATAATATGTACTGTAAGTCCATGGTTTTAATTTTCCCTTAGCTTTCTAGTATGTATTGCTATACTATATTATTCAGATTAGTAAATTCGTCTCTTTTCGATGACATCTCTCATAATAAATAAAAAAGAATTTTACTTTTAAAAAAAACACACACACATATCGCTGATATGAGAGGAACGGAGGAATATGCCGCCAAATCCTACTCATCCAAGAACTTGAGATGAAGACGGAGACCAGACATGCCAAAAGGGAGAGGAAACAGAACACGATTGGAGATGGGAAGACCCGCCGGAGATGAGGGAGATGGGGAGAAGACGATGATGTGAGAAATTGGAGGAGCTGAGGGTACTTCAGTCTAAAAATAATTGTATGGACAGTCCCAAAATTTTTCAACCCCAGTGCTGCTTCACCAATACCAGGGGTGGGTGGGTTTGAAGCAAGCCAACTTTTTTGGTACTCCTAATCGCTGGTTTCTCCCAGTCTCCCATACCAAAGAGCCCAAAATGAGCAACTGGATACCATGTACCAAACAGGGCCGTTGAGTTATCCCTAGCTACTTGTTTAAGTTTGATGTGGCCAGAGTAGCAATCATAAGTTCTATTAATATAAATATTGTGGAAGTGTTGCAAGCAATTATAATAATAGTGACGCTGCATTTGGAGGCAGAGTTGTTCATAGGAGGGTCATGTGGGAGGATTGGAGATGCAAAATGGCAGCTGGCAGCTGGCAGCCTTTAAGATGTGAGATTAGCTAACGCTGTCAAAACGGACTGGACCTTGTGGGTCAGCCCATTAAACCTCATTTTTAACCCTTTTATTTTTAACCTCATATGATGAGGTTATTTTTTGCCCTAACCCAAAATAACCTTATCCTTGGCCTCTTGGTTATGATAGGGTCAACCAATCAACCCCGTTTCCAGCATTCAGAGGCGATGACGCTATCATTGATAGAGTTGCAAAACTTTAATCATTTGACTCTCAGTTACAAGTTACAACTACTTCAATGGGAGTCATCATATCCCAAAATGTTTTGGTTCTCTCACCAAATAAACATGCCTCGATCTCTATTATTTTTCTTTTGGTGGAAAAATATCAATTGAACTTGGCAAGCTTTCACACTTGAAGGTTCTAAATCTTTCCCACAATGGTTTAGTTGGTATATTATACCTTTTCGAGCCTGTTTGAATCTTCTTATTTTTAGCTTAAAAATTACTTTAAAACTAAAGTAAAAAAAAAAAAAAAAAAAAAAAAAAAAAAAAAGCTAAAAGTTGTTTGTAGATTATATAAAATTTTGAGCTTAAAAATTACTTAAAATATTAAATTAAAAATAAGTTGTTTGACAAAAAATTTGTCATAAGTACTTTTTTTTAATAAAAATTATCATAAAAGGTATATTATAAAAGGGTAGTGGTGGTGGTGGCGGCGGTAATGGTGACAGCAATGGTGGCAATGGTGGTGGGGCGGCGGCGGTGGTGGTGGCGAGTGATAATGTTCGATCGAGAGATTATGGTTTTGAAAAACAAAAAAGAGCTTATAAAAAAAGAGCTTCATAAGCTCTTATGAGGAGCTTATTTTTAAGCTATTTTTTCTTTATTATAAAATAAGCTCTTATAATTGTAAGAGCTTTCAGTAAAATCTTGTTTGGCCTAACTTATACTTATAAATAGAAGATCAGCTAAAAATAAGCTAGGCTAAATACTTACTTCATATTACAAATCTCACTACTAGGAAAGGAAAAGAGACCATTTAAACCGGTTAAAAAAGCAGTTTTGATAGGTGTTAGGTTTGATCTTATTATATCAAGCGATTTAAAAATCAGACACTTCCTAGATCAGAACAACCGTCTAAACAACAAAATTAATAATTAAAAAAATTAGAAAAAGCTGGATTTCAAAATCGCAACAACTAAGTTAATTTGATATCTGGATTTTTCTGTTTTTTTTTTTTTAAAAAAAACGGCTTCTTTGGCGAAGAAAAAGATTTTAAGATATAGATAAGATTAATAAACTCGTAGAAGAAAATCTTAACATGGTTTAAATGAACTGAGGTATGGGTATGGGCTAACCCATACCCATTTAAAGTTAAATGGGCGCTATGGGTTTATGCATGGGCGCCAACCCGCTCATTGCTCTGCCCTAGTTTCTTGTTCCTCTTTCTTTTGGTTGTAAATATTTTATTGCAGTAAATAATTAGGAAAAAAAAAAAATCGTTTTCCGAGAAGTCCTAAGCTTGGCCCCATCATCATCTATACACGATATTGACTCATTTATATCAAGTTTTCTTTCTGATTGTGTGTGCGTGTGTGTATACAGAAAATATCAACCAAAACAAAAAATAAACACATTTCATATTTTACCAGGACTAGTTGTGTAAGCTCAAATGACAAAAATATAACATTACTAGATTATGTGAAAAATTGAAATATTATATATTAATAAAAAATTGGTACGATGTGGATATCAATTCAAAATTTATAACATGTTAATGTGAATATCATGAGATTATGAAAAAATGAGTCATTATTTATAATTTATAGTTTTAAAATAGAGGGTTTGATTTGTTATCCTCTACCATCAACACGGGAAGGTGGCCGGCATTAGTGACACTCATGCTGAACATTTCTTCAACATATATAATAAATTAAGAAAATTCGAGTTTTCCTAAAACTATCTAATTTTTATTTTCGACTAAAGTTTGTGTCAATTTTAAAAATAGAATTATAATTTCGACCAAATTGATGATGTTTGTGTTATTTTATATATATATATATATATATCTAAGTAATGTTAGGGTCAAAAATGAGAGGAATTGCGTTTAATTTAATTTAGAAATTCATATCATTTTTAAACATAAAACTGAGAGAAAATGTAGGAGGTTTTATTAGGAGGAATTTAGTAATTTTAAATTTTTATATTGTTAATAGGTCTGTTTTAACAATTACAACTTTTATGATCCTTCCTAATAAATAATACTCCTATATACTTTTAAATCCATCGTTTTAATTTTCCCTAAGCTGTCTGGTATGTATTCCTATACTATATTATTCACATTAGTAAATTCGTCTCTTTTCAATGACATCTCTCATAATAAATGAAAAGAATTTTATTTAAAAAACACATAGACACACACATCGTTGACATGGGAGGAAAGGAGGAGGATGCCGCCAAATCCTAGGCCTACTCATCCAAGAACTTCAGATGAAGACGGAGAGCAGACCTACCAGAGGGGAGAGGAAACAGAACACGATTGGAGATGGGTAGACCCGCCGAAGATGAAGGAGATGGGGAGAAGACGATCATGTGATGATGTGAGAACTAATATAAAAATGGGTTTTAAGACCGCCTCATTTAGACTGGATTATAGAGGATCAAGTCTTAAAAGTATGATCGGTGGCAGTTTCGTAAATATAAAGAACATCTTAGACCAGACTTTTAAAGGGTTAGGTCTAAAAAGTATAAGCGGTAGCAGTTTTGTAAAGATAAAGAACTTTTTAAGACAGGACTTTTAAAGCGTTAGGTTTTAAAAGTATGACCTGCTTGATTTAAAGTAGAATATAAAGAACTTTTTAGACCGAACTTTTAAAGCGTTAGGTCTTAAAAGTATGAGAGGTGGCAGTTTCATAAATATAAAGAACTTTTTAAGACCGGAATTTTAAAACGTTAGATCTGAAATGTATAAGTGGTGGCGGTTTAAGAAATATAAAGAACTTTTTAAGACCGGACTTTTAACACGTTAGGTCTTAAAAGTATAAGCGTGACAATTTTGTAAATACAAAAAACTTCTTAGACCTGACTTTTAAAATACCCGGTCTTAAAAGTACTTTTAAGACCTAATATTTCAAAAATCTGGTCTTAAAAGTATGACTTTTAATATATTATATTTTAAGACCTAATCTTAATAATCACCGGTCTTTCCATCTCTTCTCTTTTTAATCAAAGAAGCGCCAAACACTGAATTTCATCGGACCGTCTCTCCATCTCTTCTCTTTTCTCTCTCGTCCTCATCGCACAGTTTCAGCTTCGGCAGGTTCTTTCTCTTCCATTCCTTCTCTAAATGATAGATCTGTTTCTCTTCCGTTTCTTTAACAAAATCTCTTTGTTCGTTGTTTCATTTTTTTTCCGGGTAGGGGACCGCTATTTCCAAAAATGGTTCTAGAATTTGAAGTTGATGGGTAAGTAATGTTTTTTCTCTGAAATTCACCGAATATGATATTGGATTGTGAAGCAATTTTTTTCATGTTAATCGATTGAGTTTATGCCCTTTTGAGAACAGATCTATCCTATCAAGTGATTCAAACTCTTGATTCATTTTTGTCGATGATTTTACAAATAGAAAGAACTATACTTTAATCGATCTGTGGAATCATTTGGATATGGGTTCCCTTTTGAAATTCAATTTTTGAAGTATCACGATTTACTCTTATGAATCTGGGTTACTTTAATTTGGGATTTGTTCACCGTCCTATGCGCTTTCGATCATCTCCCCCATTCTTTTGCAGATTATTTGACTCAACGGCGTTACGGCGGGTAATGACCACTCTGAGGTCGCTGGCGTGGAAGGGGAAGATGGTGGTGACATCAGTGCACCAGCCATTGAGCCAGGCGTTCGCTCGGAGGGGCAGTGGCTGGCTTCGCTGGAATTATTGTTTTTGTGTGTGTTACAAGTGGGACTTTTATGATCGGATTTTTTAAAGCAGACTTTTAAAACCGCCTGTATCAAGACCGATTCTAGATCCGGTCTTAGGTGGCCTTTTTTGTCCGGTCTTAAAAGGACTTTTTCTACCTGTATAAATTGGAGGAGCTGAGGGTACTTTAGTCTAAAATTAATTATGGACAGGGACAATTTTGTCCCAAAATTTTTCAATCCCAGTGCTGCTTCACCAATACCAAGGGTGGGTGGGTTTCAAGCAAGCCAACTCTCGTGGTATTCCTAATCGCTGGTTACTCCCGGCCTCCCATACCAAAGAGCTCAAAATGAGCAACTGATACTAGGCTTTTTTCCCAAAATGACCCTAATTAAATAACTATTTACCAAAATGCCCCTGTTTCGAAACTATTTCCCACGTTGCCCTGTTTAGTCGACTAAATCATGATTTAGTCGACTAAAACGCGAGGTTCCCTTTTTTTTTTTGCTTCCTCGAGATTTAGTCGACTAATCATCGTAGCTTAGTCGACTAAATCTCGACAGAGGGCATTTTTAACTTAAACCCGAGATTTAATTCTCAAATTGAACCATTGGGATTGTAATCCCAATTGCCGATTTCCTCCCTATTCATTTGAGAACTAACCATTTTGTTAGATGCCACCGCAAGCTCGCCAACACAAAAGCAAATTTCATCCATGGAGGAGGTATGATTTCTTCTTTTGATTCGGGGAGAAAGAAGGTATCATGGCAAATGGAGTAGGATTTCGATAAGGAAGGGCGAGCATTTGATTCAAAAGTGGGAGTTTAATATACAATAAATCTAACATTGCACAACAAAGCAATCAAAGCATGAAAGTCGCTAGTGATCAAAATGAAAAGGGTAGAAGTATAATAGCCGATTGCAAAAATTGGTTTTTATTTTTTTTTTCTTTATAAAAAAATCTCAATCTTCACATGAACAGATTGAAAGCCAAATTGAAATGATACAAGTGAGTGGATCAGTGTGTTATATATACAAATGAGTTACTCACTAATCTAATCATATAATACCCATATATATATATTAAAAGTGTACATATATATTTTAACAACTAACAATAACAAAATAATAAGTGTATTTATAAGTGCACATATACATTTTAACAACTAACAAGTGTCCATATTTCATAAGTGAATTTATAAGTGTACATACTTATTTTTAAAAACTAACCATAACAATTTAACAAGTGTCCATTTGAAAATTTACAAATCCTGATTTACATTATAACAACTAACAAGATTTGTAAATTTTCAAATGGACACTTGTTAAAATATATATATACACTTCTAATATATATATATATATATATATATGTATTATATGATTAGATTAGTGAGTAACTAATTTGTATATATAACACACCGATCCACTCACTTGTATTATATAATTAGATTAGTAGGTGTGGTAGTTACTATATGTGTATATGTAGAAATATATTGAGGTACAACGTTGAATAAATAAAAATAATCCAAACTTAAATAGAATACAAGTGATACTAGCCACAAATGACAAATCCCAATATTGTTGTTGAGGCATAATTGTAGAGGTTTCTTACGACTTGTGATATCACTAATATTGTTGGAATTAATATTTGGGAGCAAGCATATTTTGGAAATTAAAATACTCGAATCATTACTTGTTGCCAAGCATGGATTCCTAAAATCATTTTGAAAGATAAATCAGCTATTAGCATTTTGGTTATGTTTTGTTTCTTTCTTTCTTTCTCATCGATGATTTTGAAGATTACGCCTACATGTGCACACCAGTCGCTCCTCCTCTGCAAAGAAAATATTATATTCGCTGGGATTTTTGGAATGTTCGTTTGCTTACCTAAATCTCGGGGATTTTTAAAAAAAACCCCTGTTATTTTAGTCGACTAAGCAACAATGCTTTAGTCGACTATTAGGGTTCCATTATGACACGAATGGGGGTTTTAAAAAAGCCTTTGTCCAAGATTTAGTCGACTAAGCACTGTAGCTTAGTCGACTAAATCTCGGGGAAATTTAAAAAAAAAAGGAGCCCCGCGTTTTAGTCGACTAAATCATGATTTAGTCGACTAAACAGGGGCAAACAGGGGTAGAGTGGGAAATAGTTTGGAAACAGGGGCATTTTGGTAAATAGTTATTTAATTAGGGGCATTTTGGGAAAAAAAGCCCTGATACTATGTACCAAACAGGGCCGTTGAATTATCTCTAGCTACTCGTTTGACTTTGACGTGGCCAGAGTAGCAATCATGAGTTCCATTAATATAAATATTGTGAAAGTGTTGCAAGCAATTATAATAATAGTAACGCTGCATTTGGAGGCAGAGTTTTTTTTATATATAAAAGTTTTGGAGGGGTTCGACATCGGTCCCTCCACCAAGGCGTGGCACGGCCCCGTGCTCTTTGAGCACTTAATGGGATACCAAGTCGCCTACCAAAGGAGTCTCAAATGACGGCAGCGTGGGTCGAACACACATCCTTTTGGGACTTGAACAAATCCCTTACCATCTATGCCAACTTCGAGTTGTTGATAAGAGGGTCATGTTGGAGTATTGGAGACGCAAAATGGCAGCTGGCAGCCTTTAAGATGTGAGATTAGCCCATCATTGATAGAGTTGCAAAACTTTAATCATTTGAGTCTCAGTCACAACTACTTCAATGGGAGTCATATTATATCCCAAAATGTTTTGGTTCTCTCAAAAATAAACATGCCTCAATCTCTATTATTCTTCTTTCGGTGGAAAAATATCAATTGAAATTGGCAAGTTTGCACACTTGAAGGTTCTAAATCGTTCCCACAATGGTTTCGTTGGTATATCATATCTTTTCATATTACAAATCTCACTACTAGGAAAAGAGACATTTTAGACCGGTTATAAAAAAAGCCTTTTAGTCTTAGATCATTGTTAGGTTAGCTATATCAAGCGATTTAAAAGTCAGAAACTTCCTAGATCAGAACAACCGGTCTAAACAACAAAACTAATAATTAAAAAAATCACAAAAATCCAGATTTCAAAATCCCAACAAAGAAGCAAATTTGAGATCTGGATTTTTCTAGATTTTTTAGTTTTATTTTTTAGAACGGCTTCTTCTGCGAAGAATAAGATTTTAAGATCTTGATAAGATTCATAAAATCGTAGAAGCTATGGTTTTATGAGATCTCATAGTAAAATACATATCTCAGTAAAAAAAAAAACAAAAAAAACAAAGGAAAAAAAGAAGAAGAAGACATATATCAAATGAAATTGCAACAAACAATCCAAAAATAAAAATAGTAGCAGCGGAAGAGTAGAAAATATTTGTTATGCCTATGAGGGCATATGTTATATATTGTTTACACCTTAGGCTCTCTTCCTCTCATAATATTTCCCTTTTATTTATAATTCGTTATCAGCACGAAACTCTACCGAATACCTGTCGAATTAGTTTATATGGCATATTTGTTCTTGTTACTTAGCTTGTTGATTTTTTTTTTTTTTTTTTTTTCTTGTGGCTTTAACTCCGTTGAGTTTTCTTTCATCATGGATACAGAATTTAATTATTAAGTTCCCGGTTGACCATCAAATTAATTCAAACCCATGTTTGCATAGCAGAGAGGCTTATAACCTGGTTAATAGAGACTGGTTATATCTTCTTCATGGACAAGTATGTAAAAGAGCGCCCTATTGGCAAAATACCAACACTGCAGGAAGGTCATATGCATTAGTACTTAACTTTGGCCATCCCTGTCAAGAATAAAGATACAAAATCAGTATATGCCGACAATAAATGTACCATTTCTAGAACACAATGGCGTCATACAATCTATATAGTCTACCCCACATCATGGGATATGACTTTGTTGTTATTGTTGTCTATTGGGAACAAATAGGTTCACTAGTATGCGGTAACAATACCTTAGTTAATATTCCAACCAAAGCCTTAAAGTCACAAAGAATTCAAAAGGGTTAAATACCTAATTTGCTATGGAAGTATTGATAAGGGGGCACTCAGCACCTGGAAGTTTTTTTGGTACCAAATTTGCCCTGGAAGTATGAAAAGGTACCAAATTTGCCCAAAACTAACGGAAGGTCAAACGGACGTTTGCCACGTCGGATTTTTTTGATTAAATACCTAATTTGCCACGGAAGTATTGAGAAGGGGGCACTCAGCACCCGGAAGTTTTTTTGGTACCAAATTTACCCTGAAAGTATAAAAAGGGTAGCAAATTTGCCCAAAACTGACGGAAGGTCCACATAGGTCGTTAAAATGCCACATGGCTAGGAAAGAAACATAGTGGAGAGTGAGTCATATACTAGATCATGTAACTACGTCAGCGCCTCATTCATCTCTCTCTCTTCCCTCTTGCTTTCGACAGTTTGTGCTTCTGAATTTTCTTCCACTCCTTCACCCACGGGTATGCCAGCTTCCACAACGATGCCTGCCAACTCTCTGTTTGCGACCTTCCTGTTTCGATTCGATTGGTTTCGAATCCCTAGAAATATAGGTACAATAGGAATCCAAACCAAGAAACCAAAAGCCATTCTTATCAAATTGATCAAGAAAATTTCAAACGAGATGTTAGAATTAGCTCGGATCAAGAAAAGCCATCGCTTAGAGATAATTCCTAGAACAATTTTGTATTCCCATTGTACTCTAAACCCAGTTAGAGATGGTCATATGGATTGTCAAAATTTTCACCAAATCGTAAGAAAATTCCCACCGACATTATCGTCGCCGATGTAGGAGTGGGTGAAGGAGTGGAAGAAAATTCAAAAGCACAAACCGCGAAAGCGAAGGAAGAGAGAGAGATGAATGAGGTGCTAACGTGGTTACATGATCTGACATATGACTCAGCCTTCATTGTGTTTCTTTCCTAGCTATATGGCATTTTAACGACCTACGTAGACCTTCCGTCAATTTTGGGCAAATTTGCTACTTTTTTTATACTTCCGGGGCAAATTTGGTACCAAAAAAACTTCCAGGTGTTGAGTGCCCCCTTATCAATACTTCTGTGGCAAATTAGGTATTTAACCCAAAAAAATCCGACGTGGCAAACGTCTGTTTGACCTTCCGTTAGTTTTGGGCAAATTTGATACCTTTTTCATACTTCCGGGGCAAATTTGGTACCAAAAAAAACTTTCCTTTCTGAGTGTTCCCTTATCAATACTTCCATGGTAAATTAGATATTTAACCCAATTCAAAAACTGTAAGTCACTGTAAAAAGTATTAAACTCATAAATAATGCCCCAAGCTCACGTATTATCAACATTAAGCACATTCTGAAGCAAATGAAAAGAACATATGATTAACCATACCAGCGTCATACATTCTTCTGCAAAACCAGGTCCCGCTGCGGCATGCAACCCAGGGCTACTATGTGCTTCGTCCAAGTTCTGTTGACCAAGAAAATAATTGGTTAAAAAATATGGCCTGGTAAGGTCCATTTTACTTACTAAAGCTTCAGTTCAACATGCTTAATAGCAGTGGCAAACACAAATATTTTTTTCAGTACTCAGTAGGGATGATAAATGCATACTTCTAAAAACTATCATTTAATTTCTTTTATAATAATTTTATGTGGGATTATCAAGCACGTGAAATAACTTTTCATTGATAATGATGCTAAAAATAATAATGTAATTTTCGGCATCTTCATAGTTGTCATGTCAGAAATATATTCATTGTCTTTCCAATTTCTAGTTAAACTATTTGAGACAAATAACAATGGCGATCGGAGATGTATCGCAGGGGCAATGTGAAATCAAGATATACCTATAATAGAAATTTGCAAAAATTACAGGGATCATTTTCCCACAAGTCCATGTAGTGGATCCACCGGGACACTCCCTGCCCAATAGTTATTACATGATGACACCAATCAGGGGGATTAAAAAAGTTAGGCCACAACCTGGGGTGGATCCAAAAATTATTGAAGGGGGCATTAGTGGCAGGGGGGATCGCCTCCAATTTTTTTTTTTTTTTTTTTTTTGCTTAAGGAAATTTTTAAATTTATTAAAAAAAAAAAAGAAAATAAACAAGAAAAGAAAAAAATCAAAAAAATATCCATGAAATCAAGTGAATACTTGATGATGTAATAAAAAAAAACAATTATTTTACAAACTTGTAATTTAGAAAAAGCAAGACTAAGTGCTGTTAGAAATGCAGCTACATAAATTACAATGAAGGGTGGGCACTCAATAAGTTCAAGTACATATATTTTAATAACAAAAGTATATTACAATAAAAATAATTACAATGTTATCCTTCTAGGCCTTATTTTTTGGAATTCCATCATAATTGTCTTATTATCAATGCTATCAAATACATCATTTTCAATATAAGGCATTAAACAATCATTCAACCATTCATCCCCCATCCGATTACGAAGTAGTCTTGATGTATTAAAGGTAGACAATCATTCAAATATGTATTAATCATATATATATATATATATATTTTAAAAAAAAGGGGGGGGCACTTGCCCCCCTTCTCTTGTGAGTGGATCCGCCTCCCCACAACAATATTAGTAGGACTCGAGGTAAGGGTAAAAGAACTTCCATTGTAATATAATGCCCAAGCTAGCAAGACACAGGGTAGCTTATAAAATAGATAACACATAGACTATTGGGTAAATTTTTATCTTAACAAAAATGATGTGGATAACATGTAAACTGTCACTCAATATGTTTGATCAACTAATGGTCAAAACTAACTAGGATAACTGTATGGGCAAAATTACTCTTTTTTCAACACTTTAGAGTAAAATTGACTTCTGAAAAACTTTTAGGACAAATTGCGCCCATAAACCCTTCTTTTTACATCTTTCTCTCTCTACTTAGAAACTCGTGTTCCTTTTTTAAAAGTAAAATACATTAATCACCCATATATTTTACATAAATTACAAGAACTTCTCCTCTAGCTATTTTGAAAACGTATAAAAATCTCCCATAAAATTAAAATATAATGTACGTTACACAAACCTCCTTTGTAGATTTGATATTATATTTTAGTATAAATTTTAAGTAAAAAATCATAGTTTTAAAAAAAACTCTTAATGGATTTAAGAGTTTGGACTTAAGTTTGTGTTTTCAAATTAGAAAGGAGAGTTAAAATATTGTATTATGTAATCGTTACAATTAAATAACTGTTGTATTTTCTTATATTTTGGTTTGACTTCAACTTAACCCTAGTATGATCTCCCAACCCTTAAACCACTGTCTCAACCAGTTAAATGTGGTGGGGTTCGAGTTTTTGAACCTTGGTATATAATTAATTTTATCGTGTTCTAATAATTACTTTACATATTTATTGAAGTAAAAAACGAAATAGGCAACTCACTCCATTGATCGTATTAAGGTGATTACTAGTTTTTTCAACGTGTGCGAACCAAAGCTTCTTTGTGTTTATGTGTGCGTGTAAATTGGATAACGGAGGGATGAATTTGCCATTAAACTGCCATTTGCCAACGGGAATCAACACAGTACCGTGCCCTCTCCCTCTGCACCTCATTTACGCACACAGGCACTATAAAACGTTGCTCTGTCTCTCCGAGTCTCGTGGAAGTTTAATTTTCTTTCCATCGTGGCGTCAAAAGTTGCAAAGCTGCGAGGAAAAGGCGACAGGTTTTGATTTTTCTTCTTCTTCTTCCAGCGGATTGGTAGGAGTTTTTCTGTGTAGAGGAAATGTTATGGCTAGAGAATGAGAAAGTACTATTTGGCTTACAATGATCGGAAGCATGGGCATACTTCATGTTTGATTTTGACGGACAGATTGCAAATGAATTGCAAATTTTATGCTCCGTACGTGAAAACATGTTGAGTTGTACAATAACTTCAAATTGGAAAGAAATATTTCAATTTCCACGTCATTTGTTGCCTATTCAGTCAAGTCATCACTCTCTGGCCAAAAAAATAAAAAAATCAAGTCATGGTACGAGGAAGAATGGTCCAATGGTTATTTCACTACAAAAATATTCACTTCCAGCAGCGACTTTTTAATGTTGCCACTGAAAGTAGACAATCAGTGAACCCTTGATACTATTTTCTCCACAAATACTATTTTCAATGGCCACAAATACTATTTTCGGGCGGCGACAGTACTCGTTTCAGCGGTGACAAGAAGTAGCCGCTGATACATATTTCCGTGGCGACCAACTATCACCAAAAATACAGTTTTCAACGGCGACAGATAGTCGCCGCCGATACACTCTTCCGTGGCGACCAACTATCGCCACTGATACAGTTTTCAACGGTGAAAAATAGTCTTTTCAACGACAACATTTGTCGCCGCCAAAGGTCACATTTAAAAAAAGAATTAAATGTAAGTTGATAAAATTAAAAACTGTACCGCAATTAAAACCTGCACCGTATTGATTAAGATGATAAGAAATTTGAAACTAACAATAATACTAACATAAATGTTCAAAATTAACATCAAATATTAAATTTTCTAAACAAAGTCTAAAGGTTGTCCATTGGAAGGAAACATCAAATATAAAGCTATGAAGAACGATCACCAAGTGGGACAAGCCGAATGACCTCTAATGAAATATTGACATGTAGTTCTTGGTGAAAGATCGGGGTATGTAAGAGGAAAAGGGTATGGAGCAGAGCCATTGAGGAAGAAGATCGCTTTCAATCCAATGATAATTCAGCCGTGGAGACTATGCGTACCTAATTGCTTGAGGAGTTTGATAAAAAAAATTCAAGAGGAGCGTGCAAAGATAGAAGCGAGCATGCTGAGGAACGTGCTAGGATGGAAGCAGAGAGCGCAGAAGAACGTGCTACTTGCCCCTGTTGAATTAAGACAGCTAGAGCATGTATCCTATGCTCCATTTGTTCCATCTTCGATCAAATTGTGCATGTTCTTCTCGCGCGCTCTGCTTCCATCCTTGCACGTTCTTAAATGCGCGCCCGCTTCCATCCTAGCACATTCCTCAGCACGCTCTGCTTCTATCTTTGCACGCTCCTCCTGAATTTTTTTATCAAACTCCTCAAGCAATTGGGTACGCACAGTCTCCGCAGCTGAATTATCATTGGATTCAAAGGTCATTCGAGCACCACCCTCTACCTCTTGTTGTTGTTGGCGAAGTTCTTGCAAATTAGCCTACAATTAAAGCATGAAACAAATGAGATAAAAAAATTATTAAAGTTAGTATAACATAAAAACACAACGCATACATGTATTTGCTCAGAATGTGGATCTGCCCACTCTAACTGTCCATCTGCCTTCTTCCTAGTGTGTGTGATCGGATACAATTGGTCAGGGGGTGCAGGCTGTCCAGTAATGGGTCCCTCTACAAAGCATAATATACAAAGACGACACATGGTACAATTTAAAATAAAACAAGATTCAAAACATAAACTAAAATGAAGAGAGATTGAACTTACTGTAGCAAAGTTAATCTCCTCAAATGATAGACAACCACAAGTATGCTTTGTTACTTGTTTTTCTCGGTTGCTCTTGTTTCTTTTACTTTTTTTCTACAAAAAAATTAGTAACAAAGAATTAATGACTAAAATAAATATATGTCCATTTAAAAGGATAGAAAGGTACCGTGAACATGTCAGTCTGGAAATATGCTAGTAACAACGCCCAACCTTCAGAACTAATATTTTGAGGACGATTAGCCCGCTTGTCCTCATCGTGAGGCATATTTGTTATAGTGTTTGTGCAAGTTGGTCTTCCAATTTCTAAAGGCATTTTTCAAGTTCATTGTTATAGTTTTTTTGAACTTCTCTTCATTGGTTGCATCATAAGGTTCAAATTTGTCCTAAAATACATATATAAAAAAATGTTATGAAAACATAAATAAACAAAGATATATATAAATATTTGGGAAAAGTATACCTTTACTTTCAAAATCATCTCGTCTTTATATTGTTCATAAATATTCTTCCACTCAGCACCATGACGAAAAGAGATTGCCGTCCTAACAACATAACCACAATAATTAACAAGGTTTGTCGCTTCTGCACCTACTGCTCTCCTTGTGTTTCCAAGCAAGTGAATCAGCTGGATGTCTCATTACATCATCACTGGTGTGCATCTCCTTGTGCACCTCATTTTTTTAGCCGTGTCTCTTGCCATATAAAGCCTTCGTAACCTAGGTGTTATTGGAAAATGCCTCAACTTTCTGTGGAACCTCTTTCTTTTTGTTTGTTTAACTTTCATCTAGGCATCTTGCACCTAGGACATGATTTTGCATTTGCATGCTCTCCCCAATACAATATGCAATCATTCCCACAAGCATCATTTTTTTGTAATCTAAACCCAAATCATGAATTATCTTCTTAGCTTCATAAAATGAGTTTGGCACTAAAGCCCCGTTAGGGAGAAAAAATTTCAATAGGTCCAACAGTGGATCCATGGATTTATTAGTCCAATGGTTAAGGCACTTCAATTGAAGCAACTTCACAATGAAAGACAATTTTGATATCTTGTTGCAACCTGGATACAGATCTTTCTCTACATCCTTTAACAAGTCAAAGAACCTTTTCACATGGGCATTAGGCTCTTCACTCTCATTTAATCCACTATTCATATCATCCGAACAAGGAACTTCATATGCATCACATACCATCCTTACGAGATTATCATCCTCATAAGTATCATTTTCTATCACTCTTCTTGAAGTCTCACAGCCACTTCGATATGTACTAACTTCTCCATGCAAGTCCCACACCTTGTAACTATCCCAAAAACCCTTAATCAATAAATCTGCCCTAACATCTGTTTTCACATTGAATGAAACATTCCTACATTTCTTACAAGGGCAACGTATTTTGTTTGTCACACCATGTTGAGTAAATGCCCATTCTAGAAAATTGTCTACTCCCCTAATGTATGCTATGTTTCCTCGGTCTTTAATGTTTAACCAACTTTTATCCATTCCTATTTCAATAAAAATTTAATTAGAAGCAATCCACATCAAACTTTGAAGTCCAAATGTCAAGCAACAATCCAAATGTCAAGCACATATTTACATAAGCAAGTTCCCAGCACAACAAACAATCCACAACAAACACATATTTTCAATTAAAATTTCCTATTATAAACAGAATCCAAATGTCAAGCAACAATCCACATCAAACTTTGAAGTTCCAAAATTGGTCTTTACATAATGTAATCCCTAATGTATGCTCTTCTTTATTCTCCTTGTACTTGCAGTATGGGGTAAGCTCTCTTTTCTGATCTATAGTTGTATTATTTCATTAATGTTTACATGTCTGACTGTTTTTTACTAATTTTTGTGCTATTTTATTTATGAACTAACACGACTTTATTTTTGAACTAGCATGACTTTCTTTACTTATTATTTGTGTAGTTGAGTTGCCAGATCAGGATGTATTCTAGAGTTAGAGACTAGCGACTTGATTTGCCCCATACTCTTTATATTATATAAGTTTTTTACTCTATATTTTATATTTTTTTTAACAGAAAAGTTATGTACTTATAATTTTTTTATCCTGTTAAAATTCATGGAAAACAATTATAGACATCTGATTTAACAATTAACAGTGAAACAGACAAGCCATGGTTGGTTTGAGTGATAATTAAAAGGAGTAAAGTTGAAATCTGAAATGTGAGCAGTGTTCACATTGTGAAGAATGGCAGGAATTAAATGCAGAGTGTGGCCTTTTCTGTAGTTGGACCAACAATAGGGAACACTAATGAATCAAAGTAATCATTTTGCTAGTGAAAACTTCAACAATTCAGAAAATTGCTATCGTGGACGTAGAAATAGAAGCAAGGATGATGAATTATTTTGCCAAATTAATAACCAAAGTGAATTTCAAAAGAATACAATCGATCACCGAAGGAATAGTTACTGACATTCCATGATTTTCACCGAAATTCAGGCCAATGTGCAGAATACTAGTATATTATGCAATTACTATTAAAGATGTTGCGATTTTATGAAATAATCAACACAAGAAATCGAAACAATAATGCTTAAAAATAGAGAGAAAGCTTAGACTAATCCAACACTAATTGTTTTTATTTTATCCAATGGATTGCGATTTTTAATTTGCCCATGTTATTTGTTTGCATTCTCTATTTCATTTGATATTCCAAAATCCAAACCCCACAATCGATGCGTAACCACATATCCCTACTCTCACTTTCACCTCACAACTATCCCTACACTGTGGCCCGAAAGAGACCTATGAGGTATCTCTTTCCACCTGAATAAATATTGGAAAGTAATCTACACTAAGAAAGAACGCACTCGATCTTGTATTGTTATAGATTTTCAACAATTTCAAGCACAACTTAGACTTAATTACTTGCAGAACATACCTTAATTTCAAGACAGAAAAGACGGAGAAGACAGAGCAAGTCGGAGATCGGAGGCTCGGATCGTCCGACGCTATGAGAGTGAGACAAAGCAAGACGAGTCAAGTACGGACTATCGACGACAAACGAGCTTGAAGATACAGAGAAGACAAGTGGAAGAAGAAGGCATAGGGTTCATTCTCTGGCTGAGTAAAGGGAATGGGCGCCATGAAATTTTGCAATGGACGGAATTGAAGCAGTGAAATTTTTGGAATCCGATAGGCGCTGGAATTTTTAGGGTTCTTGGATATTTTTTTTGGAATCCGATAAGCTTCTGGGATTTAAAACATAGGCGCTGGAATTTTTAGGGAGCGTGGATATTTTTATAATATTGAATAGGAAAAATTCTGCTTAAAATAAAGAAATTTTAAATCAAATTGTTAAACCCAATAAATCGCTAATTAAAATATAGGTAAATTGACTTTATTACACTCTCTTAATCTTCTCTATCATCTTTCCTCTTGAAAGAATTTAATTGCTCTTTAACTTAGTCGTTTAATAGGTGTGCATGTATATTAACATTAATATATAATAAAATAAAATATGATTCATTTAAATAAAAGGAGTTTTTGTGTTAAGGAAGAATGATTTTACTAAAAAAAAAAAAACGTATAACACCGTTATCAATTAAATGTATAAATAATATCATCATATTCATGTATCATGAATCTTCCCCCCCCCTTTTTTGACACCAAGATGATTCCTTGCTTGCTTGTTTGATTGTGGGAGAATTTATCTCGTCTAGCGATTAATCATTCGGGGGCTTGGATGGTTGGAGGGGATCTCAATGGTACAATGCTTTACGTGAACGCGTTCCTCCGTCGGGTCTCGAACCTCTTATGATCGTGATCTTCTTGCCTGGGTTGACTCACATGACATGAGGGATGTTGGATTTATTGGTCCATAGTTCACATGGAAACGGGGCACTTATGAGGCAAGGTTGGACAGGTTGTTAGCCAATGAGTCTTGGCTTAATGTGTTTCCCAATGTTTCGGTTGCTCATATACCGTTCTTCAAGTCAGACCATCGGCCCTTGCTGCTTCGACTGAGTACGGATGTGAATACCCCCAGACCAAATCGCCCTTTTAGATTTATTGCGGCGTGGGTGTTGCATGAGAAATTTGATGAGTTCGTCAAACAAGCATGGGCCCAGGAGACTACTTGGCTGCAAAACATTGGCCAATTCACCCATGCGTGTTTGAAGTGGAATAAAGAGGTGTTTAGACACACGGAAGGAAGGAAGAAATGTCTATTACGCCGGCTTGAGGGGATTACTCGGGCAACAACTAGACATGGCCTGACGCCAAAGTATGAAGACCTTCAACTCTCTATTTAGAAGGAACTGGAAGATGTCCTACTCCAAGAGTCACTCATCCGGGCACAAAAAGCCAGATCTAAATGGTCAGTTTTAGGTGATCGTAATACACGATACTTTCATGCCCGAGCCAACCGAAGACAGAAAGCTAAGAAGATTGAGGCTATTAAAAATGCCGATGGCTCCTGGGTTCTAGACACTACGCAGATCAAAAGTATGGCCACCTCCTTCTTTTCTAGCCTCTTAACAGAAGATGTCGGTGACCGGTCATCTCTCAGATGCTCTATTTCCTTCCCGGGTGTGGAGGCGGAAGTTATCCGAGGCTGCAATAGAGAGATTTCGGACCACGAAATCAGAGAAGCAATCTTTAGTATGGGACCCCTCAAGTCCCCGGGTCCTGATGGCTTTAATGCCCTATTTTATCAAAATCAATGGAGTACGGTATGTCAGTCTGTTACTAATTACATTAAGTCTCTGTTTTCCAGTTCGCAGGCCATTCAAGAGGTTAATGGAACTTTGCTAGTTCTTATTCCCAAGTAAGACCATCCGGAGACCATGGGAGATCTGAGACCGATAAGCTTATGCAATGTGGTGTATAAAGCAGTATCAAAAATCATTGTGAACCGGCTCAAGCCTATCCTTCCTCAGGTGATCGCCCCTAACCAGTGCAGCTTTGTTCCAGGAAGGCATAGCAGTGATAACATCATTATGGCTCAGGAAGTAATACATACAATGCGGAATATGAAGCAAAATAAAGGTTTCTTGGCAATTAAAATTGATTTGGAGAAGGCTTATGATCGTGTTGACTAGAAATTTCTATTGCGCTGTCTCCAGGAAATGAACATCCCAAGCTCTCTTGTTAATGTTATTGATCAGTGTATCTCTACTTCCAATATGCAATTGTTATGGAACGGGGGATAAAGCGGAGGTTTTTAGACCAACAAGGGGAGTACGACAAGGTGACCCGCTCTCGCCTTACCTGTTTGTCATCTGTATGGAGAAACTGGCACACCTTATTCAAGAAGCCATTTCTGATGGGCTGTGGAAACCAATTCTCCTTACACGGTCAGGCCCCCTCATCTCTCACTTGTTCTTTGTAGACGACATTATTCTCTTTACCGAGGCGTCCATGGATCAGGTGGAAACCATTAATTTGTGTCTGAAACATTTTTATGATTGTTCTGGCTTGAAAATCAATATCAAAAGACACGTGTCTTCTTCTCAAAGAACGTCCATCACGTTAGACGGAGCGAGATGTGCGCATCTCTGGGGTTCTCAATCACAAGTGACTTGGGTAAATACTTAGGGGTACCCCTCCATCATAAACGGGTAACCAAGGAGTCCTATCACTTCGTAGTGGATAAAGTCAAAACACGGCTATCAACATGGAAAACAAAATCACTCTCCACTGCAGGGCGATCGACTCTTGTCTCATTAGTGACCACAGCAATACCTGGCTATGTCATGCAAACCTCCTTGCTCCCTGCGAACACAAACGAGACTCTAGATAAATGCAATCGCCAATTCCTATGGGGTAGCACGGAAGAGCAAAAGAAAATTCCCCTAGTTGCTTGGGATGTCATTTGTAAGCCAAAAACTAGGGGGTCTGGGAATTCGCCAGACCAAACACTACAACCAGGCTTACATGATGAAAATTGGACGGAACCTAGTTGAGAGGAAAGATGAGTTCTGGGCGAAGGTCCTGAGAAATAAGTACAGCTGTGGCTCTAACATTATCCCGAAAATTGAGTCACGCAGGTCAGGGTCGAATCTATGGAGCGGAATTAAACGCTCGTGGCACAAGGTTCAAGATGGAATTGAAAGAATGCCAAATGGTCTGGTTAGATGGAAAGGGACAAAAAGTGGAGTGTTTAGTGTAAAGTCAGCGTACAACTCACTTATTGGTGATGATGTCTCACCGGATCCTACTTGGGGTCGTGTATGGAAGCTCCACGTGCCAGAACGCTGCAAAATGTTCTTATGGCTAGTTCTCCATAAACGGCTGTTGACTAATGTATCAAGATGCAAGCGTGGATTGACCACTATTGCTACGTGTCCAATATGTGTAAATGAACCAGAGACGCTGTGTCATGTCCTGCGAGATTGTCCAGATACGCTGCAACTTTGGCGACAACTTGTACCTCAGTATGCATGGAATAAGTTCAACTCCTTGTCTTTTGATCACTGGATCCGATGGAATATTAGCCATCGGGGTGTGAGTAAGCGAGCGGATGAGTGGAAAAACATTTTTGTTATTGCGTGTTGGTAGTTGTGGAGGCGTCGAAACACAGCAGTCTTTGAAGATAGGTTGATTTCAAATTCTTCTTTGCAGATCAGCGTGTTGGCTATGGCTCACAGCGTGCGTGAGGCTCGAGAGAGATACGCCTCGAATAGTAATAATAAACCTATGAAGGGGACTACTGGAACCCACTGGCAACTGCCACCATCAGGTTGGGTGAAGCTGAATACAGATGGGGCTTTCACGCAACTATCCCCAGGTATTGCTAGCGGTGGACTTCTGAGAGACGCACATGGGAAGTTTCTGGCTGCTTTTAAGTTTAAAGGGGGTGAGGGTGACTCTTTGACAGCTGAGTTATGGGGATGCTTCCATGGTCTCAAGATTGCGTGGGACATGGGCTGCAGAAATATCATGCTAGAAACTAATGCAACGGATGTAGTGGACCTGTTACGGAACCCAGCGAGCTTGACGCATGGGGATAGTGGATTGGTCACTGAGATTAAAAGCATGATAGACAGGAGCTGGAACGTTGATGTGCATTTGATAAGCCGCTGGGCTAACACAGCGGCGGACTATTTGGCTAAATCAAGCCTCTCTCGCCTTGCCCGTGTTCGGGTGTTGCCGCACACCGATGCGAAATTAGAGAAGCTTATTGCCGATGACAATGGGTAGTTAATGTATGGCTTCGCAAGTTTATCAAAAAAAAAAAAAAAAAAATGAAGCTTAAGATGTCATGTTTTGGCCCGAAGAAAGCATCGGGTTTCATTTGTTTTTTTTTTTTTGTGATACATAGGCGACAGGGGAGGGGGGATTGAACCTAGGACCAAGGGAGGGGAAATGAATCCCAATACCACTACACTACTAGTAGTGTTGTTCAGGTTTCATTTGTTCATTGATCAAAGACTATGCAAACAAAAGGGCTTGTTGTGTGATGGACCATATGCAGAACCCATTGCTTACTTATTCACTACTTTCTTCATTGAGCAAGCCAGCCACGTGTTCTTCTCTCCTCTCTCATTTGACATGACATCAGCTCCCTTCAATTCTCTAATATTCATTCTCCACTTCCACATCAGATATGTATTTCTTCTCATCCGTAAACCATACGCACAAACACTCCTCCTTCACCCTTCTCTCATCCGACTCCCTCCTTCCTCCACGGCACACAACTCCAAACTCTCTCATCCTTCCATCTGATCTCACCTCCTCTCCATCAACCTCCATCACACACCTACAACACACCCAACCTTCTCCATTTATTCTCCAATCCAAGACCACTAAGAGAGGGAGAGACCGTGGGATATCTTAGGAAGAGGAAGAAGAAGCAATGTAAACGTGCATGCAAGAACATTTCTGAGTCTAGGTGATTTTTAGCTTTTTCCCATCTGGTTTTTTTGAAAGTTGCTGCTGAATGTTTAGAGAGCTTATGGATGAAAATGATGGTCTAGAAGGTAAAAGAGGGTATAGCAATGTTTGAGGTTATGCATGTCGGTTTTGATCAGGTTTCTAATCATCTTTGGATCTGTAAACAAGCTTTAAAGTCTTGCATGTCTGTTTAACGTGCCTAGGGACTGATTTCAGATAGCTATGAGTCATAAAAAAAAAAGAGTTGCAAGTGTTATTTCACAACTTTGTACTGAGGTCCGAAAATAGAGTCCCTTGTACCTGACATTTTTGCAAGTTAAAGGTTGAATTTTTCTCTGAAATTTTTACATGTGATATTATACTCATTAACCTTGAAAATAAGCTTTGGATCACCTAAAACGGAGGTCTATAACTTCAGTTATGATTTTTAGAAGTTGGCCAAAAATCTGGAAAATTTCTGGTATGCTTCTGGAGTCAGGGGATGACGTGGCATTTCGGATTGACTAAACAAAATCATTAAAATTTAAAATTTTCAAGTTAAATAGAAGACACATAGAGGTTTAATTTAATAGGTAATTCGTCGAATTCCGATAAGTATTGAAAGAGTTATGGTTTCTCAAAAATTGATCAGAAAATCTGAAAAACTTTTGGACATTGTTTATGTTTTTGAATTTTTGGAATTTTTCTCAGCCATAAATCAACTTGGTGACTTTAATTTATAAAAATAGACTTATCAAGGTTTAAGTAGAAATTGGAATCACTCCATTTGGAGTTATATTGATTGAGTTATAAATTTTCCAAATTCTCAAGAAAAGAAGGCTGAATTTTTTATAAGTCTTAAAATAGTCATATAAGTTGTTAATTGTGTTAAACCTTTAAAGTAAAGGTTTCTTTGGTTAAAATGAAAAGGTTAAATGGTTGAGATGATAGTTATCTATAGTGAATAGTATCTAATTAAATAAGTCTTAATGAGTATACATCCATAGTCATAAGGATATTAAAATACAAGTATTTTTGGGGTGGGTCTAGAAAAGTTGAATTTATAATTATGTTTGGATTGGTTAATGACCCATCACTATATAAATGTTAATTATAGGACCTGAGAATTGCCCGTGCCTGAAGAATAAGCATAGTGATAAGAATCTGGTGGAGGGGTTTTGTCGGTAAGACCAACAGGTAGTAACTTTAATCTCACATTCTTTGCATAGCTATATATGTTTTTGTAAACCATATTGTATGTCCTGCCTATATGGGGCCAGCACCACTCGTGGCTCGATTGAGCGGAAGGGCCGACCATGGGGCCAACTTCCCGATAGCTAGGCAGGGCCTAGTGCATTCAGTATTTTTGGTATTGAATTGCCAAAATGAGTTTCCTTGCGCCAAGGTATTTGAAAATCTTTGAATGAACACTTGTATTACAAGCTCCATATTGAATGTAATACTTGAATTTGAATTTGAATGCTTATATGCTGTGTGGACTACTTTGTTTGGTTGATTTACATATATATTGCATATGCTAGAATTTGAGATTAACATGTTACTTTGAGATTCATTCATTTGAATCTCAGAGCCTTCCTTAAATCCAAGACGTGGGCAGGCTAGTAAGGAAGGAGGAAGAGGCAAGGGCATAGTAATTGCTTGATTTTGAGAAGAATGTGGTGAAGAGGTTGCAGATGAAACATTTAGTTTCACTTGTGTCTATGGATTTACTATTTCCTTATGACTTAGATATTATTTTGAGATAGTCGTATGTGGCTACTGGGATGTATATATTTAGTTAGATACATATGTTTACGTAGAAGTATATATAATATATATATATATATGCTGCTAACGGTTGCTGCAAGGACGGACATGTATATAACAAGCTCAAATTATGGTGAATGTTTTGGTAGAGCTTTAGATTAAATGGAGAAATAAGGAAATACTTTGATTGAACTTTAAGTATGATGTAATTTTAATGAAAGATTGAACCATTAAAATGTTTCCAAATGTTTTAAATGTATTAGAAAAGCTCATTTGAACTTTAATACTATTTTGAACTCTCGTTATAAAAAAAAGGCTTTTATTTTCAGGAACAAACCTAATTCAGTGGTTTAATTTTCATTAAATAGTACATCAGAATTCATAATAGACGAAGATGTCATTCTGTTCTGGGCTCAGAACAGTGGGGTGTTACACCCCCCATGTTTCTGCTTAACTTCTCATGGGAATATAACCTCTGATTAAAGTCCCCAATCGGCATCCATGGCCATCAACTGATAAATGAATTCGTTTTATCCAGTTCTACAGCTTATACGGGCCAGACAAAGATGGATAGCCATAAACACTAGTCAAATAAACAAAAGAACCAGGTAATATCTTAACAGAGCAGTGAACCTAAGAAGATAAAGATGGATAGCCATCAACTGGTTTCGCTGTGCTTGTTACTGAGGCGGACTCTAGATTCTCTGGCGGGAGTTTTTTTTTTTTTTTTTTTTTTTTTTTTTTTTTTTTGGGGGGGGGGGGTGGGGGATGAAATATAACTCAGCATTCAAAACCACAAAAGGTAATGTACAAAGTATCTTAGTAAAATACAGATATATTCCTAAGAAGATATTGTAGAGACTGGTGGACATTCTTAGTTTTAGTAATGAGTTTAACATTGGATTGGTTGACAAGTTGACAATGGATAGGAAAACTACGTGGAAGATCTATCCCCTTGATCTTGCCTAAGGATGAAAGTCTTTACCTCCCGAAGTGCCAATAATTGGAACTGAAAAGTTCCAAGTCTGATGCGAAGAGCAATCATCCATAGATGAAAGTGGATGCCGTCAAAAGAAATTGTGATAGAGATACTACATCAGCCACTACCAGCTACAAAGAGCCTGAACCTAACTTGCCAAGTAAGTAGAATAAGTCCATGAGGCAAGTTGGCTTCATATTCCTCTTTCTTTTGGTTGTAAATATTTTATTGCAGAAAAAATAGAATTTTTTTAAAAAAATTCTAAAATCTCGAATCATATTTGCTACCAAGAATTGATAAGGGAATAACGAAATTTAAAAAGAAATTCACAAGTCATTTTATAAGAAGTATTCAATTTAGATTTGTAGAACTTGGACATAGCATTATACAAATTAAACTTTCAACATTTATTTTTGGTCATTTAGGGTTGGATATATATATTACAATGTAAAACTTATATTGAAAAAAATTTATCCAGACTTTAGAGCCTGATTTGGAGTTGGAGAGCAGTGAAAGAGTGAAAGAGACGAGGGACGTTGGGGAATTAGTTTCCCTACCTACCTTAAGGATGGGTAGGGAGAGCTTTTCCTATCCGGACCATCCAGATGGGATTTGAACGGTCCCGATTTAATTTTTTTAATTTTTATTTTTAAAAAAATAATTATTTTAATAGGTAGAGAATCTAAAACAAAAATAATTTTTTAACTAACATATTTTTTAAAAACGATTTTTTTATTTAAAAAATGACAGTTTAAAAAAAAATTAAATCTAGACCATCTAGATCAAATCTAAATGGTTCAGATCTGGAAAAGCTCTCCCTACCTATCTTGTTTTAGTCGGAGTAATGATATGTATTGTTAATCAATCAAATGAGGATTCCTTGTTCAAAGATAAGATGCTCATTTGTACATTTATCATAAAGAAACCTAATTTGACGGCTATCGTATATATTACATTACATATTCCAACACTTGTGTTGTGATAAGAAAAAGAAAAATTCCACTCAGATCCGTTTGTGAAAGAATAGAATGAATAAGAAACATAATGAATTTGCAACCACTAAAAAAAAAAAAAAAAAAGAGGATATAGGATAAATAATTAGAGAGTTAAACGGGCCTTTTGGGGATAGAGGAACTTGAACCCTCACGATTTCTAAAGTCGACGGATTTTCCTCTTACTATAAATTTCATTATTGTCGGTATTGACATGTAGAATGGGACTCTATCTTTATTCTCATCGATTAATCAGTTCTTCAAAAATCTATCGACTATCATGGAGTGAATTTGATCAATTAATATTTGATTCTTTCTTCAACTTGGAATCGATTCACATATTTTATTTGTCATATAAATATTAAAATAAAAATAGAGATTTTGGGTCTGCGGTCAAATCAATTGAAATAGTATTTTAGTGCACGTATACGTATGCTCATCCTTGATCCTTTCTTTTCGAAGTTTCGATGGAAGGATCTCTTTACTAACGAAACGAAATCCTTACTAAGGAAACGAAATGTCGTCAACTCCATTTGTTAGAACAACTTCCGTTGAGTTTACGCATCTATCCTTTTTATTTTATTTTATTCTCCCTTTACGAACTCTTCTTGGTTTTAGAAAACAGGATTTGGCTCGGGATTGCCCATTGTTAATTCCGGGTTTCTCTGAATTTGAAAGTTATCACTTGGTAGGTTTCCATACCAAGGCTCAATCCAATTAAGTCCGTAGCGTCTACCAATTTCGCCATATCCCCCCTTTTTCTTTGAGATTAGAATCTCATTAGGATGTTTTTTTTTTTCATTTAAATTATGAAAATTATGCCGGAATTTTTGAATTTGTTAGATACCGATTCCTATACAAAAAAAAATGTTTCTTTCTATTTGTATTTCAGATACCCATATTTGGTCCAATAAAAAAGAATTCTATTATTTCTGTATTCGCAATTCAATATCCATGGATGGATATATACCACATATTCAATATACATGGATATATACCACATATTCAATATCCATGGATATATATCACATATATAGGGCCTGTTTGGATTGGCGGTAGGAGCGATGGCTTAAAAGCTATCTGACTTTTGTAAAAGCCCGTAGGAAAAAAAGTCGGGTTGTAAATGTGATTTGTGTTTGGATTGCCGGTTTGGCTTTATGGAGAAGTGGCTTTTTCTTAATCGATGAGTGTTTGGATTATTATTTAAAAAGTCGGTTAAGATAGAAAATGACTAAAAATGACATGAATTATATTGAATATTACTATACATATTAGTTGTATATATTAGGATAATAAAAATTTTAACTTCAATTTTAATTTGGAAAAAATTTAAATGATTATTAAAAAAATTAATAAACAATAACGCGGACACTCCGATTGCAGCAAAATGAACCCTAAACCATTTGGATGAGAGTATATTTAAATTATTATTTAAAAAGTTAATAAACAATAAAGTCATGAAGTAAATATATTTAATGGATAAGATTGCATATAAATTAGAATGTATACAAATGTTTTAATTAGTAACTATTTTAATTGGTAATATTAACAAAGTTAAATTTATATGATCAAAGGTATAATTTATAGAGTTAAGAGATTAAAAATACCTTATATAACCTTAAAATACTAATGTTTTTTTTTAAATGTTATAAAAACCAAGGAGAAGAATTTTTCCATGAAAAAAGAATTTTGTGACCGTTTTCCCGGCCTTAAAAGAAGGTATTGACGCTTATAATAAAAAAGAATTAATTGATTGTGGTTATGGAATTCAATTTTCAAAAAAGAAGTATGGGACAAATATTCCCACGTGGAATCATGTGGTTGGCCATTCTGAACTGTCTCTTCGTGAAGGACCATGACATCATATTATTATTTAAACATTCATGTGGCAAAAAGAAAAAGGACGAGACGCTGAGATTGCAGTAACCCAGACGCGGAGATTTGGTGAGTTAAGCTTAATGGGCGTTTTGGGAAAAGCCCATTAAACCTAATGCCAACCCAAATTGCCTCGCGTTGAGCTTTTTGTCACAAACGGCTCTTCCTAATGGACCAAAACGCTAATGGATCAAAACGCTGCAAACCAAACGGCACATATATTTTAAAGGGATAGGTAGAGAAACTGGTTGGTGTTATAAAGGAGGAAGGAAAAGAGGTGTACAACATACCTAAAAACTGAACGTTAGTAAGAGTGAATGAAATTGGGAAATGTTCATGTATACTTTTGCAACGTTACATATAACTTTGTTGTTAAATCTGCAATATTGGGAAATGTTCATGTATATTTTTGTAACCTTATGTATAACTTTGTTGTTAAATCTGCAATATTACTCTGTTTTAGTAGCATTTATTGGTAACCAGAGTATTTTATTTCTTGCAAACTGGCTCGCTCTTTTTTTTTTTTTTTTTTTTTTTTTTTTTTTAGTGTATTCGATGTGCAGGCCATCAGGCACATCAACGGCTCGCTCTTTGATCTGATGATAGAGACAACACAATGCCACGTAATCCAACTGAACTTCTCTTTTTGGAATCAAGTGCGTATATAACTAGGATTTGGCAATCAATATTTATATATGCATTATTATTTTTTTGCCTACAAAATTTCAAGATTGAGCTTTTGTTTTTCTTTTTACTTTGGACTCTGGTTAAAATTTAATTTTACTCCGTGATTAAGACTCAAGACCTTGTCAGTGAGTAATTGGTAGTACTTCTGCAAGCATTCTTTAAATCTCAAGGGCGAATAATCTTATATTCACTCTTAAATCTTAAAATGGATAATTCAGATTTAATAAGTAATAAAACTATTACTATAATATTACCTGATATTATTTAGTTATGTTTATGGTAATAATTTTATATATTAAATCTAAACCATTCATTTTTAGGTTAAGGTGTAAAAACACATGAGATTTTCCTAAAAGTATGTCCAACGTCAAATACTTTTTTAGGATAAAAGTGACTATAAACTTCTAAAATAGGTGCAAAAATACATATTGACTATTATTTTGACTTTATTTTACTAAAAGTGGGTGATATGGAGATGATGTGGACGTGAGAGGATTTTCTCATGATCTCTTTTCTCTTTTTCTCTCACATGCCCCATCTGGACCGTTGATTAGGAAGAGAAAAGAGAAGTTAAAGTAGTATTGTAATTAAGTACCGGACGAATATGATATAAAGATGATGAGGGATAATGAGAAAAAGATTAGGAGAAGCCCAACCCGATGTGGACATTAAGATTTTGTTTAGGAGTTTGGCGGGGAGGGGGGAAGGAAGGGGATATAAGAAGAAGGGAGGGGAGGGGAGGGAAAAGAAATGGAAGATATTTCCTCCCCTTGTTTGGGAGTTAAAAAATAGTAAGTGAGGAAGATGGAGGATTAATAAATTATTTTTACTATTTTGTCATTTTCTTTAAAAATTAATATAATAATTAAACTTTACAAATAAATTTAAATTTTCTAAAAAAATTATTTATGTAATTTTTATATTCAAAAAATATTTCTTTCTCTAAAAATTATTTACGTAATTTTTATATTAAAAATATTTCTCTCTCTAAAAATTATTTATGTAATTTTTATATTCAAAAAATATTTTCCCCTAAAAAAATATTTTCTCTCTCTAAAAATTATTTATGTAATTTTTATAAAGGTTTAAACTTCTTATGTTGCATAAGAAAAAGAAGATTCCTACACACACATGAAATGGTGGGACCCACATATATATTGCATTATATATATATGTGGGTCCCACCATTTCATGTGTGTATAACATGAGAATACACTTATCCTATAACATGAGAAGTGTTTTTCCCATTTTTATATTCAAAAAATATTTTCTCTCTCTAAAAAATATTTTCCCTGAAAAATTCTGAAGTTTGATTCATGTGCATTCCAACGATAGAAGAGAAAAAAGAAATCAAAAATAATGAGAGTGGTTTATTTGAAAGAGGTAAAAAAGTAATTAATCTATTTTTCCTCTTAAAACCCTCCATATTGGGGAACTTTATTTTTAGAAGAAAAAAAGGTTTTGGGGATTTGTAAAAATCCCTGATTTCCTCCCTTTTTATTTTAAAAACTTGCAAACAAAGATTACCAAAACCCTCTTTTCCCTTTCCTTTTCCTCTAAAATAGAACTCCCAAACACATCCTAAAGAAACAACTTGGAAGAACAGGTTGCTAGCTAGGCAAGGAATATAATATATAGACAGCGTTGCCCTCAACCTCATAAACTCTCCATCTTCTTCATTACTCACCCTCCCCAACAGCAAACATCAAGTCATCAACCATATCCATCTCATTCTTTGCCTCCTTCCAAGCAGTTCCGTTCAGCCCACATATAAGTTGATGTCTGAGCATTGTTTCGAACTCCTTAGTGTTCCTAAATTTCAGGGGAAACTTGGTATGTGATTTGGTCATATTTCCAGTTTGGCTTTAAATATTGACTAACCACTGATTTCCACTTGTGATTTGTAGTTAGTCATTTTGTGCATTAAAAAACTGTCATGAATCTGGCAAAAATGAAAAGATTAAAAAACTGTCATGAACCATCCAAATAGTTGGCCGTCAATAGAGTCTATACATTCGAAAGCTGTTTAGTGTTGCTTTTTTGAAACCTTTTAAACGAGTATATACATTTTAGAACCGTGTAGCTTTACTTTGTTGTGATATATTTTGTTTCATGTCAGCCTTGTAACATCCCATTTTCAAAAGCAGTATATATTTTTTTTCTTCATCAGAGTAGAGCATCGGAGCGATTGAGTAACTGATATTTATATTCAAAATGCCGTAAGTCCGGCTGATTACGGTAGCGGTACATTATACCGAGTGTTTTCAAAGTAAATAACAAAAGAAAGTCTTCGGTGAGTCCCTATGCGTGCCGCTTGCCTTTCTCCTCGATCCTCGGTCCTCCCGACCACGACGCTATGTTAAGAGCGAGGTTCAATGCCCATTGAACCTCGGGTAACGGTTAACCTCATGCTTATGTGTGACAAAATATGTATGACGGATATTCATTACATTACGATTAACCAATACATAGCACACGCGGATGTAAGGTTATAACAATACATAAGCACACGCGAGATGTAATGTCAATCACAACAACAAAGATACATAGCACACAAAGACATGCACGATCAACCATGTTTGCACTAACCGGTGCCACGACACTCCTCGTGTCCTCGCTAGGAAAACTTAACGGCATTACCAGGGTCGTAACCCGTATAAACAAAGCTGAATGTATAAACAGTGAACTAAGACGAGTCTTAGACACGGTGCATGACCCAAGACAAAGTCCTGTCCATGACTCTATGAAATAGTCTATCACATATAAGCATACAATAAGCATCGAGTTAGTGTTACGAGACGCGAACGTACCTTCGTTGACGGAAAACGATCCTTTTGACAATGATGCACGATAAATGGTACGTGATTACAGATATCCTATAAGGATAATATCATATTATCAAGGCCCAACATCATAATAGGCATTTTAGGTACAAACTACCATTTTGCCCCTAACTCTCCTAATTGGCGGAATTTCGCCAGGACTTCGTTACTTTAACTCTAATCTTCCAAAATTTTGACATATCTCCATCTCCAATATATTTTTGAAATAAATATCATATTTATCCCTAAAACATGATATCTAAACTAACTTGGAAGATTAAAGATCAATCTAGCATTTCTACTATAACTACCGAAGGAACTACCAAAGCTTAAGACTAGGGACCAGAAGAACTTACCCGGAACTTGCTATTTTCTCCGAGACTCCTTCTTCTCTCTAAAACCTCTCTAAGTGGCTCTAGGAATTGTGAATTGGTGAGGAATGAAGTGAAGAGGGGTTGCCTATTTATAGAGAATTTCCATGGATCTCAACCCTTGGATCAACTTTTGCATCAACGGTTAAGAAGATGAAGGTGTGGCCTCTTGCAAACCATTCACTCTCCTCTCTTCTCTACCACAAATTTGCCCCCCACATGTCACCCCATGTCACCAACATGATGTCATCCATGTGCTTTATGAATTCTACCGATAAAGTCCCCCGTTCGGTGTTCTAATCGCGTAATCCTAGAAAATCTCAAAAATCCTGAACACACCTTGAAGTTCTATTCTTCCTCTTTGGAAATATCTGAGTTAACTAAATTTTTGATCCCATTAAGGGTATTCCGTTGTCCGTTGAACATTTTCGAACCCCAGATTGTACGCTTGGTTCTGAGAAATTACTTCGGGTAACATCAACTTCGGACAAAATTCACCGATTCATAATATGTCCAGTTGTTTTCTACTTAGTTCAAGGATTTCAAGTTATGATTTATTTTCCATTGGTTCTCACTTTTCTTATCTCTTTTTTGTTTACAAAATATCTTTTCATCTGATCCCTTATTCGCCCCGCCACATGTTCACGAAATGACTTCCGCTAACACCAACTTCCGGACAAAAATTCACTTGTTTGTAATATGTCTTGACCTAAGAAACTTAGTTCATGGTTTTCTAGATAGGATTTAATTTCTATCGGTTCTCATTTATCCAACCTGGTTCTTCCACAAATATCTTAATTATATTATTATTTAATTAACAAAATATCATGATATTATCTTTGAAAAACCCACAACCCTTTTCACACTCAAATTTTGGTTTTTCTCTTCCCTTTATTATTATTATTTTTTCTTTAATTTATCTAAATTAGCTAGAAGCTTAATTAGAGCCTTAATCTCATGATTAGCAATCTTTTAGGATTTAGGGTTTTCATGTTCTTAATCTCACCAATTTTTCTTAATCTTTTCTAATTGATTAGCAAACACACTTTATGCTAATATTAGCCATAAACACTTAATTAAATGATTTTCCATAATCTACCTTAAATATTCTCTTGTTCGTGCTTAAACAATTAGCCATTAATTACTTAACTAATCACTTTCTAATTGTTGATAATTTTCTTAATTAGGATTAATCATTATCTCACAACTATTTTACTGATATTGGTATTTTATGCTCCATGTAAAATATTAAAAATCATAGGGCAATTTATGCTCCCCAAAATTATATTTAATTTTGCCTCATTATTTTTCAAGGGAAATAATCCCAAAAATTCCTAAAATTAGAGACAACATACTTTCTAATTTTCAATAAATATTTTATTGCCTCTTGGGATTTATCATAATATTTTCGGGGCATTTCATGGCCCATAATTGCATTTAGGGATTTTGACACTTAAATCCCTCTAATTTCATTAGAAATTTCCCTAGACAATAGAATAAGTATCCTACAAGGTTTTAAAACCACATATTCACCTATTTCCAAATAGATATTATTTGCTAAAATATAATATTCCAGATAGATAATTATCCGGGTATTACAAGCCTTGTGCTTGAAACGGAAACTAAGTGTTTTTCAAAACCTATCGTATTTTCTTCGTTTATTGTGTTGTGATGCCATTAGGTAGCTTGCTGACTTTCATATACAAGGAGACTGATCTCAGTACATCTACAATGCATATAATAAGAAGCTGATTAGCTGAGCCCAGTACATTTTACCTATTAGCTTTTGAAGTCTTCAAATTGACATGACTTTTGAAAGAATCATCAACCATGAACAAATAATAAATCAAGAAAAACGAAATAAAAAACTAGTTAAGTAATATCATCCCTTACCATCAACAAATATGCCTAGATCAACTTAGGATTAAAAAAAAAAAAAAAAAAAAAAAAAAAAAAAAAATTCAAACTTCGATTATGAAGAAAAAACTATGGAACCAAATCTTTATCATCAAAGGCTAGAACAAAAACTAGATCAACTCTAGATTCAAATAAGCAAATCACTAATATGTTGTTAAAGAGGATAAAAAAGCATCGACAAGAGCGCAATCAACCTCAACCAACCTTCCCGTATCCCTTACCGCATGCTAGTTCGAGACCATCCAAAGAGAGCCCACAACTCGCTTCCTTGCCTCATAACTAAACTCTGTGAGAGCCTTTAACTCATGAAGCAGACGCAGCGCTTGCGTTTTTTCATTCCTAAAGATTTTTTTGTTACGAGCTTCCCACAACTTCCAACATCTTAGGCCAGAAAGCATACTCTATGAACCTTGACCAAAAGCACTGCAATCATGCCTTTAAAGGTTACGAAACAACCATTTAGACACTTCTTGCTGAGAGAACTCTGCTAATTTGTTACCTTGTGTTACACACCTACCAGCCTCGCCCTTTCGGGTGGCGGGTAATGTGGTCCTTTACTTTTATTTAATTTTAGTTTATATTTCCTCGGTTAATTTATAACACACATCAGAGTATAAGCAGCAGAGCATACACCGGTTTGGACGAAAATATACTGATAACAAAACGGAAGGATAAATTCTTCCCCAGAGGGATCAAAATATACAGCCATCCGGATAATAGTGCCTAACCGGCCAGAATAACATAATCTACAATCATCCGGTAATCAAAATAAATATCCCAAAAAAACAACACCAACATCCACCTCCACACTACTCCGGAGCCTTACCTCTCTCCCCGCTCCGGTCTCGATGAACCGCCCGAGGGCTTAAATGGGGTGGGATTCAAAATTGAATCCCGAGTAACCGTTAATTTCATATAAAATGTATAACAATGCATGTAAGAAAAACCATAAATAAACAAATACCACATGACATTCAGTATCAAGGCACACAGCCAAATCCGGAACTAGCAGTCCTAATAGCACACAAAGACTGATCGCAAGTGGTCCTAATAGCACACAAAGACACCACCGGGCACAAAGACACAACAAAGCCCTTAATGCACACAAGATGTTCCAATTCCATAGCGCTAGGAAATAAATGATAACTAAATGTATGCAATTTCAAGGTAAAACATACATACACAAGTCACACAGAGTATATGAAGATTAAGGTTACTACCTGGGCAACCACTACTATAAATAATTTTCCTACGCACAATATCACAATTAGCCCTAAAATTACAAAATATAAATAAAATCAAATCCTCCTCAATAAATATTTTCTTTGGTAAATTAAAATAAACCCAATCAATGTGTCCATATTCACTAAATTCCTTTTCTTATTAAGGAATTTAATTTGGGCCCATATATTCTTAATTTTGGTCCTAAATCTGAAATTTTTCTGAAATAGAAGCCCAACTTCAAAAATTCATAATTAAATCTAGAAAACTCCTTTTGGATGGATTCCAAATCCCAAATGACCTTTAATATGTCTATTTTTAACCAAAAATACTCATTTAGGCCAGACCAAGTCGAAAGTTCATCCATAGCCCAAAATACCCCTGCTGTCCGAAATAATGCCCTGTTTTCAGGGGCTATTTTGAAACATTTATTTCTCTTAGCAAAAATTCATAAAAATACAAATTATATACCAAATTAATCCTTGAGATGTCTATTTTCTCCCTGTAAAATATCATAATTGTTCAAGTCCATTTACTAGGTCAAATTTCGTGAAGAAGGTGACTGACTCCACAGGAAATTTCCAGAAACAGCACCCTAATGAATTTCAACTTCCATTTATGCTTCCAAAATTATGATCCAAGTTTAACCTCATACAAAATCTCATTTTAAACACTTTAAAACCACTAAAAACACCAAAATCCATTCCCAAAACACTAGTATATCCAGCTGGACGAAATTATTGTCTAACCAACAAAATGTCAAATTTCCATTCTAACACCGTAATCTTGTCTACAATCATTCCTAATTTGTTGTTTGAACCCTTAATCATACTCTAATCATATTTAAGAAATTGGGCAGCAACTCCCCATAAACTTAGGGTTTCCACAATTTCAAGAATGCAAGGGAATACCACCATAAATTAATTCACCAACTCAAATACTCCATAAGAAGGTAGAATCACTAACCTTTGATGTTCTTGTAATTTCTTCTTCCTTGTTTACCCAAAATTTTCAGCCCCCCTTCATGAACACCATAAGAAGACAGATTTTTGGATCAATAAGAGTTGCAAAAAGAAGCTTAGAAGAGATGGAAGAGGTTACCTAAAGCTTTACCTATTGAATCCTTGAGTTTTTCCTTCTCCCTTTCTCTTAGAATTTTTCCACTCTTCCTCCTCCCTTTTCTCGTGTTGGCTGAAAATGTGGGGGGAAAAAGTGATTTAATGTCAATTAAAAAGGGTCCAAATCAGCTGAAATAATGAAGGGGAAAAAAAGACCTCCAACTAACCCATATTTACCACTTTGCCATCATGTAAAAATCCAACTATTTAGTTGGAATGTTTGGCCAATTTCCTTCTTTCTTTTTTCTTAGTTTGGCCAAAAATTTAAGCCTCTCTTAGGATGATTTTAACCCACTTTGTTAACTTATAACCCATGCTCATGTGCCCATAAATTCTAAATAATTATAAGACATATGGCACAATTTCATGAAAATTATAATTTTAACCTTGCTTCAATTTTTTTTCTTATTTCCTAAAAATACTCATGCAACTTCTTCTCATTCCTTTTTGGACAAATTTATTACACATAACTTCATGAAAATTCGCATATGCAAATAATTTCACATTAATGCACATGAAAAATGAGGATGTTACATTTCTTCCCCTGTAAAAATAAATTTCGTCATCGAAATTGCTTATACGTACCTCATACTCCTTGACATGAACTCTGGATACTGTTCCTGCATATCCTCAACTGTCTCCCATGTAGCTTCTCTGGGAGATAATCCTCTCCAGACCACTTTTACAAATGGAATGCTTTTACGCCTGAGTTGCTTCTCTTGATGATCAATAATTCGCTCCGGCTCAACTGTAAAAGTATGATCCTCTTGAACATCAATATTTTCATACTCAAGAATATGTTTCAGATCCGGTTGATATTTCTTCAATTGAGAGACATGAAAAACGTTATGTAATTTACTCAAATTTGGTGGCAAAGCAAGCTCATAAGCCACTGGTCCCCGTTTTGCCAATATTTCAAAAGGACCAATATACCGAGGACTTAATTTCTTTCGTTTAATGGCTCTACCCACTCCAAAGGACAGGAGATATTTTCAAGAATACATGATCACCCTCATTAAATTCTAGAGGTCTCATTCGTTTTCATTTATCTCGCATAACTTTTCTCGCCGCTTTGAGCCGCAAGGAGCCTCTTCTTGATTAAACAGATTTGCTCGAAGTCTCATCCACCATTTCTATGGCCCGAACAATTCACGCTCGATAACTCGTCCAACGAGAGGGGGATCGGCATTTTCGTCCGTATAGAGCCTCATAAGGAGCCATCTGGATGCTAGCATGATAGCTATTATTATAGGCAAATTCGGCGAGAGGTAAATGTTGATCCCAATTTCCTTTGAAGTCCAATACACATGCACGTAACATATCTTCCAAAGTGTCTCGGATTGTCCTCTCGATTGTCCATCTTGTTTGTGGATGGTAAGCGACTAAATCTCAACCTTGTTCCCATTGCTTGATGTAGAGCTTGCTAGAATCGTGAAGTGAAGCGAGGATCTCGATCAGAGACAATACTCTTTGGTGTACCATGGAGTCTGATGATTTCACGTATATAAATCTCTGCCAATTTCTCAGGAGAATAATTAACACTGACAGGAAGAAAATGCGCGGACTTAGTAAGTCGATCAACGATTACCCAGATTGCATCATGATGCCTGATCTTGGGTAGACCCACAATCAAATCCATGGTCACGTTCTCCCATTTCCACTTTGGAATCTCTAGACCCTTTAAGAGTCCTCCCGGTCGTTGATGCTCAGCTTTGACCTTCGGCAAGTCGACATGTAGCCACATATAGAGTTATTTCCTTTTTCATACCAGGCCACCAAAATTGTAATTTCAGATCTCGATACATTTTGACCACACCAGGATGAATGGTGTATTTGCTTTTATGAGCCTCATCAAGAATTTTCTGTCTCAAATCATCGTTAGGTGGCACATAAATTCTTTTCTTATATCGGATCAATCCGCTTGGTGAGATGTCATAATCTGTTGTTTCTCCTCGTTCGATCTTTTCTTGAATAGACTTAGCTAGATCATCTTGCATCTGTGCTTCTTTTATTTCAACACACAGACTATTCTCCTCTTGGCTAGCAAGGAGACTAGCAATGTATGCCTCATGAGGTGCATTTTTATTTGCGAAGATCTGATTTGATAAATTCAAGTCACGAAAATCCTCTAGCAATTTCCGCTCTTTGATCATCATAAATGCAACCTGCACAGTTTTTCTGCTCAACGCATCTTCAACAATATTGGCTTTACCCGGATGGTATTTGATTTCCGGTTGTAGTCTTTTAGCAACTCCATCCATCTATGCGCCTCATATTAAGTTCCTTCGATCAAACAGATACTTAAGGCTTTTATGGTCGCGATAGCTCAACAAGAGTACCATACGATAGTGTCGCCATATTTTCAAAGCAAAGACAATAGCTGCAAGCTCCGAGATCATGTGTAGGATAATTTAACTCATGAGGCTTCAACCGACGAGAGGCATACGCTACAACTCGCCCCGCGCATCGACACATCCCAATCCCCGTAAACTAGCATCGCTGTAGACCATATAGGTCTGGCTCGGATCTGGGATAATCAACACAGGTGCTTGTCGTCAGCCTCTCCTTCAGTATCCAGAAGCTCTCCTCACAACGCTCATCCCACACAAATGACTGGTTCTTTCTCAGGAGCTTTGTCAGTGGCAACACAATCCGAGAAAAATTCCGTATGAACCGGCGATAATACCCTGCTAGACCGAGAAAACTGCGTATTTACGCAACGCTCGGCCTTTTCCAAATCAATACGCTTCCACTTTACTAGGGTCCACGGATACACCATTTTCGAAACTACGTGGCCCAGAAATTTAACCTCGAAAGCCAAAACTCACATTTACTAAGTTTAGCATAGAGTCGCTTTTCCCTCGAATATTCAATACAAGCCGCATGATCCTCATGTTCCTCCCGACTCTTTGAATAGATCAAGATGTCATCAATGAATACCACCACAAACTGATCTAAATACGGTCGAAAAATTTTGTTCATGTAATCCATGAAGATAGCAGGAGCATTCGTCAGACCAAACGGCATCACAAGAAATTCATAGTGCCCATACCTGGTCCTGAAAGCAGCCTTCGGAATATCCTCAGCTCTAACCCGTAGCTGATGGTACCACGAACGTAAATCAATCTTTGAAAAGATACAGAACCGAGATAATTGATCTAGCAAGTCATCAATTCTAGGAAGAGGATATTTATTTTTCACGGTCCTCTTATTCAGTTCCCGGTAGTCAACACAGAGTCTCAAACTGCCGTCTTTCTTTTTCACAAATAAGACCGGGGCTCCCCAAGGTGAAACACTAGGGCGAATAAACCCCTTTTCAAGTAATTCTTCTATCTGCTTCTTTAACTCAATCATTTCATTTGGTGCCATGCGATAGGGTGCTTTAGAAATTGGTCCAAGACTGTGCACAATGTCAATAGCAAACTCCACCTCTCTCTCCGGTGGTAACCCGCTGATATCATCAGGAAACACGTCGGGAAATTCACTCACCACTGGTATGTCATCTAGAGACGGTTCTGAATCTGCCTGTATTGAAAAGAATACCACATATCCTTTGCACCCTTGCTTAATGCACTGCTCTGCCTCAGTAGCAGTAAGAAAACCAAGGCTTGCTTTGGCACTAAGATTTTGCTGTTGATCAGGATAGATAACCTTTCTATTGTCGAAGTCTAGTACAACGCTATTAGCCGTCAACCAATTTAATCCCAAAATCACCTCAATATCATGCAACGGTAAACAAATCAGATCCACAGTGGACTCATATCCGTCCACGATCACAATGCGCTCGAGACATACATCAACAGTTTTAGATTTGACTCCCAAATGAGTAGACACAATCGAGATCATAAGGCAATTTGTGAACATTCAAATTCATACGTCCGACACAATATAAGCTATGAAAGAGTGACTAGCACCAGAATCAAATAATGCATGTAATAAACAATCATGAAGAGAAATCGTACCTTGCAACAATTCAGGGGATTTACGAGCATCCTCCCGAGTCAAAGCAAATACCCGACCCTGACTCTGGGGTCTCCTCTCAGCAGTCTGCTGTGGACAATCATGACTGATATCCCCTGGTTTGCGGCAAACATAAAAAACAATCCGCCATCACAATTAGATCCAGGGTGTGATTTTCCACATTTATTACACACTTGAGACACTGCAGGCCTCTTGAAATTTGATTGACTAGATTGGAAAGGCTTTTTAGAATTGCCACGATTCTTGTTCCATGGCCCTTTTCTTTTTTGTGAAGAATTACCGCGAGTAGATTCACTGCGGTTCATAGTATTTCTAGAAGCATGCAATTCATTAAGATTTCTTTCAACAATACGACATTCATCAACTGCTTGATTAAGCTCACGGAATTGCCGAGCAACTAGTTTTTCTCTGATTTCAAATTTAGATCCACGAATCAATACGTCAGCCAGGCTACCCTCGATTTGGATTCTTGTGATAAGCGTAAATATCGAGATAAACGAGTAAATCTCGCATAATAATCCTCAAAAGATTCATCAGTTCCCTGCTGAATAGTTAAGAATTCAGATTCTTTTGCAAGTTGAATTGAGCGAGGGAAATATTGTTCATTGAATTTTTCTTTAAAAACCTCCCAAGTAATGGGGATATTACGAGCATGAAGAGTTGTTTCAATGTTCCTCCACCATTTGTCTGCATCACCCTCTAATTTATAAATAGCCAATAAAGGCCTTCTGTCAACAGGGCATTCTAGAACCTGAAAGATTTTATCAAGGCGCAGTAGCCAATCCTCGGCACTATCAAATTTGCCTCTGAATACCGGAGGTTGATGTTTATAGAATTGTTTAACCCAGTATTGAGGAGTCTCAACTTCTCTGTTGTTCAATGGCCGTTGTAGTTGCTCATCATTATTATTACTATTATCATTAGTATTGTTTGTGCCATCAACAGTTCGTTCTTCTTCGTGATCACGAGCTCTTATTTCATTTATCTCAGCTTGCATTTGCTGCATCCTATTCCCTTGTTCTCTTATTAGACCCATCATTTCTCGCATCAGATTATCATCTCGAGGATTAGGTATTTCTGGCTCACGTTCTGGCCTGACTACTCTGGCTTGTCCTCTGCCTTTTCCCCTTGCCATTTTAAGAATTTAGCTTAACACAAGCAAGAGAAAATGTTATTTCCACAAAAATAATATTAAGTTATAATCCATAAATTGATAAGCAACCATACTGAAAACTTACATAATACATCATTTCCCAACATATCATTGATTCATATATCAAAACATTAACTATTCATTAACTGTTCTACATAATTGTACAATCAAGCTACTTCTTATAAGACTCTCATAATATACTTCCATACACCGATAGCCAGATCAGGATACCAAAATAAGTCTGCAGTGACTGATACATATCATTTTAAAAGACTTGAAACTCCAAATTAGACCCTTGGTTCATAACACCATTCGTATATTCTCCTAATTGCGCTCCTTCTACCATAGTACTTCCCAAATCTTACACTTACCTTCTTTCGATTATAATTAACCACAAGTATGTCAGTCTCCATTTTATTTATCAGTATCGTCCAAACCGCGCTCTGATACCACAATTGTTACACACCTACCGGCCTCGCCCTTTCGGGTGGCGGGTAGTGTGGTTCTTTACTTTTATTTAATTTTTAGCTTATATTTCCTCGGTTAATTTATGACACACATCAAAGTACAAGAAGCAAAGCACACACTGGTTTGGACGGAAATATACTGATAACAAAACGGAAGGATAAATTCTTCCCCGGAGGGATCAAAATATACAGTCATCCGGATAATAGTGCCTAACCATCCGTAATAACATAATACAATCATCCGGTAATCAAAATAAATACCCAAAAATAACAACACCAACATCCACCTCCACACTACTCCGGAGCCTTACCTCTCTCTCCCCGCTCCGGTCTCGATGAACCGCCGAGGGCTTAAATGGGGCCGGGATTCAAAATTGAATCCCGCAGTAACCGTTAATTTCATATAAAATGTATAACAATGCATGTAAGAAAAACCATAAATAAACAAATACCACATGACATTCAGTATCAAGGCACACAACCAAATCCGAACTAGCAGTCCTAATAGCACACAAGATAGATCGCAAAGTGGTCCTAATAGCACACAAAGACACACCACCGGGCACAAAGACACAAAGAAAAGCCCTTAATGCACACAAAGATGTTCCGGTTCCATAGCGCTAGGAAATAAATGATAACTAAATGTATGCAATTTCAAGGTAAAACATACATACACAAGTCACACAGAGTATATGAAGATTAAGGTTACTACCTGGCAGTCGACCACTACTATAAATAATTTTCCTACAAGACAATATCACATTTAGCCCTAAAATTACAAAATATAAATAAAATCAAATCCTCCTCAATAAATATTTTCTTTGGTAAATTAAAATAAACCCAATCAATGTGTCCATATTCACTAAATTCCTTTTCTTATTAAGGAATTTAATTTGGGCCCATATATTCTTAATTTTCGTCCTAAATCTGAAATTTTTCTGAAATAGAAGCCCAACTTCAAAAATTCATAATTAAATCTAGAAAACTCCTTTTGGATTGATTCCAAAGCCCAAATGACCTTTAATATGTCTATTTTCAACCAAAAATACTCATTTAGGCCAGACCAAGTCGAAAGTTCATCCATAGCCCAAAATACCCCTGCTGTCCGAAATAATGCCCTGTTTTCAGGGGCTATTTTGAAACATTTATTTCTCTTAGCAAAAATTCATAAAAATACAAATTATATACCAAATTAATCCTTGAGATGTCTATTTTCTCCCTGTAAAATATCATAATTGTTCAAGTCCATTTACTAGGTCAAATTTCGTGAAGAAGGTGACTGACTCCACAGGAAATTTCCAGAAACAGCACCCTAATGAATTTCAACTTCCATTTATGCTTCCAAAATTATGATCCAAGTTTAACCTCATACAAAATCTCATTTTAAACACTTTAAAACCACTAAAACACCAAAGTCCATTCCCAAAACACTAGTATATCCAACTGGACGAAATTATTTTCTAACCAACAAAATGTCAAATTTCCATTCTAACACCGTAATCTTGTCTACAATCATTCCTAATTTGTTGTTTGAACCCTTAATCATACTCTAATCATATTTAAGAAATTGGGCAGCAACTCCCCATAAACTTAGGGTTTCCACAATTTCAAGAATGCAAGGGAATACCACCATAAATTAATTCACCAACTCAAATACTCCATAAGAAGGTAGAATCACTAACCTTTGATGTTCTTGTAATTCCTTCTTCCTTGTTTACCCAAAATTTTCAGCCCCCTTCATGAACACCATAAGAAGACAGATTTTTGGATCAATAAGAGTTGCAAAAAGAAGCTTAGAAGAGATGTAAGAGGTTACCTAAAGCTTATCTATTGAATCCTTGAGTTTTTCCTTCTCCCTTTCTCTTAGAATTTTTCCACTCTTCCTCCTTCCCTTGTCTTCTGTGTTGGCTGACCCAAAGTGGGAAAATGAGTGATTTAATGTCAATTAAAAAGGGTCCATCAGCTGGCTAAATGAAGGGGAAAAATGACCTCCAACTAACCCATATTTACCACTTTGCCATTATGTAAAAATCCAACTATTTAGTTGGAATGTGTTTGGCCAATTTCCTTTTTTTTTTCTTAGTTTGGCCAAAAATTTAAGCCTCTATTAGGATGGTTTTAACCCACTTTGTTAACTTATAACCCATGCTCATGTGCCCATAAATTCTAAATAATTATAAGACATATGGCACAATTTCATGAAAATTATAATTTTAACCTTGCTTCAATTTTTTTTCTTATTTCCTAAAAATACTCATGCAACTTCTTCTCATTCCTTTTTGGCCAAATTTATTACACATAACTTCATGAAAATTCGCATATGCAAATAATTTCACATTAATGCACATGAAAAATGAGGATGTTACATCCTCACTCTATCTCTCACTTTCTCTCTTCCCTTGCTCTAACTCCATGACGCCTCGCCGAAGATCTGGAGCGTCACCTGTGTCCGAGAGGGCAAGGGCAAGCTCTGTGTCGGAGAAGAGTTCCTCGGTCTTCTCGATTCGGAGGTGGTGGCGCTTTAGCGATGTCGGCAAGGGAGATTAGATCTGATCTGTGCTTGTGTCGGCGAGATCTGATCTGTGCTTGTGTCGGCGAGATCTGATTTGATCTGTGACTGGTTGGCTTTGGAGTTTCCATGGAAGTGGGAAAGAGCTCTGGCCAAGTGTGATGGGGGTAAAGGACCAAAGAAAGGACACCAACACTAGCATTTTTCATGGCGAGTTTAGTTTGTATCTCGTTATCTCTCAAATGCACAAGTATTTTTCTGCGTCTTGCTTGATTTATTTGCGGAATCATATTCTGGGTGTCCTATTTAAGTAATGGACAATCATCCTTGATTCTACACTGATTTTTTTACCAATGGGTTTGGACCTCTTTGTGGTAGTCAAATGGAATATGCCCAGCTATTTTTTTATCAAGAAACTTGAAAAAATATATCGCACCATCTTCTGTTTTTAAATTGGGAGGTTGATACTCCAAAGAAGCAAGGTCCAACTAGAAAGTTTTCTGCTTACTCGGTGTGTAAGGGAGACTGTGAGGGACGAGAGTGCTCAGGACAGACTGAATCTGAATGAGGCGTGTGTTATTGAAAATATATATATATATATATATATTCGGGCCGACCGGACTGACCGAGGGATTTGAGCCCTTAGCCCGAAGTCCGGTCTGACCCGAGCAGATCGGCCTCCGGTCCGGCCTGCTCAAAGTGTCTCGCACCAATTTTTTTGCAGCCCAGACGGCCGGCCGACGGGTCGACCGACCTCGGGTTTTTTGGACATGCCTAGTTTAATCAATGACAATGTTGGATATTTTGATTGATATTGCATTGATCAAGATATGTGTGGATAATGACAAAACGCCTTACTTTTCTTGAATTTATATATATATATATATATATTTATATATATATACGTGTAAAAACTATGTTTTGTATTACGATTTTACGTTTTACGATTTTTCCTTCTCCTTCTGCTTTCAGGTAAAAACTACGTTTTCACTACCTTAATAAGAGTGAATGAAATTGGGAAACGTTTATGTATACTTTCTTTGTTGTTAAATCTGCAATGTTACTCTTTGTTTTAGTAGCATTTATTGGTTTGACCAAAAAAAAAAAAAAATAGTACTAGCATTTATTGGTAACCAGAGTATTTTATTATTTTATTTCTTGCAAACTGGTTCGCTCTTAGATCTGATGCTCGAGACAACACAATGCCACGTAATCCAACTGAAATTCTCTTTATGGAATCAATTGCGTATGTAACTAGGATTTGGTAATCAATATTTATATATGTATTATTATATTTTTGCCTACAAAATTTTAAGATTGAGCTTTTGTTTTTCTTTGTACTTTGGACTCTGGTTAAAATTTAATTTTACTCCGTGATTAATTAAGACTCAAGACTTTGTCGGTAAAACAATCGGTAGCACTTCTGCAAGCCTTCTTTAAGTATCAAGGGCAAATAATTTTATATTCACTCTTAAATTATAAAATGGATAGTTTAGATTTAATAAGTAATAAAATTATTACTATAATATTACATTATATTATTTATTTATGTTCATCTTTAGGTTAAGCTGTAAAAATAAATGAGATTTTTCTGAAAGTGTGTCTAACACCAAATACTTTTTTAGGGTAGAAGTGACTATGAACTTTTAAAATAAATATAAAAATACATATTGACTATTATTTTGACTTTATTTTACTAAAAGTGGCTACGGTGATATGGAGATAATGTGGACACTAAAGAAACAACTCGGAAGAACAAGTTGCTAGCTAGGCAAGGAATATAATATATAGACAGCATTGCCCTCAACCTTCTCATAAACTCCCCATCTTCTTCATTACTCACCCTCCCCAACAGCAAACATCAAGTCATCAACCATGAACAAATAATAAATCAAGAAAAAAGAAATAAAAAAACTAGTCAAGTAATATCATCCCTTACCAACAAATATGCCTAGATCAACTTAGGGTAAAATTGAAAAAAAAAAAAAAAAAATACTTCGATTATGAAGAAAAAAAACCATGGAACCAAATCTTCATCATCAAAGGCCAGACCAAAAACTAGATCAACACTAGATTCAAATAAGCAAATCACTAATATGTTGTTAAAGAGGATAAAAAGCATCGACAAGCAAGCAATCAACCTCAACCAGAACCTTCCTGTTTCCCTTACCTCATGCTAGTTCGAGACCATCCAGTAGAGCCCACAACTCAGTCTGCAATGTCGAGCATGTATCTATATTACGACAACATCCCCCGAGCCATAAACTGTTATGATTTCGAAGTACACAACCTGCTCTTGCAGCGCCGAAGTCTACCTTTCTTGCTCCGTCACAGTTAAGAGCCACAAAGCCCTCCGGTGGCCTGCTCCACGTGATAATTTGAGCCTCCGTTGCCATCTTTAACCCTTGCGCGTGGAGGATCTTCTGCCTTGACTCATAACTAAACTCTATGAGAGCCTTTAGCTCATGAAGCAGACGCAGCGCTTGTGTTGTTTCATTCCTGAAGACTTTTTTTGTTACGACCTTCCCACAACTTCCAACATCTTAGCCCAAAAGCATACTCTATGAACCTTGATCGAAAGGACTGCAACCATGCCTTTAAAGGTTACGAAACAACCATTTAGGCACTTCTTGCTGAGAGAACTCTGCTAATTTGTTACCTTGCACAAGCTGTTTCCATATCTCTTGGGCAAGCGTACTTTTTCATAGCACGTGATCCACGTTCTCAACCGATTGGTTACAAATGCTACACCGATCCGAGTTAAAAATATGCCACCAATACCTCTCAGCATTAGTGAGAAGGAACCGAAGAGACCCTCTAACCCTTTGAGCCGCTCCTTCCCATTTCCAGATTGACCCCCACCTATTATTTGTTACTCCTCAATCCTATTCACATAATAAATCATAAGCAGAGCAAACTGAAAAGCTACCGTCACCTGTCTGCTCCCAAAACACTCGTGCCTGACCGTCATCCACCATCGGGGGTTAGCACCTGCAATAAGAGATAAGACATCTTCTGGAAGGTCGCGGATAAAGAGGCTCCAATTCCACTGCAGACAGCCAATTGTCAGACCAAAACCGAACATGAGAACCATCACCATAATCTCATCGTGTTCCTAGTTCCAAATCTCTCCATACCTTCTTGATGTTACGCCATGAGTAGGATCAATTTCGGTCTTCCACTGAGCTACCCCATACAAAGTCCTGGATTTAGTTTCTCAATACGACCACACACCCCACTTGGTAGTTTAGTGGTTTGCATGGCATATGATGGAATAGCGGAAAGAACAGATTTATCAAGCGTGATACGACCTGCAAGAGAAAGAGACTTGGCGGTCCACCCCGATAATCTTGTTCTTACCTTCTCTTCAATATACTCATACGCTCTCTGAGCAAAATATACTCGTACTTCCCTAGCTTAACTTGCTTATGAAGTAAAGGAACCCTAGATACTTTCCAAGACCATCTGTCCTGTTGAACTCCAATTCATTGCTAATCCATTCTTTATAATCATTCGACACATTCATCAAGGGGTTCCTTTACTTGTGCCCTGAGCTTATGCACTGAGCTCAAGCAAAACTCATCTAAAGTATCTCTGATTAATTGCACTTGGCTGGCATTGGTAGTGTTAAGTCATCCGCAAAGAAGAGATGAGATAGGGCAGGCCCATTGTTTCCCATTCGTATAGGCTTTCATCTTCTAGTTTCAACCTTAGTTCTTAGCAATCATTTGAGATAACCGCTCCATACAAATAACAAAAAGATAAAGCGATACTTGTCTAATACCATGTGTAGGAATGAATTCTCCTGTTCGTGTACCATTCCAAACCACACTCATGCTACAAGAAGTGACGCATAGCATTACCGCCATTACAAACTTCTCTGGTAAGCCGGTATCTGTAAGTAAGTCCTCAATAAAATCCCATCTCAGCCGATCATATGCCTTTTTGAGGTTTAATTTAATAACCATCCATCCTTCTGAACCACGTTTATATCGCATAGAATGGATAACTTCTTGGGCTATGATAATATTATCAGTAATATTGCGGCCACCCACAAAGCTCGCCTGATTGGGACGAATTAACCTGGGAAGAAGCTTTTTCAGACGATTGGCAAGAGCTTTGGAAATGGTTTTATATAAAACCCTACATAAACTTATTGGCAGAAATTCCTTTATTTTCTCCGGGGTCGACACTTTAGGAATGAGAGTGATAAGGGTTCGATTAAGCTCAGGATCGAGTAGCCCCTCTTCAAAAACTTTTCTTACCATCTCACACATTGAGGGATCCACCACTGACCACTGTGATTGAAAAAACGATGCATGGAGCCCATCAATTCCAGGTCCCGTCAAAGGCTTCATTTGAAAGAGGGTCTTGCGTACTTCACTGTTCATAATATTATGCCCAAGAGAGTGCACCATACCTTCGGCTAATTGAGGAAAAAACCCTCTACCACCATACACCGGAGCTTCCTCGTCATCCTTAGAATAGAGGTTTTCAAAGAAAGCCACCATCCACTCTTGGAGGACATTTTCAGAGCACCACTACCGTCCATCCTCGCCTTTGAGAGCCGTGATTCTTCTACGCCTGTTCCGACGAATTGCTCGACCATGAAAAAACGAAGTATTTCTGCCTCCAAAGTTTATCCAGTCACACCGAGCCCTTTGTGCCCAAGTCATACTTTCCTGTTCACAAACAGTTCAAATATTCCTTACAGAGGTCCTTCTCCAGCCTGTCTAACAAGGAGCTAATGTTTTCATTATATTCTTGAGCCAGTCTGTATCCCTTTTAATCTCGCAACAACACGTTTCTTGTGACGTTGAATGCTGCCAAAAACAGTATGATTCCATTCCGTGGCTTTTTCTGTAAAGTTCTGAACATTCTTAACAATTGATAATAATTTGTTGCCGTCAAAATCTCCTGAAATCAGGCTGCAAATTTTCAATTCAAAGCCCTAACATATTTCCTTTTCTTCCGTTTCCTCCTAATTTTTAGGATCGCTCTGAAACAAAAAACGAGAAGGTGAGAGAATGCTATGAAATATGAAAACACGCTCATAAGCCCAACCAATTTCGAACGCTATGAATTTCACCCCTTCCAGCGGCCGCTCATTGTACTCCGGCGACTCTCTTTGTGCTATCTACTGACAGAAGATCACCCAGAAGCCCAATTCCTGAGGTAATTATTTTCTTTAGTAAAGTTATCGACACAACTTTTTTAATGTTAATTTGGGTCTGATTAAGATTTGAAATCGAATCCTAAGCACAGAATCTCTTCCATTCTAGCAGATCCTAGTCTTCGTTAAAATTTATTTCTCATATATGCACAGAATCTTAAGATTTGTTTTTTGCTAACGGTAAAACGTACTATTTTGAGGCTAGTGTTCTTTTGGGTTTTCTTTGAAAATTTATTTCTCAAGTCGTGCTTTTAGTTAGTCACCTGAGGTTTGCTTCTTTTTTATTTTATTCATTTTATTTTACATTTTGCCCTTTAGAAATAGTACAAAGGTGAAATTTTTCTTAGTTGAAACTTGAAATACAGCTCTGCCCTTACTTGAAAACAGTTCTGCCACCAATGTTAATCACATGAGGTTTGCATTGTAATCGTGAAGCATTATATTTGGTTCTTTTTTTTTTTTTTTTTTTTTTTTTTTTTTTTTTTTTTTTATTGATGTTACCATCAGTATTTGGTTTTTTTATTAATGCTCTGCCCTTGCCTTGAAAATGGCTCTGCCACCAATATTAGTTAGTCAAGACTTAAGTTATAGATTTATTTTGGAATATTCTAAAATATAGAATTATGAATTACATTTGAAGTTTGCAATATTACTTATCATATATGATTATAGTCGCTTTTTTTTCCACATAAGATGTGACAAGGTATTACCATTTTGGCATGGAAGCCCGCCTAATAACTTATTATTGCCCAGCCCAAAAACAATAGGGCTTTTATCGGGCCAAGCATCGGCCGTATTTTATCGCCCAATGATCCTTCGAGAAAGGCATCGATAAGAGCTTCGCCCAACCCTCTCCATGACAATGGCTTTGCAATAGTTAAGATAAAGCAACTTGTGTCATTTATAGGGTTATCAATTAATTAAGAATCTTTGTTTGGGATGGTATTGACTAAAAAGAGTTAAATAATTAAATTAAATATATTTATAATAAAGGAGCTTATGTTATTTTAAAACCATTTCGTTTCAATTGAATTTTTCAAATTATAAAGTTAGTTAAAGGTGCTCTAAATACATCGTAAAGGTGACAAAGATAATCAAAATCAAATAACCCATTTGTCTCCACACACCACACATTTCATGTAGGAATCTAATACCAATTTATAACCTAATAAGCCACAACATATAAATTATAATTTCCAATTCTTAAAAAAGTATAAAATGCTTATATAAAAAAAGAAAGTATAAACTGCTCATGATATAAGCACAATCTTCAATCAACATATCTAATAAAAGTTACACACACACACATTATAAGCTTTTTTAATGCACATTTTTTCCCTGTTCCAAAGTTAAAAATAAAAGCATTTTTCAAAGCGTATTGAGTCTCTTTAACTTTACCTTATTCTATAAAAGAACGTGCATTTAAAATCCCTAGATTTTATTAAATGAGTCTCTTTAACTTCACCTTATTCTATAAAAGAACATGCATTTAAAATCCTATTAGATAAGATGTGGAAATTAGAGGATTTGGGAAGAGAAGAACAGAACAGGGGAGAGGGAAGAGAAATCAGGTGATGCTCATTCATTCATCATAACAAGTACAGAGATACAATGGATAGTCATATGCCTTATATAGGCAATACCTCTAGACCTACTAATCCCAACTAACTACCATTAGTTACTAACAATTAACCAACAACTAACTAATCCCTTCCTAACTAACTAACCTAATTAGTTATTTACAGTTCACATATCAATACCCCTTCCCAAAAACATCATTGCCTCAAGGATGTGAAACAATAAAAACATAAACCTAAAGAATAAAAAATACAAAACTCAAAAATACAAATCTGAATCAATCAAAAACATCCCCTTCGAGAGCCCACTTCCCGACGACTTCATTCCACAATACTTTACGTAGCGCTTCACTTAGTCTCTTGCCGGTTAGAACTCTTTGTAGGTAGCCCTCTCTAGTTAGCCATTTCTCAAAGAACACACCATTGATTGATAGAGAATTTCATACCAACAAAAAGACAATTTTTTTTTTTCAACTTCTTTTTTTTTAAAAAAATAAATAAATAAAAAACTCACATTGCGTATCTCATTTTTCTTTGTCGCCAAGAATGCGATTTTGACCCAAAAACCAGAATTATTCGACATGAACAGCCGATTTCAGACGAGGCAGAATGGCACCCAAAATGATGTCAGATTCCAATGAACAGAAACGAACCAGAATCCCGACGGGACAAGATGAAAACAAATCAGGAGGAGTCGACGAGACTCCAGATGATCACTGTTGTCGAAATCAAATGAACGAAGAATCGAAATTCTGGAATGAAGAATCAGCAGTAATCGACTAGACCCGACAATGTAGAGCAGCTGTAGACTCAAACTCGTGCGACGCCAGAACCCAGACTCGTCAATGCAGAACGAAGACTTGGAACCCGATGGAAACCAGACGCAATCTTGGATATTGGTTTGAGCACCGCCAGAATTCCTTCAAAGAATTTTTTTTCTGACTCTTTGCACGTTTGACACAAGCAGAATTCAGAATTAATCGACAGAGGTGAACCAGAATCTGACGACAGAAAAATTTAGAGCCCGAATCGTTCATACGACGCAACCCAGAAGCACGCGATTCCCAGAGTCAACTAAGTAGTCTTGAACATGTTGTCTGATCTTGGAAGTCGTTTTTTTAGTTTCTTGGATTATTTTCTTGAAGGAAGGTCTGAACCGTGAGGAGAAAAGAATGGTTCAAACTTGGACTCAAGACTATATTGATTGCTTCTTGAATACCAGTCCAAGCCGAGAAGAAGAATGCACTGGACTGATTCAACATATAAACATGTTTGGTCAGCATTTAATTGCACAGTCATCGCTTAAAACTATTGAGTCAGTATTTTCCGTCAAATCCGACTAACGGTGTTAACATTAAGTGACCGAACGTGCACTTTACAAACTTAAGGAATTAAAATGATACCGAGGCAAACATAAATGACCAAATGTATACTTTAGCCTATTTTGGACTGAATGGAGTACATTTATGAACAAAACAAACCTCTTTACTTGCTCAAAAAAGGGAACTCATCCAGTTCTAAATATATGACATATTTTACAGTGCAAATCACACTATAAAATATTTCCTATATTTAGGATCGGAAGTAGCATCACATATATATAATATACAGTGGGAATCAAATCAGGAACAGGATACCATCAACAACATGTGTTAATTAAGAAATAAAGAATCATATTCTTGTATTATTTTTATTCCGTCATATTCTTCTTCTATATATTACTGAAGCATCTTCTTAATTGCTCTTTGGGAGCTAGCTAGCTTGGGGGAATGATGAAGTTCAAAGCTCACATGCTCATGGTTTCAACACAGATAGGCTTTACGTTATTGTATTTCATCACCGAGGCTTCCTTCAACCATGGCATGAACCCTCATGTTTATGTAACTTACAGGCATATTGTGGCTTATATTGTCATGTTCCCTTTTGCTTACTTTTTAGAGAGGTAATAAATCTGTATTTTTCTTTCATTTGTTGAGTTTGGATTGAGTGAAAATAACTTATTGATGTCCTTTATGTAAATATTTAGTTCAAATCTTATGAATGAAGAGAACTATGATGGAGTAGTTTTACAATGTCTTAGAGACCTGACTTAATCCGAACATGAATTAGTCAGTAGTATAATAATGTTAAACCTTAATCTGGGTCAGTCGGTTAGATCAATGATCTATGGTGAATTAGTTCCATGGTTGGTCGATAAAAGTTTTGGACTGGTTGATTGGATTTAATTTTATATTTGTTTTTTCTTGTTGAGCATGTGAAATGAGATTATTTGTAACTTAAAAAAAAGTAGCTAGTCATTTTTGTGTTTTAATAACGAACTATGCTTTTTTATTATTACATATGAATATTTTTGTATGTTTTAATTAAATTAAATTATTTTAAATGTGATTGGATTGACACCAGTTTAAGCTTTTAATGTTTTAATTCTTCTTAGGGTTATTTACTAGTTCTATTGTCTCTTGACCTATTTAATAATTGCTCCAGTTTATAGCACCTGTCCTATGCTCATAATAAATAAACAAATAAATAAAAATTTCTATTGACAACACGGTAAGTTTGTTTGACTCTTTTATTGATTTTCATGCAAAATATGAGTTCCACATGGTAAACCAGAAGTTTGAGAGTCAAAATTTCAATTTGCAGAAGAATGAGGCCAAAGATGACAATGACTCTTTTCCTGGAAATTTTTGTGCTTTCTCTGCTGGGGTAAGCATAAAGAAATTAGTCAATATGTTTACATAACAATATTAATAATATGGGAGAGTATAGGCATTTAATTATAACTTGGCCAATTTTTTCATGGATTTTTCAGGGTTAGTTTAACCCTGAACATGTACTTTGCAAGCCTAAGATATACTTCTCCAACCTTTGTTGCTTCCATGGTCAACACCATAGCTTGCCTCACCTTCATCATTGCAGTGATACTCAGGTTTGATTTCTTCTTTTCTTCGTTCGGTGGTCAAAACTCAAAATGATACTAGTAATTAAGATTAAGCTCTCATCCTAAAGCCTCATGTAGTTTATTCTTAAGGCTTATCCTTTATATTAAAATAGTAGTTTATAGTTTAAACAACTTGATGACACTCACCTCTATCATATATATCTTTATTTGATTTGTCTTAAAACCATTAGATATGGGACTTTTATACTCCACAAAACAACATTACTAATATAACGAAGAGACGGCTTTCTTTTTTAATATTTCACTAGTCAAAAAAGTATTTCTACAGCAAGACTCGTACATTGATTGTTGTGAAGGCAATATAAAAAGTGTGATTGGTAGGATTTTCATAAATAAGATGTGAGACTAGTGACTTTTTACACTGATTAAAACAATAAATGGTGAATACTTTAAATTATTTAATTTGTTTAAATATTTCTTTTTTTCTACCATAGTTATACAACAACCAGTTTAGAGAGTTACTCTCTACATCGATTGTGCAACCGATGTAGAAAGGTAAAATCTATTTTTAAAAAAGAAAAAATAAATTACTTACTACACCTGTTTTTGGGTTAATTATTAATCATTTGTATTTTCAATTTTGTTAGCCTTGATCCATAATTTTGAGTTGAATAATTCAGGTTGGAAGTTATTGATTTTCTTCATCCTAGAGGTATAGCAAAAGTTCTTGGAACCTTGTTATCATTAGGTGGTGTACTGACCATGTCACTATTCAAAGGTCCTGTTATAAGGAACCTGTGGGATCAACCTCTGATTCAGATTCATGCAAAATCTTCTAATCCTATTCATGAAGATTGGTTAAAGGGTTCAATTCTCATTGTCTCAAGCTGCTTAACATGGTCTATTTGGTATAATATGCAGGTTTTGATCTTTACCTTTCCCATCAACTTACTATATATGAATTTTAGGGTCTGAATTATTTCTTGTTTAGAAGTTACAATTCATATTGCTTATCTTGGCTCAATATACTTGTAGTACAACGTAACTTTGTGTAAATCCTAAAAACTACAGCCTTTAAATCAATCATTTTGCCTCGGCGAAGAGTACTCTTGCCGCAATGAAATGGCTTTAAATTAAGACGGTCTCTGTGTCACTTCCTTCAGTGGGTACATCCCTCACGGAAGCAAGTGACACAGAGAGACAAACTCGTCGAAGTGAGTAATACAGAGAGACATTTTTAATTTTAGCCTTTTCGCCGCAGCAAAAGCACTCTTCATCGAGGCAAAATGCTCGATTTAAGGAAGTTTTAGGATGTTATTATACTTTGCAAATCAAATTAAAAACCCCTCACATTTTTATTTTTTTTAAAATTAAATTAAAATATCATTCTTTTCCCACACGCACGTCTGCGCGTGCGTATAGATTGGTACATTCACATATTAGTGGATGAGCGCTTCAAATTAAATCCAAATGATTCATTTAATATTACGTGCACATATTTTTTTAGATTTTGTGCTATATGCAAGAATATATGTCTAGTTTATTTAAAAGTTGCAGTGAAGTGGGAAAAAAAAAAAAAAAGAATATTAGGTTTTAAATAAGGAAAGTTATGGTAGTTGTTTCACTTCTCAACAGTAGCTTTTCATTTGTCAATGAAGACTTTTTCAATATTTTTTTTTTATGGTTGGGATCTTAATGATATTTTCAAAAAAAAAAAAAAAAAAAAAAAAAAAAAAAAAAAAAAAAAAAAAAAAAAAAAAAAAAAAAAAAAACCAGTTTCAGTGAAGAAGAAGAATGATGCAGTTGAGTGTGAAAATTGCAGGCTATGACCTTGAAAAGATACCCAGCGCAACTATCACTAACAGCTTGGATGTGTTTTGTTGGAGCAGTACAATCAGCTGTTTTCACAGCGATAATACAACATAAGCCATCAGCTTGGGCCATAGGCTTCAATATTGACCTTTGGTCCACCATTTATGGTGTAAGCATCATAGTCCACCATCTTCTAATGTTGCAAGTTAATGGGCCTTATATATATATATATATATATATATCTCTATATATCTCTATATCAGTGTTAGCTTAAAGGTTTGTTCTAAATAAAATAACTCAATCCACTTTGGCTCCTAAATTTATTATGTAATTTTTTCCCCAAACTTTTCATATTATTTGCATAGAGTAAAGGAGGCTTTCATCATTGAGGATAATGAATAAATGTGGTATTTTGGAGAAACTAACATTTATTAGTTATAAATAATTAATTTTCTTAACATATACAAACTAGTTATTTAACTCTTGCATTTAACATCAAAGGAGTATTTTGTTCTAGTGCACAACAAGCATGTGAATTGAAAGGAACCAAACGTAATGTTTTGATGATATATGAATAATCAGTATAATGATTAATGGCAGGGCATTGTCATGTCTGGGATGATAATCTTCATTCATCTATGGTGCACTGAGCAAAAAGGACCCGTTTTTGTCACTATGTTTAACCCTCTCTCTACAATACTAGTGGCCCTTTTGGCATACTTTGTCTTTGGTGAGAAACTTCATTTGGGCAGGTATGTAGTAATTTATCTCTCATCTTTGTAAGCAGTGGATCAATATGTTAAGTTATACTAATACTCTCTCTAATCCTAAATATAGGATCTGGTTAAGAAGTTTGTTTTGGTACTAAATATAAGACTTTATGTCTTTTATATTAGTTTTTTCTCCTCAAACTATCATTATTGATTACACAATGTTTTTAGGTAAGTTACATGAGAGAAGCTTGGTTGCTAAGTGACATAAAAGTCCTCATTGGCCAAAGTAGATAGTCATGCCTTGATTCGGCTTCAGTCTACTGCGCGTTCCCATTCACTGCTGTCAACTTCCTTAAAATAGTGTCGTTTTGGCGTAAAAACGACACTGATCTCTCTGTCTCTCTCTCTCTAACAAATATTTCAAGATATTATAGGTATTAAAAAGATATTTCGGACATTGACAGTATTGAAAAAATATTGATTGGTACTTCATGATCTTAAAAAATTATTTTAGATCCTAAAATAATTTTTTAAGATCATGAAATATTTTTTCAGCATTAGCCGTATCCTCAGTTAGTATCCTCATGTATTTTTTTAGTACCAAATAAGATTTAAAATATTTTTTCAACATCCTAAAATAATTTTTCAAGATTATGATGTATTTTTTAGTTTTGGTCAGTATCCTGAAATATTTTTTTAGTACCTACAGTATCTTGAAATATTTGTTGAAAAAAGAAGAAAAGAGAAATCAATATTGTTTTTGTGCCAAAACGACGCATGTTTTAAGGAAGTGGACGGCAGTGAATGGGAACATGCAGTGGACTGAATCCGAATCCGTCATGCCTATCGTAGTGAGAGAACACCCCTAGGCGATATATTTTAAGAAAGCCAATATATACACACACACACAATTGATGAACTTACGGAATTTGTTTAATCGGTGTGAATTAGTTTCTATATCTTGAAATATAGATACCAATAGACTTGGACTATCTAGATCACATCAAGATCTATATGACCTTATGGCCCAATCATTGCTACCACAAAAACAAACGTAAATTAAATTTAAACAAGAGTGGAAGAGTAAGTTTTGAGATTGCAATTAAATTTCTATACTCACATAAGCCCTCTTCTTCAGCATAATAGGAGCAGTTACTGTCATCTTTGGCTTGTATTTGCTGCTGTGGGGCAAGGAAAGTGACCAACACGCTCATACTGATCAACAACTCTAAAAAGTCACCAAAAATCATGTTCAAGGTGAAGCTAGCCTTTTTTTTCCCCCCTTCCATCCTTATTTGTTGTCCTTATTCGCCTACATCTATCATTTTGTAGATTTGTGGGTGGAGTGGAGGCTAGTGAGGATGAACACACGGGTCATTGGATTTTAACATTTTTATTTATTTCATTTGTTGCTACATTTTTTTTTTATTTTCTTACGTTACTTATTTTATATATTTTTAGTGAAACAATTTGTCAATTTTCACTACCAAATTTTATTTACTTTTAATTTTAATGCTCTCTCAAGTGAATTACCGAGTAACAAGCTAAGTCATTTTTTCCCCCTTCATTCTCTTTCTCCCTTTCTTTTTTTTTTTCTTTTTTTTTTTCATTTTCGCTATTTCTTTTTTTATCGTTCATGCTCTTTGTTCAAAGTTCAAACCTTCATCTCCCTTGTTCATACTGTTATGTATGCTCAGTACTAGAGGACTCAAGAGGGAAGATAAAGTGGAAAAAGCTAACTTAAAAGGGTTGTAGTAAGCAACAAAACGAGAGTAAAATCCAACCCACTTGTATAACTTTTATTTATTTGTTTGTTTGTTTTGCCCTTTTTCTTTAGAAGAGCTTTTATCATGTCGTGCCGTTGTTTTTTCTGTGCTATTTACATTTGCACGATAATAACCTATATGGCATTTAGATGATATTATACACAAACGATAAAAGCAAATCAATTTAAAATAGTTTAGGGGGCCAAAATTGTTCATAAGCTGCAAAGGATAGCCTTTTGAGTGGGCCGATGGTGCAGGATCATCTTGAGTTTCTTTGTTCTTTTTTTGTAAAGCACTTTTAGCCTCCCATTAGAGATAATCTTATTCGAAACAATGTCGGGTACTAAATGTGGGAACTTCTTCCAGCAGAAATTCGAACCTTAGTTCACCACTTTAATATGGTGATGAACTAGCTCTTTCCATTAGATCTAACCATCATGCATGGTTGCATAAAAGAAATCACTGCCCAACACAACCCTCCCAACAGTACCTTTTTTGGGATCAAAGTCAGACACTTGCATCTTTCTAGCATTTATATTAAAGAGAGAGGACAGCTTTATTTGACCTTTCACAACTACTAATCTGTTTTCATCATCATCTTCACGACCGCAACACAATAAAATCTAAAGCATTCATATATATAATTTCAAATGTCACATCTAACAAGGGTATTCCACATATGAGGTAAAAGCACAATTTTTGTTTTCCTTTGAAAGTCTCTGTGCTTGGCGGATTAGTAATTACTCTAAAGCGAGCAGGAACTGAGCTTGGAGCTAACACAAGCAGAGAATGATCAGATGACATTAGCTTCATTTTCAAGCTTGTCAATGAGTTCATCCACAGAAGCAAGGACGGACCTTAGTTGATACAAGGGGGGCCCCCCCCAAAAAAAAGTTCAGATTAGTTGGAATTTCTGCAGTGCTGTTCGCTGCTCTTCTGTTTCATCACGGCTCGACGAAGGAGAAGATGAACAGTAAACTTTTCTCCGTTTTCCAGCCTCCCTTCGTTCCTTTTCTAGCAGCACTCTTGTAGCTTTTAGGTTTTGATTCCATTCAATTGTGGGGCCCAGTCCATTCAAAATGACATTCAATTGCCGTCAGTCTCGTGCTCTCTGGTCATTGTTAAAAAGAAAAAGAAAAATTATATAATAATAATTAAAAGTTTCTGAGGGCATAAAATCTCCTAAATAAAATCTTCTAGAAATATCTTAGAAATATCTTCTTATTTTGTAATTGATATAATATCCATACTAGAGACATGTATGTTATCTTATACTACCTCCGTTCCTAATTATAAGATCTAATTGATTTTTTTGAGAGAAATTAAGGAAGTTAAATAAGTTACTTAATCATTTCATATGTTGTGTATCCTTAGATTATTATTAGTTTATTAGTCAAACAAATTAGTCTTAAGAAAAAAATAAAAATAAAAATACTCTAAAGTAATTTAATTAGCTTCATTAATCTCTCTAAAAAAGTCAACTAGGTCTTATAACTAGGACCGGAGATTAGAATTGTTAATTTATAAATCTGAATATTTTTAAAATGTTATATAATCATAAAATTTTTAATTAATTAATAAGTATACATTTGGCCCCCCAAAATATTTATCCCATGGTCCGTCCCTGCACAGAAGAAACAAGTATCCCAGCTATTCTCTTGTGGGGTTCAGTAACTTGAACAACCTCCAAATCAGATTTAATTTCCACATTCAACTCCTGTGGAGTGAACTTCTTTATAGGCTTCGATTTTGCTTTCATTATATTGGGAGGCGTCGCGGACCTCGGCTGGTTCAGTCTCAGATTAGTGCTGCATCAAGAAAAATGTCAAGAAACAAATCATACTTGTTAACTTCAGTACTGTTCTGTTATTATATTGTAACATTAATAGTAATAGCTTATGTGGCAGACACTAACAACATTGACACAGATTACTGGATAGATGCACACACAAACACTATGGCACTGCAAACTTTGATCACTCTCATACAGTTTAAAAATTAGTATTGTGCTGAGTTTGAGTGGAAGGGATTTTATTGACCTAACATATATGAGTAAAAGAACCGAAGTTTTGTCCTAAAATATAGACACGCACGCGCGCACTCACTATTGTTCAGTAAGGCACTACATCTCAATTGAGAAATGAATACAGCAATAACAAAGCCTTATTCCGTTAGGCAGGATCGGCTATATGGATGCATGGCGCCATTGTGCTCTATCGAAAATCACTTGAGAAATGAATGATAAGGGGGAAAAAGATTCAGAAGCCCTTCAAGATTTCAGTTTTGTCAAGGATTGAATGTATATTTGAATTTTATGCAATAAATAAATTTAGAAACAAGATGAAGATAAAAATAAGCACGTCTTAGGTCACCAAGTCACACACAAATGCACCAAAGGGAGGGAAGATGGAAAGGGCAAAGCATTTCAAGAACCTGTATTACTGTGATAAAATATACAGTACTCAAAAAGTGTCAAAGTTTAATACTTACGTGATTACTTCTGGTAAATTCAAAGAGAGGGTCTCAATACCATCATCTACCTCTCTGTCCACTGTAGCTACCTGTTTCTCCTTATCAAGGATAACCCACAAGAAGCAGCCAGTAAAAGAATAGTTCAATTACATGTCAAAAAATAACTTAATAAATCATTATAAAGGCACAGAAGACAAATCTGCATGAGAGGCACAGCTAAATTCTTTCCGACACAAGATGTATGGGAATCAAATATTTTACCATAAATCAGACAATTGACGAGTACGTGTTTGAACTAAACTTTTTGTCGTGTATCTTCTCTAACAAAATTGCTGAAGCATAGCAGTTGGAGACTTGGTACTGTGGGATACTATTATTTGTAGGTATATATAACCAATGCAAATATTCCTACACTACCACCAATAAAATAAATGTTTTAAAAGAGAAGAGGTAAGTGAGGACAGTTTTTTTTTTTTTTAAAGAAAATATATATTAGTTGGAAAAAAAGAAGCCGTGGAGAAAATATTGTGACACAAATTTTATACTTGTGCAAAGCCAAAAAAAAAAAAAAAAAAAAAAAAAAAGTCCTAATGTTCACTTTATACCACTTAAAGCCATTTTTCATAGGCCCAATTATATTAAATCACTAGCCCATTCGTCATAAATTGCCTCTTAATTCAGGCCCACTCAAACAAATAAGGCATGTTTATGACACAATCCCAGCCATTATAACTGTGACTGTACTAGAAAATATATATATCTTAAATCTATTAAATAAGAGATAAGAACATAGTTAATATTGTATTAAAAAAGTTTAGATGTTTTAAATATATTAAATAAGACACAAGAACATACTCTGTTAATATTCTAGTAAAAAAGAATAGATCTTTTAAATCAAACACTGGAAAGTGAACATGGGTAAAGGAAAAACTTGAATAAAGCAAAGAGTACTTATTCAAAAAATACACAAACAGAAAAAACTCTCAAAGACGGTAATTAAATTGGCACTTTATAGAGAGAACTTACTCACAATTTGTATGCTTGTCATCATATTGAGACAATAATATGTCATGGCTGGCCAGCGCTTTAGGAGCGCAGTGGCATGGGAGCTTGGCTCCCCTCCCCCATGTCTAGGGTTCGAATCCTGCCCCCTCCTCTACTATGCATATCAAAAAAAATATGTCATGGCTGCAAATGGTTTGGGCCCATCAGCTGGGGATGAAGAAGAAATTAAATTGGGCCAAGACAATAAATCGTTTTCTTTAACTTGATCCATCAAATCTCCGTGCATTACGCGGGTCTTGACTAGTTCTTATAAGGCAACATTGTACTATTGTAGTGAACATAATGACTTCTTTAAAGATTTATTTAAATAATTAATTAATAATAAATTTATTTCTCATTATCTTTTTTTTTTTTTTTTTTTTTTTTTTTTTTTTTTGCTAATAATTTCTCATTATCATTGAATCAGTCCGTGCAATGATTTGAAGGCTTTAAAAAATTTGGCCCGTTGATAGGCAGCAAACTAACTCCTAAAAAATTGCAGGTTAGATTTAGGCCTCTATCATAGTCCACATAAAAAGTATCAATTAATCCTGTGGCTTAAAAATTTTGATTCACTTTTCACTGCCAATGAGAGTTGGCATAGATGGTAAGGGATCCAGGACTAGGCCCTTGGGTCGTGGGTTCAATCCCCTCTGCCGTCGCTGGGACTCTTTTGGTAGGCGATCTCGTAAGTCCCCAGTAAGTGCTCATAGAGCCCGGGGCCGTGCCCTGGCCTTGGTGGGGGACTGATGTCGAACCCCTCCAAAACTTTTTAATATAAAAAAAAAAAAAAAAAAAAATTTGATTCACTAAACTAATATACTTTATTTTATGTTAACTTGATTTCACACTTTAAATTATAGTTAGTAATAAATTAACTTTAATTGTATGGGTAAAAGATTTCTCCAGTCACTGGAGATAAGTTATCTCTAGTGACCCCCAAAACTACGTCGTTTTGGATTAATGAAGGGTGTTTCCGTAATTTTACACCATTCATTAATTCACCTAAAATTACAAACGCACCATTCATTAATTCAAAACGACGTAATTTTAGGGGTCACTAGAGATAACTTATCTCCAGTGACGGGAGAAATACTTTTCCCTAGTTGTATATACTCTAATAAATCGTTTTTGTTAATTTGATCCATCAATCTCATTCAAATTATTAACTTATTGTTAATTGAATGCTAGCAAATTAAATTTGTCTCTTACTTTGACAAAAGTACCCTTACATATATGTATGAGGACATATGGAATAGGGAGAGAATAAGAAGATTAATATTGTAGGAGTAATAAAATGATTGTATAAGAGAGAATGTGCAATGGAGGGGGAGTGTGAGAAATATAGGTAATTAAATAGGGGGAAAATGGAAAATAATAGAAAAAATTAAGACATTCTTGAAATGTTTCCTATACATTTAGGGAGGGATTTATGTGGCGGTTCTTTTCCTGAAAAAAGAAACGGAGATTATATTTTAAAATGATAAGATATGAATATTTTGTCTTTCCAAAGTCCCACATCACGTAGATGGGACTTGGTATCATTACTTGGTTGATAATATGTTGCCCGTAATTTTGGACTAGAAAGATGCAACTGTGACAAAAAGTATTCTGAAATACTTCAGAGTTTGAGAAATGATCATTCAAAAAATTGACAAATAATTATCAAGAGCGATATTGTAGAGACCAAAAAAACAACAAAGCCATCTAGTCAGATGGAGACAGCATATTTTCACAAAGGCATATTTTTCCTAAGCCATTGCAACCGATGCCATATGAAAGAAATTTCTCATATCAATTAGTTTTCATCCGACTTCCTAGTTTGTATCCAACTTAATGCCTGTGCTCCCTGATCAAGGGTTTTAAAAAAACAATCAAATGATGCATGTTTAATGATTTTTTGGAGGCTTCAGCAGCATTATTCCTAATAATGGGGGCATCAACAGGTACATCTGCAAATCTAGAGGCCACGAACCTTTTGGAGAAAGCAGCCCAAGGATCCTGTCCAAATCCAAGGAACCCGTTTCCCTACCTATCTCAAATGAGAGCTCCTCCAAATTTGGACCATCCAGATTTGATTTTTTTTAACCATCAATTTTTAAATGAAAAAATCATTTTTTGAAAATATGTTAGTTGAAAAATTATCTTTATTTTAGATTCTTTACCCATTAAAATAATTATTTTTTAAAAAATAAAAAAATTAAATCTGAACTGTCTAAATCCCATCTGGGTGGTCCAAATTCCAAATAAGAGGATCTCTCCCTACCTATCTTGGGATAGATAAGGAAACTGGTTCCCCAAATCCAATCATATCGCACCGGGGATTTATGTCCTCTTTAATCCGTTTATTCTTTATTTATTTTATTTATTTTTTAATTAAAGGAACAAGCACTTGTGGTATGAGATTAAAAGCGATGTTAATATTAAACCCGTAACCTTTCACATATAAGAGAACTCTCGTGTCACAATGCTACAAAGCCATTGACATTCGTTCATTCATTCTACACACTGTCAAAAATCACTAGAGTCTCTCAAGTATAATTAATCTTTAAATTTTTTATGCGATCGAAGATCAAATATAATAATGAACTTGAACAGAAATTTTATTGTAGATACATGTTGACAAATATATATATATTTATATATCTATATATTGGTATTGATTGAGAGGGGAGGCTGAAAGCTGTATGAAAGGCTCCCCTCTCCTTTTCAGTGTTCACTGATGTTTGGTGTTCAAAAGAAAAGTGCGGCAATGAGTCTTTTTTTTTAAAAAAAATTACCAGATTGTTGCACTGTTCAAACTATTAACCAATCTAATGCTTACGTCATCAATGGCGTGGGGAAGAGTTGCGTACACTACTAGAAAATGTCATATTTGCGACGGAATTTGCGAGGGAAAAAATTTCGTCGCAAATTTTGAAATTTGCGAGGAAAATAATTTCCCTCTCGCAAACTGGAGGATTTTTGCGAGGGAACACTTTTCCCTCGCAAACATGGGCCATTTTGCTAGGGAAAAAATTTCCCTCGCAAAATGGGGATTTTTGCGAGGAAAGGTTTTCCCTCGCAAAAAATCCCCATTTTGCGAGGGAAATTTTTTCCCTCGCAAAATTTGGGGAAATTGGGGGGAAAAATCCCGCCAATTTTCCTCTATTTTGCGAGGGAACCATCTTTCCCTCGCAAAATGGCCAAATTTTGCGAGGGAAAAAGTTTTCCCTCGCAAAAAGTGGCCATTTTGCGAGAGAAATTTTTTTCCTCGCAAATTTTGAGGAAATTGGGGGAAAAATCCAGCTAATTTCCCTCCATTTTACGAGGAGCCATCTTTCCCTCGCAAAATGGCCACTCTTTCGAGGGAAAATGTTTTCCCTCACAAAAAATTGGCCATTTTGCGAGGGAAATTTTTTCCCTCGCAAAAAGTGGCCATTTTGCGAGGAAATTATGTTTCCCTCGCAAAAGTGATTATTTTGTGAGGGAAGTTTTGTTCCCTCGCAAAATTTTTTTTAAAAAAATATCTCGCACTTTTGCGAGGGAACAATGTTTCCCTCGCAAAGTCACTATTTTGCGGGGAAGAGTTTTCCCTCGCAAAGTCCCAATTTTGCGAGGGAACCATGTTTCCCTCGCAAAATAGTGACTTTTGCGAGGGAAAACTTTGTTCCCTCGCAAAATGATATGTAATTTTTTTTACATAAACGCACACCCCCGATCCAATTTCACTTTCACTCCTCTCTCTCGTGTCTATCTCCTCACTTCTTGATTCTCCCTCACTTCCTCAGACCCACTTCTACTCAGACCCTTTCCTCAGCTCTTAGCTTTCAGCTCACCCAGTGCTCGATCCTCTTCGCTCGCCCGATGCCACCGCGAGCTTGTCTTACCTACCATCGCCCCTCGAGCTCGTCTTGCATTGCGCCTCGAGCTCGTCTTGTCGTTGCGCGCCGAGCTCGTCTTGCCGCCGTGTTCTTTGCGATCAGCCGTTGGAAATCTAGGTGAGTATCTTCCACAAATCTTCTCCCCCTGTCTCTCCAATCTGATATGAGGCTACACTAATCTTGTTCTGTGTATATTTGTTCTGCTCTATTCTTTTTTATTTGTTTTAAATCACGTCCCTAATACCTTGAGTGTGACGGCTTCATGTTTCATTGAGAGTTGAGAAGAGAGAACACATATAGGCCTTAATTAAGACAATAAGAGGGATTGATAGCCGTGTGTGTGTTGTTCTATGAATTGGACTTGAACCAATATTTATATCTATGTTTGCTAGTCGCTATTACCGAATCAGCTTGACAATTGGGATTGGAAATTGATTATTTCCTGTTGTTCAGCACCATGCTTTGTTTTAGAATGAACAAAAATTGATGGTTTGGGAAGAGTTGTAAATGGGAAAATGATTCATGGAACCTGAATTGGAGATTAGAATTTAAAGTTTTGAAGGGCTACACAAAGAATTTGAACGGGTTATACATGTGTGAGTAGATATAAAGTGATTATAAGTCTCCACAGAGTATTTGGTAATCGTGGAACTTAAATTAAAAATGGATTGTGTTTTTATCTCCGTTTTAGCCAAGCCATATTTAAGGGATTTTTATAGGTCTTGTACAAAGTGCTATGATCTCGCTTTGGTGGAAAAGCTCATTATTTTGAGCGCATGCATGGTTGCATTTAGAATGATAAAACATAAAATTGTGATTTTTTTTTCCTTTCATCCCTATTTGGGCAGTATAGTTTGGTCAAGAAAGAAAAGTTTAAGAGTTAATTATAATGTTCAGAGTTTGGGGATTCGGAGATTAAGTAATTAAAGTATATTAATATGCTTTGGTACATATGTAACTTACAGGTTTTGGATCTGTTCCCAAACCCACCACAAACTACCAAGAAGGAACAAGATAAAGGTAGCTTTAATCATTAATTTTGTATATTTGCTTTGGTTTTATGTTCATTTAATTTGTGCCATTATTGTTGTAGTTATGCATGAGAACATGTAAATTCCTCACTTTCATTATTTCCATGGCCATGTGTAATAATAGTTTCAGTTATTCGAGAATACTTTTAAGTAAGCAACCTTGTGATTTGATGAACTTTTTATAATTTGGTTTATTCTTTAAGTCACTTTTGTGGAAAATGCTTGGTGTGTAATGTATTTTAGTTTCTCAAGCCTTAATACTACAAGGATGATCATAGGTTTTCCTTGTCTCGGAAGGAACCTTGTAGTGCTCGCCTCTTGAAGGACTTAAAATTGGTGATGTAGGTTGTGGTGGTGGAATTCTTTCTGAGGTACATATGTTCTTCATTTTATGTGTGTTTTTTTTTTTTTTTTGTGGAACTCATGGGTTTTATGTAGGATATTTGGCTTCTAGAATAATTTTTCATCTTCAAAATTCTAGTTTACTCAATGCAATTTAATTTAACAGGCGCCTTATTGACTTGAACAATATTTAGGAGTCACAAAGCCATTCTTGGAGCATTCTTCCTTCTTGATATGTATTCCTAAAACTTCTAATTTATTCATCTTGGAGAACTAAGGCAGTAAGGCTTGGAGACGGTTTGTCCTGTGCATCTGTGTAAGCAAAGTGTCTTAGTGGATTTGGTTATCATTAAATTGGGGCTCCTCTTGGCAGGGTACTTTCATCTACTCTGCCATTTCCATAGCCTTGTGCCTTTTAATTTTACAATTGTGGGGCTTTTCATATTTTTCTTTTATTGACACACACACGCTTCAAATTATTTGTCAATCATGTTCTTTGTTTAACTATTGCTTTGTTCATACACACACACACACAATATATATATATACAAGAAGAAGAGTTTAATGCACTTACCTGTGAAGAAGTTCTCGTTATTGATTCTTTTGGTGAATGAAGACTTCCCTTTGTTATTTCTTTATTACTCTGTAGATTGATTGCAAACTGATGTATCATTTTTTTAAAATACTCCAAGTAGTTTGAAATTACACTCGTTGTTGATAGTCATTGCTTTTCTGTTTTGATGGACTGATGGTTAATGACTCTGCCTGGTTATTGTCCACCACATGCTTTCTCATTTTGCTTTTATTCATAAGCTATGCTTATGCTCTTCTGATTATTTTAGGTGTTGGAGGTTGAATTTTTCTAAAGCAAGGTTGTGCAATGCAGGTTTAGCCACTTAAGATGAAATGGCCATCTTCTCTTGCATTTGTTTTATTTTAATGTAGTCTCTTGGCGGCTCTTATCTCTCCAAAGTCAAGCAATTTGATGGATTCATTCCCAAATCTCCCACAAACGTAATTCCCGTGTATCAACTTTCCCTTTCGCACCTTGTTCCTTTCTCATTCGAAACTGATTTTCCCTTTCGTTTGGCTGCCAGGAGTGTGTCAACAGAGAAATCCATTGAGTTCTTCTCACTTCTGACTATCTAATGTATTTTATTTTTCTTGTTCTAGGATCCCACTTTCGTCATTCTCATTTTCGCTCCCTTCTGGTTTGTGTCGACTTCTCCACTATAAATTCACCAATTGTTGTTTACTTAACTACTTCGGGGTTGCTAGTAAACATGTTTATTTAGGAATGAAATGACTATGAAGATGAGAATTTAGGTTCTTGATGTTTTTGGATTTCAATTTTTGTATAGCACCCTGAGATATATAAAGATGAACTTCCTCTCGCGAATTATATTGTAAATCTATTGTTCCCTTTTTCTCGTTTTGGGGTGTCTCGAGCCTTCGACATTGGGAACTGGTTCTCAAGCTATGTTTATGAGTCTCCAATGTCTGGTACGAGCAGCCAATTTGAGGATTCTGTCTCATCAAAAGAGAATGGACGTGAGATTCAAGGAAAAGATGAGCATAAAGTCAGCTGTGTGAATGTTGTCGCAGGAGAATCTCCAACACACAATAGCTTTTCTAATACAAGGGCGAGGGTAAATCAGTTGTCAAGCAGGGTACCAATTCTAAATCTCTCTTAAAATCTGTCATACAATCAATTGTGCAATAATACACAGTCACTTATGAAAAACTGTTTCCCTCGCATATGGCGAAGGTGAAGCCGTTAGAAGCGAAGGTGATGGAGCAAGGAGAGATGATTACTGAGATGCGGGCACTTCTCCAGTCCATATTGAAGAACAAGGATACGGGGTTGCCTCCTGGTGGTGATGATGATACCGGTGGTGATCCGGACTAGACTGCTGCAGTTTAGACTTTTTTTTAGTTCATTTTGATCGAAACATTATAATTTATAATATTTTGTTTTTGCTATGTAAACTGTTATGTTTGTTACAATTTATTTTTATGATATATAAATCTTTTTATTTTCTAATTTTTAATATTTTTTTATCTAATTATTATATTTTTTTATTTTTTTTAAAAATTAATTGGAATTTGCGAGGGAAAAACATTTCCCTCGCAAAATTGAGGATTTTGCGAGGGAAAAGGTTTCCCTCGCAAACTACACAATTTTGCGAGGAAAATATTTTCCCTCGCAAAATATGAAAATTTTGCGAGGGAACCTTATTCCTCGCAAATTCCACAATTTTGCGAGGAAAGGTTTTCCCCTCGCAAATTCCAGATTTGCGAGGAAAAGTATTCCCTCGCAAATTTCTGAATTTGCGAGGGAAAATGGCATTTTTGCGACGGAAAATTGGTTTGCGATGAGGATTTTTGCGACGGAACTTTTTCCGTCGCAAATTCCGCCACAAATAAGTTTTGCGACGGAAAATCTCATTTTTGCGAGGGAATTTTTCCGCCGCAAAAAAACAGTTTTTTTTGTAGTGGTAGCCGAGCCGTGGCGCTAGGGGAGCAAACGCCAGCAGTGAAGGGAGTTTGGTTCACGCCATTGGAGGCGTGTACACGTGGCACGCCTGCATGGTGGCGTGAACATGTGGCACACCACCAGTGGCGTGTCTGACCTTCATGCCATCACCGCGTGAAGGTCTTGCACGCCACACCCGTCAACCACGACGGCGTGTAGGAATCTCCCCGCCCCCTACTCCGCAACCCATCCCCTCATACCCGACAGGCCCCCCCCCCCCCCAAAACACCCACACGCAACCTCATCCTTTCACTCTTCCGAATCACTCTCACCCACTTCTTCAGACAACCTCACCCTCAATCCTTTTTTTCCTTCTTTCTTGTTTAGACTCTCCCATTCACTCTTCCATTTTTTTCATTCTCTCCCTCCCTCATCCGCACTCATTCCCTCCCTCCTTCATTTTCCTTTCTTATTTTTCACACTCTCACCCACTTTCACTCCTTCCCTCTCTCCCTCATCCGAGAACTCCATCTTTTTTATTCTTTTCACTCCTTCCCTTTTCACATTCACGCACACACACACCTCCTCAACCTTCTAATCTCCATCTCATATGAAAAACACTGAGAGTAAGAACTACAGAAGAGGAAGAAGAAGGAGGTAAATTTTAATATTTTTCTTATGTTTATTGTTTAATAATAATTAGAATTAATTTTTAATTATATAATAGGATTTAACTTTTATGTTTATTATTTAAAGTGAATTGATATTTTGTTGTTATGTTTATTATTTAATAATAGGATTTAACTTTTAATTATATTCGTTGTTTATTATTAGCTAAATTTGAATAGGGACAATTTTGTTAATTGGCCTTTTGAACAAAATGGCGTAAAGTACCAAAATTCTCAATTAACATTTATTAAAATTTCGGGTTATAAAGTGTCATCTTTATTCATATGTACTCATTTTACTCCTAAATATTATTATAAGAGTTAGTATAGAGATGTTTGTTTTGGTTCTAGGTATATCAATTCAATTTATTTCTCTAAAATTATAATTTTCCTTGTTATTGTACATATTAAGAAAATTTGTCAATAGTTAAGTAGTTTGTAATGTAAAATAGTAAAAGAGAAATTTTATGAAAATCAATAAATATTATTTTATAAATAAGTAACTTAACTAATTTTTTTTTTAATATTTTCAAATATTCTAGTTATATACTAAGTTAACTTAACTAGTTAAGATAACTTAACTAATTCGTAAGAAATACTCATTCTATTAAATATTATGTTATTGTACATATTCTAGCTATATACTAAGTAATTTTTTTTTTCCAATTCCTATGTTTACAATTGGAAGGAGTACTTTTCAAATATCATTCTCTAACCTATATATTTTGGTGCTCGATGAAATCTGTTTTTTGTTTTTTTGTTTTTTGCCAATGAGATGAAATATGTGTATCATACAAAACTAAGGTGAAAATGTAAAGAGTGCCATTTTTTTCACAAGTCGTCTAACTCCAAAAAATAAATATTACTTGTATAAGATATATTATTCTTAAATTATAAAAATTTTTGTTAGTCAAATGGATGGCCAATGCGCGTGCAATATTGAGCCCGGCCCCAAAGAGTGGGGAGTTCTTAATGAGGAGGTGCAACTGTCACACCGATCACAAGTTGTGTGGAACACAGGAGATTGCAATGTGTTGAGGGTGAGGCGAACCTCACAGGGGTCTTCGGCAGATATCCATGACCCAGATCTCATCCCACTAGATTTGCAAGAGCACCTTATGCATGCGGGTTTCGCACGTGGCTCACATGAAGAAACCCCGCATGTTTTATATGCATTTAGTTGTTTGTACATGAGACGGATAATAAAAGACCCTTACATATTTGTTATTTACTTTTATGTTGGAGCAGATTGACAAATACCTTATTTCTGCTTTGGTTGAGAGGTGGAGGCCAGAGACTCACACCTTCCATATGCCGTTCGGTGAGATGACTATTACTCTACAGGATGTAGAGGGCATTTTAGGTTTGTCCACTGAGGGTCGAGTAGTTTCCGGTCCAACGCATGGCAACTGGGCAGCAATTATGCAGCAATACATGGGTGTGACTCCACTCCCATCTGAATTGATTGGCGGAAACATCAAGATGGGTTGGTTTGACCGTCATTGGGGCCACTGGGAGGAGCACTCAGCAACGGTTGAGGGTCAGCTTTTGTACACACGTGCTTACCTCATGCGCCTATTCGGTGGATTTTTGTTGTGTGATAAGTCCAGCCATGAGGTCCCTTGTCGATATATACAATTACTGGGTGGTGACCTTGCGGAGACTGATACATACAGTTGGGGGTCAACTGTACTCGCCATACTGTTTTGCGAGCTATGTCAGGCCACGTCAGCTTCAGCTAAAGACATAGGAGGTTGTTTGTTGTTACTGCAGATATGGGCATGGTCCAGATTTCCTGCCATAGCACCTCCCATTCCACTGCCCATTGACGCAAGTGATCATTACGGACGCAGGTATGGAAGCAGTATGAGTTTGTTTAATTAGTTGAACTGCTTTGAGTACTTGGGCAATTATGTTCTCATTTGAAGGTCACTACACTAATGTTATTAAGTTACGTATTGTAGGTTCAACAATGTCGAGCTGTGGTTATTGCAACGTCATCTAAAGACATATTGGGTAGAGCTTGACCAGATGGGTCGAGACGATGTACGTATAATAAATTTGAGATTAGGGAACCAAAACGGTAAACTAATTCGCATTTGTTTACATGTACAAATGAAGTGGGAGCCATATAGGGACGCCGGATATGAGTTTATGGGTGCAGAGGATGAAATGCAGGACAGGTGGAGGGCAGTGACACCCGTACTTTGTTTCCACATTATCGAGATGCACCAACCGATCGGCCAGATGCGGCAATTTGGCATGCAAGAACACATCCCTGTACCTGCTGCACAGCTTAAGGGTGCACATGATCTGACCTTACGCGGTAAGATTGCTGATGATCGGGGGGCCAAGATGGATACATTTATTTAGTTGTGGAACATGCGACATATGCGCATTCAGACTTCAGAGCCATCGGAGGGGCCGATTTCCCCAAACTCCAAGTACATCACTTGGTTCTTCACACACACCAGACGGTTTATGACGGGCAGGTCGCCAGGATCGGGCATGTGGTACGTATTGATCTTGCTTCCCCTTGGCATCTTACATGTTTCATCTTATTATCCATAACTAAGGTTCAATCATGCTATTTATTGTACTGGAAAAATGCAGATAGACGGGGTCGAGTGGATTTGGTGGATGAATTCTCCACAATTTGATGCTCATTTCAGAAAGGATCAGGTTCAGGAGGTTTGTGACCAGCTACTGGGAGCACTTAGAGAGTTTGGCCGAGTTGCTGAGCCTGGTCCTAGCGCACCAACTGAAGTCTTAGTTAGCATACCAGACCTTGCGCTAGAAGTCCCGCCTCGTACGAAGGAAGGATGGGACTAGGTCATCGACGACCATGGCATGAGATGGAGGCATATCAGATACCCCATCATGGTCCACGTGGCGGAGGTGTATATCGACCACTCATGTGGCCCAATATGGGCTATACTCAGGTGCCGTGGTACCCAGAGGTGACAACAGAGGTGCCTCCAGAGATGCCACCACAGGTGCCTCACGAAATACATGCACCGATGCCTTCTTACCCACAGCCGCAGACGAGGTTTGCTCCACAGATGACACAGGTTCCTTACTCATATGAGTGGCCTTCACAGAGCTCCCAGACTGGCTTTGCCACATTTGGTGCCTATCGGCTAGCATATGTCTTTCCTGGCTTCGGTGTTTTACAGCAGCCACAGGGTTTTACAGCCTTTTGTTCTTCCCAGCCTGGATAGGGTTGTACGGAGGCGGGATCCAGTAATAGTCCATACCAGTCAGGACACCGCTCATCCGATGACACAGGTGACCACACCAATGACTTTATACGGACAAACCGCCGGATTTCACTTTCAGTCAAAATCTTGATGGACAGCGTGGACCTGGTGGCATTCGTAGGAACCCTGAGCGTGATGCGCGTTCGAGACCGTGGCCCAATTACACTCCACCATGAGCGTATCGTTTTACTAGTTGTTATATTTGCATGGATTACTGTATTATGACATATTTGCATGGATTACTGTATTATGACATATTTGCTATGGATTACTATATTATGACATATTTGCATGGATTACTGTATTATGACATATTTGCTATGGATTACTGTACTTGACAATATTTGTTTATTTTGCTATGGAACATATAGTTTAGCAACTTTTTCCCAAATTCTAAATTCTTTATTATGCACTAAAAGCGAGAAAGTATAAATATTAGAAGGTGAATGATAAGTACATAAGCTATCGAACATATTGGTGCGTCGGACATGAACGCCTATTATGTCCGAATTGTTTACATATACTACATCTCAGTCGACTGGAGCTAGGTTGGACCTCCACCTCATCCATTTCATTGCGAATGCGTGAAGCTTTAGGGCGCCCCTTACCACGCAATTTCGATTCATCGGGGATAAGCTTTGGTTTGGAAGTGGGCGGTATTCCTTGTTCACTACCGATCGGCTGAAATGATAAAGCGTAAACATTCATAATGTTGTAGATTGAGAATAGGGATCCACATACTGCTCAACATAATGGGATACCGCCGAACATGCAGCAATTACATGAATACATGGGAATTTGAATGCCTGAAACTTGCCACACTGGCATTTCCGCTAGGTCAGGTTCACGGAGTATGTATCATCCGGATCATCAACTTCAAACGTGGTACGCACCACATCAAACTCCCGAACACGCATCGATGTAGCACGCTCTCCATTCTTTGCCATAGCTTCTCCAATAACGTTTGAAAAAGGTTTTCACTACTACAAAAAACATCAAAAACGTCCTAAATTTGACCCATATAACGTTCTTTTTTCGAGGGACGTCTCGGGAGGCGTAGTAAAAAATAATACTTTTGGCAACCTGAATTTAATTCAGGTCGTCTAATGTAAGACGACCTGAATTTAAATTCAGGTCTCCTAACTGCTTTTTTTTTTTAAAAAAAAAAAAACCGACGGGTTGGCCATGGAAGAACAAATCAAAAATCAAATTCCGAAATACTTTCTTTTTTATGTTACAAGCAAGAAATTCCAAAACCAAGAAGAACAAGAAAAGAACACAGAGAGTAATCAAAACAAAGACAACAAGGAAGATACAATGAAAAAAAGAAAGAAAAAACCTAACAATTAACTAACGACTCACATTCTAATCCCCTAAAATGGAAGGAATAAGGAACAATAATCCAAAAAACGAGTAATTTCGCATCCGCAAGAGATTTGGTGTTCATAGTATCGTCTTGGAGCCATGAGGAGATTTCCAGATCTGCAAAAATTGGTGTCCTCTCATATCTAAAAAATTAACAAGAGTCGATCTAAAAAACACTTACTAGCGGTAGCGTTTTGGATGAAATCGATGGTGACTCTTGTTCCGAAGTGCAGATCGCGTCTCGTTGCTCTGTCTCCTCGCCCGACCCGATCAAAGAGTGTTGAAGGAGTAGGAATAGATCGAAAAAGAAGATGGGGTGTAGAGGAGAGAAGAGGAAGGCGTATGTGCAGATCGAAAATGAGAAGAGGAAGGCGTACATGGGGGAATTAAATGGTGTGCAGAGGAGAGAAGGGATAAATGAAATTAAAAAAATTTCATTTTAGGCGACCTGAATTGGTATTTAGGTAGTCTAAAGTCTCAAAAAAATTTTAGGCGACCTAAATCGGTATTTAGGTAGTCTAAAGTCTCAAAAATGATATCAATTTTTAAGAGTTTTTTAGAGCCAAAATATCCTAAATGGCGCCAAAAATTTCATTTTAGGCGACTGAATTGGTATTTAGGTAGTCTAAAGTCTCAATATCAATTTTCAAGAGCTTTTTGGAGCCAAAAAAACCTAAATGGTGCCAAAAATTTCATTTTAGGCGACCTGAATTGGTATTTAGGTAGTTTAAAGTCTCAATATCAATTTTCAAGAGTTTTTCGGAGCCAAAAAAATCCTAAATGGTGCCAAAAATTTCATTTTAGGCGACCTGAATTGGTATTTAGGTAGTCTAAAGTCTCAAAAATGATATCAATTTTCAAGAGTTTCTTGGAGCCAAAAAAATCCTAAATGGCGCCAAAATTTCGTTTTAGGCGACCTAAATTGGTATTTAGGTAGTCTAAAGTCTCAAAAATGATATCAATTTTCAAGAGTTTTTTAGAGCCAAAAAAATCTTCATTTTAGGCGACCTGAATGCAATTCAGGTCGCCCAAAATCCGAATTTGGGCAACCAGAATGCAATTCATGTCGCCTAAAATCCAAAATTGGCGACTTGAATTGTATTCAGGTCGCCAATATTAAAAACATTAAAAAAAACAAACTTATTTACGGCGCCAAACAAATAAATTTTATTCTAAAAAAAAAAATTATTTCAATTTGGGCAACTCGAATACAATTCAGTCGCCTAAATTCAAATATTGGCGACCCGAATTCAATTCAGTCGCCTAAGGCTCTTTTTCCTTTCATATATTTACAAGAATGCCACTTCCTTCATTTTTTACTTCCTATTTTTTAATAAGGACGTTTTTTAGGGTAGTAATATCCAAATTTTGTAGTAGTGTTTCCTAGTCAATGCATCTTGTTGTGCTTTGGTCCCTCTGTTTACCCAGTAACGAACAAGTCGACTATAGGTGCAGTTGACCAATGATGTTATGGGCATGTTCCTCGCTCCCCTGAAAACCTTATTGATTGACTCGGACAAATTGGTTGTCATGTGACCGTATCTTCGTCCATCCTCGTCATAACTCCGACACAATTGCTCTTTTGGAATTCTTTCAATCCATGCAGCCACTTCATCACTGTAACTGCAGAACTCGGCGTACAATGCATCGAAGTGAATTTTGTTTGGCACATATCTTGTAAAAAAGCAAGTAAGACAGAAGAGTGTAAGGTAATGAAAAGATTGAATGTCACTACACATCAGTTGGGGTATATTACCTAATCTCATTAATTTTTTCTTCAACCCCTGGTCCTTGAAGCGGGTATTAAAATTGCTTGCAACATGACGAATGCAAAACACATGGTACGCATTAGGAGGCTGCCAACCAATCATCTCATTTCGGACTGCTGATATTATGCTTTTGTGACGATCAGAAATAAGACACAGACCAACTGTATTTTCAAAGAACATGAACTTGTGACTTGAGCTTAGAATGATTATCTGGAGTCAGCTGCTCGAGCTTGCTTGAATTTAACTCAAGCTAACCTATCTCTATTTTACAAATCACCGTGTCTATAAATCTTAAATCTTTAAGTATGATTTTCCTACTTCTTATCATCACTCATTATTGTCCCTAATTATCTTTAATCAGTTTGTTAATGAGTTTTAGATGATTAGATGAATGATTAAATGCAAATTAATCAAAAAGCATTTATTACGTCGCACACTTAATGCGCCTCCGAAAACGAAGCACGAATTTGGACAATCACACTCAACATTCCGAAAGCATTGATGGTTTCTTTCCCTATCAAACGCCAGATCATCCAACGGAAGAACAAGGAATGTCAATGAAACGAATGACGGCGCTCATTTGCAGAATGGAATGTCGTGAGTAACGAACGAGCTTCAAATCTAACGGCTATATTGATTACTCTCAACGGTGCATTGAAGGCTTCCAACGATCATTAATTGCCTTCACCAATTACATTGATCATATAGGTTATCTGTGAATGCAACTTATTGATTCAGCATCTATAGGCTGAATCTCATTAAAAATTATATCACATGTTGCAGAACAAATTCCTTGAAAAGTTGCAAAATATTGGAGCAATGGTAGGAGGACGAGTTCTGAATAAGCACCTTAGAGAGAAGAAACAAGAGAAGAGACTTGATACACTAGTTGACGAGAAGGAGAAGCAAAATAAGACATATCATGATTATTTAGCTAGAATAGCAACAACAATCTTTGTAGTGGCTATTTTAATTGCAACAGTAACATTTGCAGCACTATTTACTTTGCCGGGGGGAATGATTTAAGATGGAGATCGTCAGGGCTCTCTCATATTAAAGTATAATATAGCTTTCATAGCTTTTGTTATAACAGACTCTTTCATTCATTCTCTCTACTTCTGCTGCTTTTCTTGTATGTATCGTCATTAAAAGAGTTGATGATGAGGATGACATCAAGGACTTGTGTGAACCATGGTTGAAGAAGATTGGGATTCATGGTCATAGCATTTGGAATAGGAATACATGCTGTCTTGGGTGTCTCCAAAGGTTTTCATGTTGTCACCCTTTCGATTATTTTGTCCTTTTTCTTCATTTTTATTATACTAGTTTTTCTAGTCGCTGAGAGATCAGCCGTGAAAGGAATTAGTACTTATAGTGAAGTAATATATTTTCATAATTACATTCTTCTGAGGAAAACAGATATTTAGCTGTCCCATACAAATTCTATATATTAGTTTTACTTAGGCTATTGCATATATTCAACTATATCCTAAAATTGACAATAAATTACTTTAGTTTTAATTAGTGAATTTTCTCTTTCTACTGTTATGTTAAATTTAATTTGCATATTTTTTATTTGAATTTGTGCAATTTTCTATCTTGTGTTTGGTTCATAGATAAACTAGTGCAAAATGGTGTTTTTACACCACTTAAAAAGGCATTTATTTACATTGGTTGACCAACCAGCGTAGATACAACTAATTCTACACTGATTATTTTCAGCTTATGACACATTTTACTATGATAATTAAGACAAATTACATCTTCATTACAGGGGGATTCCATCATTATATTGGCATTTTCTTATCAAGATTTAGACCTTCTCTCTTTTAGGGCTAGGCCACAAATGTCCTATATATAGAAAACCTTAAACAGTATTAAGGATGAAATAGAAAGTATGGGGTTTTCTGATAATCCGAAGGTCACGAGTGGTTCAACCACGTACTGTGTTGAAATGCAATCTCACATGTTACCCTAATCATATATGGAAATGACCCCGTACATACCTAAATAAAAAGATTACACAGTCCTCTCTGACCCAAGAAAACACATTGGGTCAAGACTAATCAAACATAAAAATGCAAATAGGTAGTAAATAAAACGAGGTCCAATCATAAAGTGGGCAGAAAAACTTCAGTGTTAGTTTGTATCGCGAATGGAAAGGAAATCAAAGGAAAGGAAGATAATGGAAAATATTGTGCCACATAGTAAAATTTATATTTAGTATGGAGAATAAGGAAAATGACAATTTTGCCCTTAATTAAAAAATTAATATTTAAAAGGGGAAAAAAGAAAACGCTCACTTAATATAATCCCCCTTCTCCAATCTCATTATCATTGGCGAGGAACCCAAAAATTAACCTCGACGGAGATATCTCAGAGGAATGAGCTATTGACGGGGGAATTGGGCAGCTACGACGGCCATCTCTACACGAGTTTGAGCAATCTGGAACTTTTCTGCAGTTTCTCTCCACTCTTCTTCTTTGGTGGTACTTCCTCTTCTCCTTTATCCTTGATAGCCCAACATTTGGCATTTTCATTGAAGCCATTCCGAGACGAGGTGACAAATCAATTAATTTCCTCTTAACCCCCATGTGACTAATCACATCCATCTAGTTAAAGTGTGTTAAGCTCTTTATTGTTTAACTTATTTAACTATATGCACATCATGAGTAACTTATGGGTAAGCGACATATGAATTAAATTCTTCTTAACGATGATGTGCCCATCATCTACATATAGTCACAGTGTGGAACAAAGTAATCTGTTTGCCCCAGTTTTCACCTAATGTAAAATAGCAATAAGCAAAGTCAATTGTCCACCTTAATTTTCCATATAAATCAATTCAACATTGACACACACACACACACACATCATCCATCGATTCTTATATGACCATCCAAAATAAGTGTGGAATGCCTTTGCAAAACAACGTGTGGATTTAAACTTTATGTCATGTTAGTTATGGGGAACTTATGTGTATATTAACCCAAAAGTGAAAGGGTAACATGGTACATTCTCATGATGACGATGAGGCATCTATAGTCAACACAGGGAAGATGAAATATTTCGGAAGCTTTAATTAATATTTATTAAATTAGAATCGTATCATTAAGTATGATGACAATAATACTTTATGGTTAGAATCGTTTCATTAAGTAAAATGGCAATAATACTTTAGGTTCTTAATTAATAATAATAACCGTGAATTATTTAGGTCTGTTTGGGATAGTGGTAGCAAACGTGACTTTTTCTTTTTCTCTGGGCTTTTCTAGATGATTTTTTTTTTCTTTTTAAAACTCAGATTGTATATGTTATTTGTGTTTGGGATAGTGGTGACAAGTAAGACTTTTTTCCGTATGAGCTCTTGTTTGGCATAGCGTTTGAAAAGTCAGTTGAGATAAATATGGAAAATGACTGAAAAATGAATGAATCTTATTGAATAATACATATGTGTGTGTGTGTTGTCTATTATGTAATAATTGAAGATAAAAATTTAAATTTGCTAAAAAACAGTAAAATTTGCCATTAAAAAAATTATAAAACACTGAAGTGCGTAATTAAACCCATCCCCTACAAATTGTTCTCTCGATTCTATCACAAACACGATTCATTTGTATTGAAGATAATGTATGGATATTTAATAAGGATGCTACATCAAATGGATTATTATTATCTTCATCATCCATATTTCAATAAAATTCACATCGGTTTGGGAATATCACCCGATTACAAAAACATTGATTATTTTTACTTTTAAACCCAAAAATAATTTCTATGGGTGCTCAAAAGGAAATTGATCATGACTAAATTTACATCTTCACACTTCAAAAAAAAAAAAAAAAAAAAAAAAGAAAAAAAGAAAGAAAGAAAGAAAAGACAACAGTAGGGTCACGTCAATAACCCCCACGATTGTTTTATTAAAACCAATCCCCTCAATTAATAAAACACACACACTCACACTGAGGCGCGCGGCTTCTCTTGTTGTCCTATTTCCCCCTCTTTCGTCTTCTTTTGCAGTGTGGGGCGACTATGAAATAGAGAGTGAGAGAGTAATAGATTATGATGCACTCGACATGGCGTTTCCAATATGTTACCAATACGGACGCCGATACATTACTTAAAAAATATTAATCTTTCGATACGTTCCGATACGCCTTAGTATTAAATAATATTTTTAATATAAAGAGTTTATTTTACATTAACAAAATATAATAAAACAAAAATCATTAGCATAAGAACAAGGATAGTATACCATAAAATTTGAGCAGACAATGAGATCACTGAAATATCTCGTATATTACTTCTAAACAAGTATCATTGCCCGTAACACAAATTATAGTATGCCATAAATTAAATTTCCATTAAAATACAGAGTTCTTAACGCAATTAAGACAGAACAAGAAGTGGACACCATGTATATCTTCAACTTCTTACTACAGAGTTCTCTCACGCATTCTAAATCATAAAGCCACACATTGTCATACAGGTATGCATATGCATAAAAACCATGATTACATGTATCTGTCATTCCACAAAGCCACACTAGTTTTTCATGAACTAATTTCTTCAATGGAGAACTACTATACAGATTTTGGAAAAAGGTGCTCACATCACAGATATCGCGATCACAGAGAGTGAGACACAGACACAATCACAGATATAAAAAAAAAAAAAAAAAAAAAATCAGATTAAACCAAGAGGAGCGAAGAACACAGAGAGTGAGACACAGTCAGATACTCAGATTAAACAGAGAGTGAGACATAGAGAGTGAAGGTTTCGAGTCGAATTGGGAAGTGGGAGAGACGGAGGTGAAGTCGATTTGGTAGAGACGATTTCACCGAGTGGATTTGGGAGAGAAGTCGCTATGCTCTTCGTCGATTAGGGCATCTTTTGTTGCCAAAAATCTCAACTACAAAGCCCCCTTCAGTTTTTGAAACAATTATAGAAATGCCATTTGATCGTTTGACCAATGCATTTCACAAATTCCAGTGTCATATGTGTGTCCGTGTGATTCACGTATCGGATACGTGAAATTACCAAATTTTAACATATTGGTGCATCATTGGTGAGAGAAGCAAGGAGAGCTTTTTTTTGGATTTTCTTCAATACCGTTTGTTGTTGGTAGATATAGAGATCGAAGAATCTAGCAGATTTGATATAGGTGAAGATCGAGATCGAAGAAGCAGCCAGATCAAGTTCGGAATGGACAAAAGCGCTCATAGATTGAACAGTGAAAAGATGCCAGAGATCATAGTGGAGGTAGGTCGCACTACTACAAAACAGGGATACGGAGTCCTAGTTTTTGTACTTTTGACGTCCTTTTCCTGCGGGATGTATATCTGAGGGGCTCCGTAGGGAAAACTTAAGGAGTCCTATTTTAAAATTAGACGCCTAACATAAGGCGTCTAAGTTCTGGAATTAGACTCCTTAAGTCATAACTTAAGGAGTCTAATTCCAAAACTTAGACGCCTTAAGTCATGACAATTACACTCTCAAATCTCGTTAAGGAGTCTAATAGTCGGAATTAGACTCCTTAAGTCTCACTTTAGAAGTATAATTCCATTACTTAGACTCCTTAAGTCTCACTTTAGGAGTTTAATTATAAAAATTAGACTCCTTAAGTCCACTTAAAAAAAAAAAAAAAAAAACAAGATCCGAGCGCCAAGACAGATCGATTCAAAACCATAAAAAATATAGAAAAACGCTTAAAAGCTACGGAAGAAGAAATTACTTAATGCAGCAAAAGTGACAGAATTTTCACAAAATCACTGAAGAGTTATCATTAGATTAAGAACTTGCAGTGTTGTGCACTTGTTTTCAATCCTAAATTGCAATTAATGTCAATGACAACATGAAATACCACAGGATATAGCAAGGCAACAACATGGGATTCATGCATTCAGATTTATCACAAAAGCAACAAAGCAATTTCTAACAATTCAAGAGGCAACAAATTCAGCAGAATTGAATCAGATTCGGATTACAAAATCTAATCCAAAACAGCAAGTGAGACCTCACTATGACAACAATTATTTCTTCAAAGTTGTACATGAAATTCACAATGAAAAACCTCAATTACAACATAGCAAATATCTGCGATCTCTAAGCATATGAAAGAAGGCAAAGAATGAAACACTTATGGAACTTATTAAATAGCCTTGATCGAAATTTCACAGTTAATTGATCCTAATATTAGAGAATTCAATCCGGATTCCACAAATGAATGAATGTGCATATTCAGCAAGTACAAAGTCTTGCACAATAGAAAGAAGGCAAAGAAACCCCTTTGGCATTATAGGTATGTCTTTGAGTTCCCACTTTGGCTGGAAACCAATGCCCAAAAATCGAGTTCCCATTTCCTCATCAACAACTTTAACCTATCAAAAGAAGTGTGAAGTGATTTTTCATAAAGTTACAAAACATATTTAGAGGGCATATCAATAAATATATAAGCGCATAAGTGGATATCCAAAGGAACAACCCCTTTAAAATTACAAAGCATGAATAAATCACATCAATCAAAGGGACGATCCCTTTAAAATTACAACATGAATGAGAACATTTCAAAGCAAGAAAACTGAATTTCAAAAGTCACAAGTTTCTACCTTGCGAAGTCCCGATGCATGATAGGAAACGTCCTCTTCATGACATCAAACATTAGACCGAAAACCGCATACTAAATTTAAGCACTAATTGTAACATTGAAATTCCCGACAAATAAATTAAACTAGCCATCAAATTGAGAATAAAATACAGAATACATATAAAGTTTCAAACTAACCTCAGTCACTAGAAAGTTCCTTGTCTAAGGATGCAAGAAGATCTTCTCCATAAGTAGCTGCATATGTTTCAAAATCAACTTGCCGAGATGCATTTCTATGAAACATAGAAATGCAAGGAAACTACCACACCACTCATGAAATAAGATTTAAGCAGAACAAATATAGTCAATAAGCTAGTCAGCCTTTGTTTTGCCCCTTGAAATTACCAGGTCTAATTTCTAAGACGTCCGCAAAAATTTGATAATACTTGGTATTTTCATTTTCATAAAATTTCAAATTTTCACACTTCACTATAATTCATAAAAGAAAAAATCCCAAGAAACAAGGCATGGTAAAGTTTCAAAGTTCAGCAATAATTTAACCAATAACTTCCGGATTTAAATTCCCAAACTTCTTTTACAAAAATGATTATGAAAGCAATGAATTCCAACCTCCTAAAACCATGATCTTAATGCTTCAATTACTACTTATGAGAGGGACCAAGTCATTCATAATTCAACATAGCACATGATAGTAGTTATCTTAGAATTAATTCAATTTCTCAAAATCATCCTTAGCACAGAATATGACAGCAACCACTACACAGTTTCAGCAACAAATAATTAGGAATTCAACTTCAATTACTACAGAGACATGAACAAATTCTGTAAGAGGTTTTTGTATCAAAAATCCAATAGATCAGTGGACAAAAATTTAGCACAAAAGTATATGTGTGGCAATGTACTAAAGTAAGGTACCAGAAAAATACTAATTCTTAGATCAAACAGATGATCAATGTTTAATAGAATTCACCCTCAAAATTTCATATTAGAGATTTACTTCTATAATTCCAAAATCCAAGAATTCAATCGTCATAGTTTTCTCACATTTGGAGGCAATTAATCTCCAAAATTTCACAATAGATTTCACAATTTAATGCAGCAATCAGATAACATTAACATTCCCTTCAATTGCCAATAACACCGATATGCGACAGGAGGATCACTTAATAATAACAATTTTGTTTCATGATTCAATGAAGGTTCATTTACACATTTAGTGGTCATTAAAAAGAGTTTCATAATGAACATTTTTGACAATATGCTGTACATCACAATTAACAGCAATATATATTTTGTCAGGTCAGGATAGACATTTAAGTGGACATATTTTGATTGGATTCTGACAGGAAGAACAACAATTAAATTTTTTATCAGTTTCTGAATGTGACTAGAAATTTTTGTGAAAGAATAAAGGAAATTATATTTTGCCTCTACCTTGTGCAAGCTTCAATATTGCAGCAGTTATAAAGATGCTCAATACTTGCTTGAAAACACCATCAAATAGGGAGCTTAAATGGCCTGAACCGTTCCAAGCTATGATGATCATTGCCTTAAGTAGACAGCTTAATCAGCATATTTCATAAGAACAAATGGAGCTAGAGTCACATGAGAAAAGATGTCACATCTGAAATTTTTACCTTTAAACATAGTATATAAAAGCTCCACATTCTATCAAAACTTCTAAATACATGCCAAAACGTGCGTATCTCAACAAAATTAACTTTTCCCATCCATGGGCCTCCCTTTTCCTATTATAAAAAATGAATAAAAACAATTTATAATTAACCAAAAGAGTTTTTTTTTTTTTTTTTAAAAAAAAAAACTTTTTTTTGCCAATATAAAAGGACATCACTGGATTGTTCAAAATTCAAAATAAAATCGGGGAGAAATAATTTAGAACATATGTGATGAAATAAGAAAGTTCTATCAGCTCATTCGCTATAGATAAATAACTGGATCTTTGAACGCATTTGTCCACCAAAGAATAATAACTAAATTTAGAACAATAGGCCAAATACAAAGAAAGTACATGTTTCTGCCAGTTCAGGACCTGAAAACAAGTGGTTTCATTGGGGATTTATATGCTAAATCCTTTTTTCCTTTCAAGATTAAGCTTCTTACTTAAGGCAATAACAGACTACACTGGCACCTTCCATCAACTAAGAAGATCAACAATGGAAACAAATTTTGACATCCAAGTCAGATTGTGGTTTGTCATGAACCATTCTTCCTAGAAGCTTAACTGCTGGGAGAAGGACTGTGGATGATTTTGACTTCAATCTCTAACATGTCTCTTCATGCAAACCGTTTGAAGTGTGGATAAAACATAAGCCTACCAAAGCCAAACCACGTGAAAGGATGAAATGTAAATGTAATAAATAATAGTATAGATAAATAAGGGTTAGTTAGAATTAATGAGGGTTAATAGAACCCTTGTATAGGCGGGTATCTCTCAGCCCATAAGCCCAACTAACTCCTAACTACCCTTAATGGTTCTATTAACCCTCATTAATTCTAAATAACACTCATTTATCTATACTACTCTTATTATTTATTTATTACATTTACATATCATGGGAACAGGGAAATAAACACACAGACACGTGGAAGGATGTACTGCAAATTATGCACAATTGCATACTCACAAATAGTAAGCATGAGTTGGAGGAAAACATAGTCACAAGCTCCAAAAAACCAGACCATTCGGTCTATAAAAGTGATCTTATAGCTATATCCCCTATAAACAATAACAATGTAAAGAACAGTAACATTTTTCATTCAATCTTATTTTCAAGAAATAAGGAAATAATACTACATTTTCAATCCAATAGTAGATTTATAAGGGGGATAAGTAACACATGAGATATTATATACCTCATCTTTATTAAGCAGAGGTTGTTCACGAGGTACTAAGAAGAACTCACGAGTGTCGCCCATAGGCCAGCCAAGGTGGAAACAATCAACTGACCTACAATTTGAGAATGATGATCCCTTATAATATAACTCATCGTACTAAAGAAACTTAGTAAGAAAAGAAGCATAATACCAAAAATATTCATTTAAATCATCATAGTTTCTCCACTGAGAATGCTTTGCTTTTCCATCCCTACTCCTCTTGGCTTCCTGTAATGCAAAAAAAGCGATATTTAAGTTATACAAGGTAGTAATTAATATTGTAATTGACCAATAGCAGTTCTTTAGACCGAAAAACAGAATGGAGAAGCAAACCTCAGCTATAGTATCATAAATTGGTTTTACTACTTTAGTCAAAAAAGCCTCATTATCGCCTCCACATGCTAGCTTTACAGGTTCACCTGTCAGTGGACTAACATTGCCGGCCAACCTCCCATTAGCCTTTCAGAAAGGAAGCAATCACTACAGAATCAGAGGTATTTTCTATTGATCTCAGCATAGTTCTTAACCTCCTACATGCAAACAAACCGAGGCTTGCCAACACGTTGCGAAGCCAAAGGAACCACAGGTGGGCAATTCTCAATATTGAATTCGATTGCTTTATCCTCTTAGGCGATTCCCTAGGGTCAGCAGATCAACAAGATAAAATGATCAAAATTGTCAATGACGTACATTTTGTCGGCTGGAAGGATGAGAGGATCATAAGGTTCAAAGAAGTACAGAACCTTTTCTTTATGATACATTGTTCTCGCTGTTCAGTGGCGGTATGCTCCGACGGCCACGGGTTGAGATAGAATCTTTGAATTTGAGAAATTTATGGTGAAGAACCCCCTGCGCTTGCATTCCTCAATCAGATACAAAAAACGGCGTCAATAATGAAGGAACCCCAGATTAGGAGATTTGGAAAAGAAGAGAGTACCTTTTGCCGACTTGACTGTTGAGAATTGGAAAACCAAAATGAATACACAGGAGAGACGGAGATCGGAGGAGCTACGGTGGAGAGGGGGACGACGGTGAGAGAGAGGACGGAGCAACGGCGGAGTGAGGGCAGAGACAAGGCAGACCAGGTAGGGTTGAGAAGAAATTCGAGAGAATGAGAATCGATGGATATGCGTGCGAGAGACAATGTGGGATTGGGTTTTGGGGTGGGGAAAAATGACATAAGGAGTCTAATTCTTGGACTTAGACTCCAAATTCCTACCTAGGGAGTCTAATTCTCGACTTAGACCCCAAATTGTTTCCTTTTTTTTTCACTAGGGTGCACTTTTCGCTTGTTTTTGGCACCGAGGTACACTTTTGGCGTTTAAGAAATAAAATTAGACTCCAAAAGTCACCTGCTAATTACAAAAATGCCACCGCATTTTTTTTACTTCCTTTTTTAATAATAGGACGCTAATCAGGGACGTAAAAGTCAATTTCTGTAGTAGTGTCGAAATTGAAGATCTGGCGCACTCACACTGGAAGGGGATTAATTGAAGGGAGAAACGGTCCTTTTCTTTGGGTACAATGTGCAAGAGCCTTTTTTTATAGTGGTGAAGCTAACAAAAGTAGCTTCACCCCAAAGCCACTTATTCCAAGGAAGTCCATCACCACCGAAAGCCTCCCTAAACGATCCAAAATCAACTTTTTCTTCCTGGTGGACTTTTTGTACTCCTCACTGGGCTTTTGTTACTTCTCATTGCCATGCCAAACATATGCTCTAAGTTGTTTTATCAATAACTTAATGTTTATTAAGTTAGAATAGTTAAGTATGTTGGCAAGAATATTTTATGGTTCTTAATTAATAATTGTGAATTATATATTGAGCTATCTTTTTAAAATTCATCTCCATCCTTCGATGATGAGAGTGAGGACGATGATGAGAAAGAGGAGGATGAGAACAATAGGCAAGAAAACAATGATGATGTTCAACCATCACCCTCACCGCCACCGCTACAAAAATCGCTTTTAAGACCAGTAAAAATGACCTTTTAGACTAGTTCTAGATCCGGTCTCGATGCAGCCGGTCTTAAAAGTATGTTATTTTTAAGATTGGGTAAGTAACCGGTCTTAAAAAATACTTTTAGACTGGTTATTTAAATATGAGGTCTAAGAAGTCGACTTTTTAGACCGGTTTTGTACACAACGGTCTTAAAAGTCCCTTTCTATCACACACAAAAAAACGATGAAAGGCACATGCTCGCCTCCGAGAACATGCACCAAGATGGCGACGTAGTCAATGCTGTCTTTTTCCTCAAAGCTAATATCTTGGGTGATTGCTCCAATTTGTCAAAGATGCAAAGAAGACGAGTCTAGAAATCTGAAGCAATGTCAAAGATAAAGTAGACAAAGTGACAAAAGAAGCAAAGATGAAATAGATCAAAGAAGATGAAGCAAAAATTATGAACCTGAAGAATTGAGTGGAGGTTTGTAGATTGACATTTCTCAGATCAAAGAAGCTCACACTACTAGAGATTGAAGAAGCTAGAACCAAAACAAGAGAAGCAAAAAACAAAATTTGTGCTTGAAATCGTGAACAAGACGAGAGCCTCGATTGCTTTCTTGAGTATGGCTCAAACCAGTTATTCTTCAACCTCAGGCTTCAAGATCCTCTTGATTATCAGCTACGCAATCCTGTCTCTAACCTTCACTTCAAAATCAACGTCCGAATGGATCTGTCATCATGTTCCATTTTGCCACAAATAAAACAAAATCTCGCAACTTTTTCATACTTTACCTTTGCATCTTCCAGCTCTGCCGGTTGAGGCACTTTAAATAATGGCACCACACAGCTTTTTCTTTGGCTTCCACGTAGCTGCAACTTGTTCCCTCACAACCACTTAGGTATTTGAGATCACTTTTCCTACATGAAATCGATCATTCTTCGAGCTCAATGTTCCCCTTTCCATTGCATCTGAAACTCCACTCCATCCAAATCCATTTCTTTACCTTCCTTCAATTGCCCAATACCACACCAAACTTCAAAGAAGAGTGAGAAAATATAAGAATCATAGTATTCCAACTTATACTCCAAGAATCGGCGACTAAAGATTGTTAGGGTTTACTAGGGAAATACCCAAGACCTTTTCGACCGGTTATACTCAATAACCAGTCTTAAAGGTTTACCTTTTAGAATAACCGATCTTAAAAATAATCCACATTTTATTTTTATTTTTATTTTTAAATTTTTAGACCAGTTGTTTGGGAAACCAGTCTAAATAATATATTTTAGACCTCATATTAAAGGAACCGGTCTGAAAATGTTCTTTATATTTTACGAAACTTCCACCGGTCATACTTTTTAGACCAGATCCCTTATATCTAGTCTAAATGTGATGGTTTGAAAGCCTTTTTTTGTTGTAGTGTGTCGTCCTCATCCTTAACCTTATTCTAATCATCAAAGGAGGGAGATGAAAGGTCTAACTGCAAGTCATATTCAATATCATTGTGATGAAGTATATGGTTCAACTTCCTATTTAACATATTGGCATATGCCGCGAGACACCTTGTGTCATGGGCAAGGTTTGACAACATCTACATCAGAGCCTCCATTTCAAGAGGAGGCAGAGGAGGAGGGGACGATGGTGGTAGTAGAGAGGGGGTTTGAATTTCCGGTATCACACTCCAAATTAGGAGTGCTTAGTAAGTTAAGAGACTGAGCTATTGGTTTTCGTATCGTCATAGCTAACTTCATAAAATCTTTTAATAGGTCTTGCACTAGTTTGGTTAGGTTTAATATCTATGTAACTATGTTAATTTGAAATGGCATGTCCTTGTGAAAATGCAACTTATTCATTTAGCTTTTGTAGCATGAATGTGATTAACAACATACATGATAAGACTTAATTCTGTGTTATGAGATGCAGAACTCAATGTTACGGTTTTTGCAACTTATTGGAGCAGAGTTAGGAGGACGAGTTTTGGATGAGAACCTTAGACAGGGAGAACAAGAGGAGAGACAAGAGTTTGCAGTAGACGGAGGGGAGAATCAATATAAGAAATATTCTAAAGAAGTAGCAGTAAGCCTCTCTGTAGTGGCAATTTTAATTACAACAGTAACATTTACAGCAGGATTTATGGTGCCTGGGGGATTATTTCTAGATGGAGAACACAAGGGCTCTCCCATATTAAAGTATAACGCATGACCGACTCTCTATCATTTGTTCTCTCTACTTCTGCTGTTTTTGCCCACGTTATGTCATCAATTGTAGGAAAAGAGGAGGACGAGAAGGTGTATTTATCGCTGCTGCTGAAGTGTGCAATTTTAACCATGGTGGCAATGGGGTTCATGATCATATCATTTGGGGTGGCCATATATGCTGTCCTGGGTGTTTCTAAAGGTTTTGGTGTGGTCATCCTTGTGATTGCTTTGTCCTTTTTCTTCATCGCTATTATACTAATTTGGAGAGCCTATGTGTCCATAAAGAGAAGCAAACAAAATGGTTATCGTGGACTACACTATAGTCCCAATCAAGGTCTTGAGAGAGTAAGAGATATTCAGTTGCTTCGTACTCTCTGAATTCTTACCAATGGAAAACTATTTGTTAGTTTTACCTCGTGTATTTCATGTATCCAACTTGTGTGCCGTAATTGACAATAAAAAAACAATTTTTAAGTCATGAATTTGTTTTTGGTAACAAGTCATGAATTTTTTTTTTATACTACTGTTGTGTTATATTTAAATTGCATATTGCTTATTTAGATTTATACAATTGTAATATGTACTATAATGTGTTTTCTTCATATTTAATTTCTAGATTCTAATACCTTTTTATTTGTCCAATACAAGTTGTAAATCAAAATTGCATGTATATAATAAAATGTAAAAGTTAAGCGTAATAAAAATATTATTAAAAAAACTTAAACAATATGTTTTATACTATAAAAACTCAAATTTCCGGCGACTTATTTGTGGGAAAATTTGTAATGACTCCCCATATTTTGGAGCAATCGTCGCATTTCTTTTAGTGTATTTGTGATTCATGGATGCATTTTAATTAGGGAAAATACTAGTGAGCTCCTAAGGAAAAGAAAAAATATCAAAAAAGTCTCAATCCCAAATCCCTTATAAAAAAAGTTCTTAGAGACTTTTTTTTTTATATTAATTATAGAACTCCAATATCAAAAGGTCCAGTTGTCAAAATAGTTTTCCCCGTTGTTAAAATTTCCTTATGAAAATGTTGTTGTCAAAAACGGTTTTTCCCGTTGTCAAAATAGATTTTCATGTTGTCAAAAAAATTTTAGGTTTCTAAAATTCTCCAAGCGAGGAGGAAAAACTCCGAAAATTCTTAACAATAAAAAAGCTATTTTGACAACAATATTTTCATAAGGAAATTTCAACAATGTAAAAGTCATTTTAACAACAGGAAAAACTATTTTGACAACGAGACTTTTTTGATATTCGAAGTCCATAATTAATATCAAAAAAGTTCCAAGGGACTTTTTTGATAGGGGATTTGGGGTTGAGACTGTTTTGATATTTTTTATCTTCTTTGGGACCTCACTGATATTTTCCCTAATTAAAATGCATCCTTGAATCACAAATACACTAAAAGAAATGAGACGATTGCTCCAAAAAATGGGGAGTCATTACAAATTTTCCCACGAAATTGTCGGAAAATTTTATATTCCTAGTTTTGATTTCACCTTGTTATCGATTTGTATATTGGGCCCTGATATGAGGCTGGCCCAACACGAATACACCAGTTTGGAAGCTCTCCTTAAGCAGGCAAACGCTAATCACCCTATAAATAAGGCATTAATCCCGGTAGTATAGGTAGTGGAGCAGGGATGTGTCAGATAGTGGAGCAGGCATTTGCAGAATGTGGGTTGCTTGAGGAGCGGACGCAGAGCCAAGTAGACGAAACCCTAGGTAATCTCTATAAATAGGAGATTACCTACAAGGTGCACACATTCGATTTATATTCTCTCATTATTCAGTTACATTCACTAGTGGAAAAAAGGCTTTTAAGACCGGACAAAAGGGGGGTCGTAAGACCGGATATGCGACCGGTCTTGTTCCAAATGCAGTATTAAAAGTCTACCATTTAAGACCGGACTCGAACCGGTCTTAAAGAAACTCTTTTAAGACCGGACATTTAAAAACTTAGGTCTTAAAAAGTTGTACTAAATGAAGCCGAAATAATTTTTGTTCGGTCCTAAAGCTCGACTTTTAAGACCGTCAAACAATAGGCCGCTCTTAAAAGATCGTAATTATAAGACCGGACAAGACACATACGGTCTTAAAAGACTGACTTTCAAGAGTGGATGATAAATACATCCGGTCTTAAAGATTTTTATTTAAGACCGGACTTCTAAATATACCGGTCTTAAAAGACCAACTTTTAAGACCGGTTTAATATCAAAACTCAAAAGTGTCCTCGACCTTTAAGACCGTCATATAATTACATCCGGTCTTAACAAGTGAACATTTAAAACCGCTTATTATTTCCGATCTAAATTTTCCCGAATTTTTCCCCTCGTTCTTCCCGATTATATATATATATATACATAAATCCACCACCCAATCCAAAGACATAAAAGTCGATATTTTAAGCTACAAACTATGAACAATTATTTGAATAAATTGAATTGGAAAAAGAATACAAATATTATTCACCATGAGCTATTTGGCCTCTTAATTAATGATTACTATGACTACAACACCTAAATTAATTCATACAATAAGATAACTTACTTACAAATACAATAAGTTACAAGTACAACATACATGCGCCCAAAATAATATTCACCATGCCTTCATCTCGATTCCCCACCCAACAACGTAACATCCTCTTATATAACATGCCCATTTGGATCGGATCCTGCCACAAAAATAAAACAAGAACAAAATTCATAGTCAAGTGACATTAACTATGAACATAGATAGAAGGAATATAATATATATAGTTAAAGCCTTAATTAAAGTCTTCAAAGAAATCTGCATATGAATATTACCTTATGAATTGACTCTTTTATAAAGTGATATCTTCCCATATCCCTTCTTGATGATCACTTCTTATGCCGGGTTCATTATCCGCTTCATCTTCTTCGCTCATGTCCTAGACCCCTTGAAAAAGGAGTACTCTCGGAATACCATAATTTGAATTCATTTCTTCATCAATATCAATGACCCTCTTTCCTTGGAGAGCTACGCTGACCACATTTTATTTTCTTGATCGGTGATATAGAACACTTGTTTTGCCTGGTCTCGCCATAATAAAAGGTTCATCTCCAAAACTTCTACCATTGACATCGACTAATGTAAATCCTAGCCGATCGATCCGAACACCATTATTGACATTAACCCACTTGCATTTGAAAATGGGAAATCTAATTTTCACATAGTCCACCTCCCAAATCTCTTCAATAACCCCATAATATGGCATGACTGCCAATAAAGGGCTCTTGTCTTTTGAACTCGAGAAGTGCATAGATTCAAATCTAACATAACACCACCGTTCGGGACCGTGCTCGTATCATCTAGGGACTTCGTGTAAAATGTATAACCATTGATCACATACGAATTCCAACTTATGACATCAACCTCGGGACCACCGCTAACCATTTGATTGTATCGAAACACATTCCTCTCCCTCGACCTTTTGTTTGAACCAGTTTGCAAAAGTTCTCGTTATGCTCCCTAATCAACCTTTGTTCGCTCATTCGATGATTTTCTTTCCTTACATACCGCTTTATGTGCAGCTATGCCGGCTTGAACTTCATCGACGTTATTCAAGATGTACAAGTGGACTAGTGACAATTCATCGATCCACACTCTTTACGGAAGCCCTCGTCTACCCCCATCAAGATGCCGACGTTTTGGAAGCCCAATATGTCTTACTTTGGCCAAATAATCTTGACAAAATTCCATGGCTTCTTCAAACATATTTCGAACAATCGATGCTTCCGTCGGTATGGTTCTTCACATACCCTTTTAGGAATTTCATAGATCTTTCAATTGGGTACATCCACCGTAAATGGATAGGGCCGCACATCTTTATCTCCCTCACTAGATGAACAATTAGATGAACCATGATGTCAAAAAATGTAGGAACAAAAAGCTTCTCAAGGTGGCACAAGATAAGATATCCTTCATTCTCCAATTCATCCAACTTTTCAATCTCAAAACTTTACGACAAAGCGCATTGAAGAAGACACAAAGTCTAGTCAAAACGACCCGAAGATCATATTCGGCGATGCCTCGAATAGCTATTGGGAGTAGTCACTGCATCAAGACATGACAATCATGAGACTTTTGGCCTACTAATTTCAAGTCCTTCATCGATACAAACCTCTTAAAATTTGAAGAATACCCCGTGGGAACTTTTGTGCCATGTAAACACTCACAAAAACTTCATTTCTCATCCTTAGACAAAGTATGAGAAGCCGGGGACAATAAGTTCTCTTCCCATCCGGCCTTGGATGTAACTCTTCGCGTATTCCCATTGCTATCGATCCAATCTTGCCTTCACACCATCCTTGGAACTACCTTGTATGTTGAGAAGCGTGCCGACAATACTATCACATACGTTTTTCTCCACATGCATGACATCAATACCGTGTCTCACATCAAGATTGCGCCAATATGGAAGATCGAAGAATACAGATCTCTTTTTCCATATATTTGTTTCTTTTCTACACTTTGCGCTTACCGAATACGACATTGATATTTTTCACCTTTTCATAAACTTGCTCCCCGCCAATGCCACCGGAGCATCTTCATACTCTTGGCCACCAAAAAAGGCTTTCTTCAATCGACGATATGGGTGGCCCCGTCTAAGAAATCTCCTATGTCCAAGATAAACCGTCTTTCTTCCATGTTGAAGTTGATGGTAGCGTGTGCCTTCTTCACAAACCGGACATGCTTTATGGCCTTTTACACTATACCCCGACAAGTTCCCATATGCCGGGAAGTCGTTTATAGTACAAAATATCATGGCTCGCATTTTAAACACCTCCTTCCGGAAAGAGTCAAAAACATCAACACCTTCTCGCCCACAACTCCTTCAAGTCTTCGATCAAGGGTCAAGGTAAACATCAATGTCATTTCCTGGTTGTTTCGGTCCCGAAATCAACATAGACAAAGATGATGTACTTTCGTTTCATGCATAACATTGGAGATAAGTTGTAAATAATCGCAGTACAGCCATGAACTATGTATGCCGCTAAGGCTTCCATATGGATTCATGCCATCCGTGCTAAGGGCAAGCCTAAGGTTCCTAGGTTCTTCGCCGAAGTTCGGAAATAATTGATCGATTTTCTTCCATTGAGAAGAATCGGCCGGATGTCGAAGCTTTCCATCGAAATCCTCTCATCTCGCATGCCACCTCAAATTTTTTGCATCATTTTCATTCGCAAACAACCGCTTGAACCTTGGTATGATTGGAAGATACCACAACACTTTTGCCGGCCCCTTATTTGACTTGTACCTTGGGGTTTCACATTTCGGACAACTCGCTCCTCTTCAAACTCTTTCTATACAACACGCAATCATTCGGGCATGCATGGAGCTTTTTGTACTCCATCCCCTGTGGACAAAGTATTTTCTTAGCATCATAGTATCGATGCGGCAACACATTATCATCCGGAAGCATGTCCTTAAAAGCCTCAAGCATTTCGAAAACTCTTGTCGCTCCATCCATGACGTGCCTTCAAGCTTACCAATTTCAATAAAGCATTCAACAATTGGTATTTTTTACACCCACGGTATAGAGGGGTCTCGCATCACCGCACATATTACCATATGCATGTGATTGATGAAAAGCCTCTTCTCCTACATCACGGATAATGTCCTCTATGTGATCATCCATATCCGTGTCATTATCATCAAAGGCCACTTCCCTATGTTGAGACCCACTTGGTATTTTTTCACCATGCCATACCCATACCGTATAAGTCTTACAAATTCCTTCACAAATTAAATGTGTGTGTATAACTTCGGACTTAGTCGCCTCTCATTCAAACATTTTACACAAGGGCAATAAAACTTCCCACCCTCGGCATGGGCATTTTGTTTAGCAAATTTTATAAAGTCCCTCACCCCATTCTCGATATTCAACACTCGTCCGTTTAGCATTTATCCAACCGTGATCCATAGTAGAATTCCTATATATATAGACGGAAAGATTTAACATACATATATATGCTCAAATGTCGGTTATGTCTTTTTTTTTTTTCCTTTTTTTTTCGGATAAACTTGCTCATTAAATGCGTAACGAAGAATAACTTTTGGTCATAAATGTATCGCAGAGAATCCAAGAACCAAAATAAATGCATGACGAGGAAATTAAATGCATCGCGTGAAGGTCTTGTGGACTCACCGTTGTATCATATAAATTCAAATGCGTTTGCTTAGTCTTTCTTCTCCCGCCACGAACGTTGATGTTGCGTATAGAAAGAGTACCCTAAAAACATTTATTGGTCAGCTTGGGTAGGTCTAAAATGCAATTATAATCTTCAAAATACAAAATCCATTAACAACACAAAAACCCACAAGAACATTTGATCGATTTCGCTCAACCCAGGAAAACCCAAACGATGAGCAGGAAAATCATAAAGTTATATAACCGAAACACCTCTTACATCTTGGTCTATAGACGTTTAGCTAAGGAACCGTAAAGTGATTGTCGAGAGGTACAACGCGAACCAAATGCCGACGAAGTGGCGACGTAACCCGAGTTACACTTTAGGCGCGACAAGAGAAGTTCGTAGAGGGGAAATTTAATATTCCGCGCGACGTAGCGAGACATGTTTTATAATTGGGATTTTATTAAGACCGGACTTTTATAATCCTCCGGACCTAAATTGAGACAATTAAATCGGTTCATTAAAAGAACACGGTTCTATATATACAACTTTTTAAGACCGCCGTTTTATAATACTCCGGTCCTAAAATTCTTTTTGATTTAAAAAAGGATTTGGCGAGCGCAAAGAATCGAATGAATAAAAATTAAAGGAAAACTGAGTTTCTTTAATTACATATATTACTTGCATATGCACGTACACAAGAAAAAATACAAAACAAAAACAAGCGAAAATTATCAAAAACAAGAATCGACTAAACATCTCCTAAAGCTTATTATCCTCCAAAGCCTTGGCGATTTCGGCGTGAACAACATTAATTTCCCGCCGAGATCAAAGCAAGTTTCTGTCTTACTCGAATCACCACAATGCTTCATTAGAGGAAAGAGGAGAGGGCCGAGTAGTCGCGGTGGGGCCAAGAGGTTGGAGAGGGGGAGCGGGAACCTCTTCATCATCCGAAGAAATAACAATGGGTCCAACGACCCGAGACTCTTCTCGTCACAATAGGACGGACTCTCGATGGAGGAGGCGCACCGTATAACGATCGACGGAAGGCACGAGCATCACGACTAAGAGCACCCCTACGAGCGGTTCTCTTGTATCTAACCATGGTTTGAGCAAAGCTAAAGTAGAGGTATGAGGAGTTAATTAATAGAGGCGAGAGCTGTTCTCGATAGCCACGTACGTAGTTTGGAGTTACGAGGTAGTGAGGAATTAATAAGGAGTTATAGGTACGCGGTATAAAATTCCATTATTTAATATTTTTGCAATTCATTTTATTTTAAGATCGACCTTTTATCATTAACCCGGTACTTATAGGTATGCGGTATAAAATTCTATTTTTTAATTTTTTAAGACCAATCTTTTATAGTAAGTCCGGTCCTAAAAGTCTTACCTTTAAGACCGACCTTTTATCATTTACCCGTACTTACACACCGTTCAAATGAATGATGCAGAGTCTCTTCGGCTTCCGATAAACTTCCCAACTAGGCGTCTCCTCGTATTCCGATGAACAATGCGTCTCCTCGTTAAAGCTTCCTACAAGCGTTTCACATTGTTCAGATGGGTTCTCTATTTAAACCCGTTGTTACCGTACTTTCTTCACATTCTTCTCCCCCAGTCCTCCGTTTCATCCTCCTCCTCTTCAACCTCGCCCCCACCGTAATGGCCGCTCCCCCAGTCCTCCGTTTCCTCCTCCTCTCTTCAACCTCGCCCACTCCGCCACCGCCTCCTCCAAATCCGACCGTGAAGCGCTTGGTGTAAGGTCCATCGGTGGCCGGCCGATCAAATCGATCGACGTTTGGGCCAATTGGTTCAGCTTTGCTCATACCATGAACAACAAGCCGAACATGGTACTCCACGCCAATGACGTGAACTACGATCCCGCCAAGACGACTCCGACAACTCCGACAACTCCGACGCCCCCTCCCTTTCCGACTACGAGAGGGATTAGTTTTTTTTTTTGTTGCTTTTTTATTTTGCTTTTTTTTGTGATCGCGCCCTATAGGGCAGCGTAAAAAAATTAGTAAATAAAATATTTTTAATTTTTGTTCTCGTGCGAGTTTAGCCCATTATCTGAACCCGAAAGCAATAAACAAGGCAACTATGAAGGACGATAATGGCGTAGACTAAAAAACCTAAAATAAAAGAACGAAGACTTTAGTTAGTAAATCGACGGTCCTAAAAACACCGCCATTTTTGTCGCTTTGGTTTCCATATCCGATTGCCTCTTGTCCTTTTCATTATCGTCTTTCTTTTTCCGACAAAAAGGAAACAAACAAAACATTGTCCTCGTGTAAATCCAACAACAGAAATTCGCAAAATACAGTTAAGAACATACGTAAAAAAAGGAGCTTTTACCTTATTCGGATAAGAACAAAAAAAGTGACTATTCGTCTCAAGGTTGGACCTTCGTTGTCGTCGGTTTTACCTCCCCATGTTAGAAACAAAGTGTCCTTTTCATTATCTTCCTTCTTTTTCCGACAAAAAGACAAAAGACAAAATAAAAGGGACACCGATAATGCTGCTCTACACATGGAGAGGTAACAACGATGATAATGAAGGACCTAGCTTGAGCAGATCGCGTAACCTCGGTTGTCTTCAAATTTATCCATTTAATTTGTCTCGAAAAGATGTATTTAAAATTGACTTTTAAGATCGCATAAATAAAAACATACGGTCCTAAAAGTTAGGCGGGCGACTTTTAAGACCGACCTTCTATAATACGTCCGGACCTAAAAGTTCATGAAGTTTTTTAAGTTTTTAGGAGCGGACACTAGAGAAATATACGGTCCTAAAAGTCTCATACTTTAAGACCGAAGATTTTTGTGGACCTTTAAGACCGGACATGCTGTTAATGAACGGTCCTAAAAGTCTCAGATTTCAAACACTAAATTAAATAGCTATATCCACCATCCAATAATACATTAAGAAACCCAAAATGGACACAAGAAAATTGTTCAAAAAATTAACTACATTTATGTATTGAATTTTACATTGCCTATGTATATTTACAAATGAATTGTTCAAAAAAATAAACAAATTTACGTAAGATCGATTATTGTTGCTACTGATTATACTTACAAATGAATTTAGGACATTAATTATTGTCCTTTTTGTGACTCTAAGATCAGACCATACAGATATTCACAAAACACATTGCGTATGTGCTCCAGTTCATCATCGAAAGGGAGTTTTGCATTGAAACATCTCGTAACATCAAAGACAAGAATCGAATTAACTTGCGTGCATATTTCATTTGTAACAAGAAGCCGAAACTGAATTAACTTGCATAATATGTAACATCAAATACATTTACCTTTGCAGTTAATTTAGTATCCCCTCGCCTTTTAATATCATACATGTGTTTCATGACGTATCGGCCACATAAGTTGGACGCCGGTGGTTGCCGACGTCTAAAAAGAACAAGAAATATATATAAGAGCATATATATAGCTCGGTGACCAAGTTCACAAGGCAAGTGTGCTACAAATTAAATATTGTACCAACCTCTGGTTTGTACCATATGGGGTCTTTGTCTTGAGTAGCACGCCTTTTCTTTTCTAGTCTTTGGAAGGTCCTCATGGCACTATCATCAAAATCACAAATTTATCAATGATTCACTTAAAATTCACAAAGAAAGATGTCGACAAGGAATCAAAATGACATGCTTACTCGTTGATGGTCGCACCAACGTAGGCAATGGCTCGGTGGAGTGAGCATAAGAAGATAACTTTATGCTCGTCCATGCACATGACGACCAATCGCCCGGTGGCGGCTGAAAATTCACATCGCAAACTATACTCGATATATATATGTAGCAGAATTAAGTGAATTGCGGACAAGATTTTTGATATGTACCTGTGGAAGAATGGCAAAAAGTACAACTTTCGATCACCGAGCACAACCTCTTTGATATGTACTCCTGTCTCTGCTCCATGGTTGTTTGACTTGAATAGACAGGGCACAAGAATCCAAAATCGTTAATCCTGCACCTTTGAACCAATTCATGATGCAAGAACCTACCATAATGACATCGATCAGGGAAATATATATATGTATGTATGTCTAAATGATGCATTTAAATGATGTACTCATAGACAAGATACTTACTTCATAAAAAGTTGAACAACCGCATCGCAAGCTCTGTCGAGGAAGCAAAGCGGACTCAACATCAACGGTGTCAACTTGAACGGGCATAGGATGAGGGACACCTACTACTTCATCGACAAAGCCACGATTTATCCTTAAAATATCCACTTTTCATTAGATCGGATATTTTTTCCCCGGGCAAGCAGCCAACTTAGTAGTAGGGGATAGAGCTTGAGGAGGGGATGGAGCCCGACGAGGGGATGGAACTTGAGGAGGAGGGGTTGAAGCTTCGGAGCGTAGAGACATGTACAAGCTTCACCGGCCAAGGGATGAAGGTTCCGACATCACTCACAAGCTTCACTCATCGGTTTGGAGAGGAGCCGTGCATCAATGATCACCTTTTCAACCGACACTCGACTTCATCATCGCATTTGTTGGTGGTGTACGCTTGATCCCAAGTTGTGAATAGTCCCTTTTGCAACCAATAATCGTCCATCATGATGATCGGATCCTCCACATAAAGGTCACAAGGTTGCTCGACTCTCCATCAACGCAGCTCCTCTAGTGCTCGCCGCACAACAGTGAGTGTGTGAAGGGAACACTGGTCTCTCGGACGATTGCTCAAAAGCGGCCCTCGGTGCCGACTCGGTTCCTCCTTCATCCGGCTCATCTCGGATTGAAACATTGCGCTCATTGAAGCTTTATTAGCGCCAGCGGCCTCTGTCCATCTCCTCCCTGTAACCATACTTTGTCTATGGCGTTTGGATGTACCAAAGACTTGCTTTATGCCTACCCGTCCTCCAATCCCCCTTACACGCCCCGGTGATCCGGTTTTCGGCCGCAACGGTCCGAACATCATTCCTCCCGTCCGACACAAAAGATCCCTCTCCGCTTCTTTGTTTTTAAGATCTTCCCGTAAGATACGGATAACGAGAAGCTTAGTAATGAAACATGTTTAGTAACTAAAAAATAACAATAACGATACTTACAATTCTTTCAAAGAACTAGACGAGTTTGTTCACTCGTGTAGGCGCCGCTTGGCTTTTGCCGAATATGCAACCACAACTCCTCGCGACGTATTGGAGATGGAGGAGCATGTATCACGAAGGATTGGATTCGCTTCATCATCCAATCTCTTCCGCTTGCAAGCAGCCATCAAATCTTTTTCGGCCTTTTGATATCCGCCGCGAGAAGCCCTATGAGGGCAATCATTCTTTCTACCTATCTCCCGTGCTTGTCCCCTTCTTTTCTCGTGAATCGGATAGAAAACATCTATTAATTATGAATTCCAGCCATGCATGTCACTAACGAAATTAGAGAACTTCGCTTCATATGAACGTCAATCAAACAAAGAGTCAAATTCTTCACTTCATCAAGTTTCAACATTTTATTTAAGGAAGATGTAGAATTGTAGAAGAAATTGGAGCTATGTTTTGTAGTGCTAGCTAGATAGATAGGTTAAGAAACAAAAGAGAATTATGCTTACGTAATAATACAAACTTGATCCTTTTTAAGGCATCCAAAGGGGATCACGCCAGTCCCATTAGATAGTAACAATTGGGTATATAAAGTTTCCCCCTTTAAGACTATTCGATCATTTCCTCCTTTGCATAAGACAAACCATTACACAATTAATACCTTCTCATCGTAGTTTACCTTTTCGTGGTTGACATATCGACTTGCATAGACAAAGGCTTACGTAATAATACAAACTTGATCCTTTTAAGGCATCCAAAGGGATCAAGCAATCCCCATTAGATAGTAACAATTGGGTATATAAAGTTTCCCCCTTTAAGACTATTCATTTCCTCCTTTGCAAGACAAACCATTACACAATTAATACCTTTTCATCAAGTAATTTACCTTTTCGGGGTTGACATATCGACTTGCATAGACAAAGGCGGAAATGTATACTTCTATTCACACACCGAACTATTATATAACTAACAGGATTAGATGAACACAATAACATTCACATATCCGCACAAAGTTAATAAGCAAACAAAAGGGAAAACAAAACTAAATATATACTCACCGAGCTTCAGAGTAGTCCGTATGAGAACAAATTGTCGCCAAATTCGTTCATCAATAAATGTGTAAACTTCCCAAGGATGTTTGGCGGGCGGAACATCGGAGAAAATATACGTGTTAGCGAGAAAGGTCTTAAACTTCCTCCACCGATCAGCACAATAAGACAATGTCTTGTCTTTCAACTTCGACGTGGACAACATGTAACCCGGATAGTCTCCCAAATAGGATCCTTTACATTCTTATAGTCCACACTTTTCCACTCATCTCGTCAAGATGCTAACCTTGCTTTGCGTGCTAGACCGACAAAACTATTATATTTGCTTTTATTAGGACCGACAGTTCCAACCTTGCATCAAACCGAATCTCAAGCTTTGACCCGGAAGTCCGACTTAGGGTCACATCCATCATTCGTGTGCCTTTTCTACCACGGCGTGCGGGGTGATTACGAGCCTCATTGTGAGATGAAGAGGGTTCGTTCTCACTCACACCACACCAGGAACTCGGCGTTGCCGAACACGAATAGATTCGTTTTCACCGTCCATTTTCGAGACAGAAGAGAGGAATGCCCGAGCAAATGAGAGAGTAACAGGGGCTGATGGTACGTGGGCGAGGAAGAGAGGTAATGCAACAGAAGGGTTTCGGAACGCGAATGAGGTTCTCCACGAGTAACAAAAGCTTTCGCGAAGAAATGTATAACTTGCTTGGATTTTTAAGACCGGATGAAAAAGAGACGGTCTTAATATTTACATTAATCTCGGTCATATTAAACGTCCGATCTTAAAAGTTTAACCTTTAAGACCGTTCCTTTTAAAACGCCGGTCTTAATATTAATGAACTTTTTCGTACCGCAAGTATCATATGTCCGGTCTTGAAAGAAAACTTTTAAGACCGTCTTGTTGGTAAGTTCGGTCTTAAAACTTTAGACTTTTTATATTTAAATATTTCCTTATTATGTTTTACCGCAGAAAATATAAGTACGGCTATATGAGATATATTTAGAAAGTAATTGAAATTTCAGTTCAATTTTTAAGACCGGTGGTATTTTAGTCGGTCTCAATAATGATTTTAAGAGCGGTGAAAAATTGGTCCTAAGTGCAAGAAGTTCTTTATATTTACGGAACTGCCACCGGTCATTCCTTTAAGACCGGAGTTTCCATTGTCCGCTCTAAATGAGGCGGTCTTAAAGCCTTTTTTTGCACTAGTGATTGTGCATACACCCCACCCCCTTGGCTAAACGCTATTCTCGTGTAGCACAGTGATCACCTGATATTCATTGGTGTCTTCCTCATAGGTACTACTAAACCATCATCTCTTGGGTATCAACTCTTATATACCTCGGAGAGCATACAGATCCTATATAAACCATATACTAACCCACTATGGTTAGACATTTGTGTTCTTCAGACCAGAACACACCTAATTTATTTAAAGTATTTTGTTGGTGGTAGCAGAGATTAATAATCCCCTGAGTTGGTTAATAGCCTGTTTTGCTTGTGATTTTCCTTATTAATTCATCTTATCCTAAATATAAGACCAAATTGGATTTTTTTTTTCTTGGAGAAACTATTTTTCTTGGAGAAACTAAGGGAGTTAAATAAATTAGGTCACATATTGAGGAGAGTTGGAAGTAATATCTTCTTAATTACCGTTGTTATCTTTGGATAAAAGATTTACTTTTGTGTTTCTTTCTAAATTACTTATCATCTGTATGATGATATAACTGTTGATTACTTATTGCAATCATCAGTTGGAGCTGGTCAGCTTGGGTTTATCTGCAAGTCTGCAACAGCTCAAGTATAACTCTTGTTTATCAGATTCTGCCGGGAGTGTCATATATTACTATTAGTGGATGTAATATTAGCTATGATATAATAGTTTATCCAATTAGACATATGTTGTGGTAGAAATTAAACACAAGAAGAATAAGGAGGATGGCTTCCAGACTTGTATGTCATGATCGTCGTCTTCTGCTAGAATTTTTTTTAGCTATGGAATTATGTATTTTGTATTTGGACTGTAATTTTATTTGTCATCTTCAAGGTTTTACTACAATGTTATTGTGTTATGAATTTCATTATCACACTGCCTATATTCAGAAATGATATTAGACAATGACGAATAAATGCGTACAACTACGAGCAGAAAAAAAAAAAAAAAAAAAAAAAAAAAATTCTCCAATCAAATTTTTATGACAGCTGCATTCTCAACTACTACCTCTACCTCTAGTCCTAAATATAAAACTCAATTGACTTTTTTAAAAGATTAAGGAAGTTAAATAAATTATTATAAAGTATTTATATTAATCATTTTTTCTCCCAACTAATTTGGGTGACTTATAAGTTATAACTGATATATAATCTAATTATTCACAACATATGATATAATTAAGTAATTTATTTAGCTTCTTTAATTACAAAAAAGAAGAAGTCAAATTATGTCTTATATTTAAGACAAGAGGGAGTATCATTTTGCCCAATAATTTCGCTGTATCCCATGCACACGATGGAATTTGCCAAGACATATAAAATCAGATTTATACATGGTGTGTTTTTGCTTTTATACCGTTAAAATCAGATTGTTTATTGACTTTCATTAATTGTTTTCTTTTATCAGCTTTTTAACATGAAATTTATAATTAAATTAAAGTACAATGGAATTTTCATTCCCCCAAACAAATAAAGTAATAGATATGAAGCTAAAATAGGATGGTAATACTGATTTAAAAGCTAAGAAAATTTGGATAGCGAAAGAAAAAAAAAAACACTAAGAAATTATAACATCATTTGACGTCTTTTAAAAATCACTACAAATTCAGATGGTAAATTGTCTTATCACATAACTCAGATTTTAATAGTTTAAAATCATTAGAAGTAAAATCGGACCAGATGTCAAACTAGAAAAGATAACAGACAAAAGTTATAATAGTTTAAACGGTTGTATCGGTTAGCCCATTCGGTCAGATCCGTGATGTAACTATTAATTAAAAATCTTATAATAATTATTGAAAAGGATGATAAAAATTATAATTATTTAGAAGGACCAATTGTTATAATGTAAGTTTAAAATACTAAGATATCATTGATTAAACTTCCTACATGCTCTCCTTCAATAGCTCTCACATTTTATTTTAAAAGTAATTTGAATTTTTATTATTATTAAAATTACAACTACCAAAAATGTAATTTTAAACTTTAACTAATATCTATGTAATCGTATTATCATTATATCATCTAATTATTAACATAGATATTGAGAATTGACTCATTTATATCAAGTTTTCTTCCTGATTGAGTGTGTACAGAAAATATCAACCAAAATGAGAAATAAACACATTTCATATTTTATCAGGACTAGTTGTGTAGGCTCAAATGACAAAAATATAACATTACTAGATTATGTGAAAAAATTGAAATATTATTATATATTAATAAAAAAATTGGTATGATGTCGATATTGTCACATCCCAATTTCGGAAGCGATTTTTTTTTTTTTTTTAAACGGTATCATGATCGAGTAGAGCACCTAAGTAAAAATAGTATTTCAAAAGATATGTATCTCGATAACATCAACTCGTATGTTTTGCTACTAACAGGTACAATAGTTCAAGTGGTTCTAAATTCAAAATACATTTCAAAAGGGGGCCCGACCAAACCCGTCCTAAACTCCGTGCTTACCCTTGTCTCCGCTCCCGTTCACTCGAACACGGCTATGGTAAGAGCGAGGTTCAAAGCACATTGAACCCCGGTAACGGTTAACCTCATGTTCAAGTACAATTATGTATGACATATTCATGATACCACAGTAAAATTCACATATACCAAGTAATAACACACCATATACACTGCATATAAATGTTATTACGATGCACTATTCACGGTGCCACGATGTACCTGGCCGTGTCCTCGCCGCTTGGAAAACTTAACGGCGTTATCATGACTATAACCCGTATAAAGCTGTATGTGCATAGTCAATAACTTTTGAAAACAGAATCTCAGTTCAAAAACACATCTCATCACATATAGGTATCCAATGAACATCGAGTTAGTGTTACGACGCGTCCGTACCTTTGTCGGCGTTTGTCGATACGTTTGACGTCCGAACCGTGATCGCGTTGATCCTATAATGGTAATACCGTATTTAGTAATTTGTAAGTAATATCATAAGAGATACTTTGGCCCCTAATGACCATTTTGCCCTTACAACTTTTATTTTTCACTTCATTCCCTCAAAATTCGTACAACAACGCCGGTATAAATCGGCGCATTTTGTCTAACTTTGAAAAATTAATTCTACAAAAATCGAAACGAGGATCTGTAAAATTCCTTGGAATCCTTAGGATGTCTATTTTCAAGTAAAAATAGTCACCTTTGCCCAGATTTCACGAATCACTCCCAGGTTTTAAGTTTTGAACCTCTGCCCAGAATTTTTCCAGAATTTCGTAGCCTAACTTTGAGGAATTTTAACTCTCTGTACAAAAATAATTTTGACATGTTCTTGACATATTTAAAAATCCCTATATATCTATTTTAACCATGAATTTTCTCAGAATTTGGTGATCATGATTTCAATATGAAATCCTGGCGTTTTCATGGCTGACTTCAGAATTTCCGAAACCGATGAAATTTCGCCAGAACTTCGTTACTTTGATGAATTTCTTCCGGAAATTTTTCCATAACCTCTACTTCATCAATTTTTCGAGATAAAGGCAATTTTAACCATAAAAACATCTAAATAAAATTATCCTACCATATTTAGGATCTAAGCTACCTCTAACTAAGAATTTAAAAGCTAAAACTTAAAGAACTTAAAGCTAGAACTAGAAAGCTTACCAAGAACTTGCTCCTTCTTTCTCCAAGGCTCTCACTCACTCTTTCTCTCTTAGAATCAGATTTCCTTGCTCTGATTTTGGTGTGAAGAATATGAGGGCCAAGGGCCCCTATTTATAGGAAAACTCTATGGCTCTTTGGTAATTAAATGGAACCCCTTCTTTCCCATTCTCCACCCTTGGATCCAGGTCATTTTAGAGCTTCAATCCTAGCCCTAGAAGACCCCAAAACCGACCTGCCCTCCCTCTCTCCTTATCCTCTTCCATTTTTGCTTTTTGCTTTATCCCATGTGCTCATTCAAGTTGCCTCTTCAATTTTTGAGTTGATAACCACTAGATGAAAATTCATTTGAGTGTCTTAATTAAGTTGGATTCAAATTTTCTTTTTGGTTTTGGACTCTTGGGATTTTTAGCTTTAATTAGAGACCAAAATCACTATCTTTCTCAATTGGCAAATTTTTAAAAGTAGAGAAAATAGCTTGGGTTACCATCATCTTGAAGCTTGAATTTTGCTTGTTCATAATCACTTTGTATCTTTGATTTATGATTAGTAGATTTCAAGATACAATTTATTTTGTATAGATTTCCCTTGATTAACTCTTGAATTAATCCTCTTGATTATCCTAATTATCCTATGTGTAATTACCCCATTGGCTAATGGCTTGACATTTCCCTTGATTTTTCCTCTCACCACCTTTTCCTCTATATGCAAGTGGACAACTTGATTTTTCACAACACTCTTCCTCTCTCCAAAAACCAAAACCGTGCCCCCCTTGCTCCATCTTTTTTGAGTTTTGTTGCATTTAATTAAATGCATGTGGGGGCTTTTCCATTGGTTGTTGGCTTATGTACAAGGATTAAGCTTTATTGGATTAAATTAGAGTCATTGGATTAGCTTCATGGGATAAATTCTTGGCCTTTAGATCATAGTTGAAATTGTTGACTTTTCAACTCTTGATTAATATTTTGATTAACAACTTAATTACATGTTTAATCATCTCTTGTTGTTGTATGATTGGTCCATGAAGTGGTTTATGATTGTTAACAATCCATTTAGTGCTAATCTCAATTCTTTATTAGCTCTTGACATTTAATTAGGCTAATACACCTTTAATCAATGGCTATTTTAATATAAATTGCTGAATAATTATCTAAATATTCCATTAGGGTAGTTTTAATTGCTCATTAATTATTAAAAATTGCCCTTAATTATTTTAAGTGTCTTGGTAATTTTTTATGGTCTTTTATAAATTAGACATGAGCTATTTATTAATTATAAGGTGTTAGAAAATTTAATCTCTCAATAAATTATGAGAATAGGTATTTAAGGCTCTTTAATCAATTATGAAACCTTGGACAATTTACTTAATTTAGTGAAGGTTTAGTTGTTAATTTAATGGACATTGTTTTCTCTAAATTTGTCTAAGTATTTTCATTTCCATATGAATCATAGTTTTAATATGGTATTTGTGGTATTTTATGGTATTTTATGATGACTAATATAATTTCTTACTTATTGGCTATTCTAATTCTAGGGGAAAAATTGCCTAGAAAATAAAATAAACATGTCTCAAAATTTGAGACCACATATTCACCTATTAAATAGACTCTATTTATCAAAATATTGTATTTAAGACCAACAAGAAATTTTGGGTATTACATCGATATTGATCCAAAATTGATAACATGTTAATGTGAATATCATGAGATTATGAGGAAAAAAATGAATCATATTATTTATAATTTATAGTTCTTAAATAGAGGGTTTGATTTGTTATCCTCTACCATCAACACGGAAGTCTGGCATTCAGTGACACTCATGCTGAACATGACCATGTCATTTTTGAGATTTTTTTTTTTTTAATATATATAACATTTCTTCAACATATATAATAAATTAACAAAATTTGAGTTTTCCTCAAGCTATATAATTTTTATTTTTGACTAAATTTTGTGTCAATTTTAAAAATAAAATTATAATTTTGACGAAATTAAAGATGTTTGTGTTATTTTTTCCTATAAATATCTAAATAATGTAAGGGTCAAAAATGAGAGGAATTGCGTTTAATTTAATTTAGAAATTCATATCATTTTTAAACATAGAACTAGGATAAAATGTAGGAGGTTTTATTGAGGGACATTTAGTAATTTTAAATTTTCATATTGTTAATAGGTCTGTTTTAATAATTAGAATTTTTATGATCCTTCTTAGTAAATAATATATATTTTAAGTCCATCGTTTTAATTTTCCCTTAGCTTTCTGGTATGTATTCCTTTACTATATTATTCAGATTAGTAAATTCGTCTATTTTCGATGACATCTCCCATAATAAATAAAAAGAATTTTATTAAAAAAACAAACACATCTTTTGATATGAGAGGAACGGAGGAGGATGCCGCCAAATCCTACTCATCCAAGAACTTGAGATGAAGACGGAGACCAGACCTGCCAAAGGGGAGAGGAAAGAGAACACGATTGGAGATGGGAACACCCGCCGGAGATGAGTGAGATGGGGAGAAGACGATCATGTGATGATGTGAGAAATTGGAGGAGCTGAGGGTACTTCAGTCTAAAAATAATTATGGACAGGGACAATTTTGTCCCAAACTTTTTTAATCCCAGTGCTGCTTCACCAATACCAGGGGTGGGTGGCTTTGAAGCAAGCCAACTTTCTTGGTACTCCTAATCGCCGGTTACTCTCAGTCTCCCATACCAAAGAGCCCAAAATGAGCAACTGATACCAAGTACCAAACAGGGCCGTTGAGTTATCTCTAGCTACTTGTTTGAGTTTGATGTGGCCAGAGTAGCAATCATGAGTTCCATTAATATAAAAATTGTGAAAGTGTTGCAAGCAATTATATAATAGTGACGCTGCATTTGGAGGCAGAGTTGTTCATAGGAGGGTCATGTTGGAGGATTGGAGATGCAAAATGGCAGCTGGCAGCCTTTAAGATGTGATATTAGCCCATCATTGATTGAGTCTCAGTTACAACTACAGTCATATTATTTCCCAAAATGTTTTGGTTCTCTCACCAAATAAACGTGCCTCGATCTCTATTATTCTTCTTTTAGTGGAAAAATATCAATTGAACTTGGCAAGCTTTCACACTTGAAGGTTCTAAATCTTTCCCATAATGGTTTCGTTGGCATATTATACCTTTTCATATTACAAATCTCACTACTAGGAAAGGGACATTTTAGACAGGTTATAAAAAGCATTTTAGATCGGTGTTAGGTTAGTTCTTATATCAAGCAATTTAAAAGTCAAAAACTTCTTAGATCAGAATAACCGGTCTAAACAACAAAATTAATAACTAAAAAAATCAGACAAATCCAGATTTCAAAATCAAAACAAAGAAGCGAATTTGAGATCTGGATTTTTCTAGTTTTTTAAATTTTGTTTTTTAGAACGGCTGCTTTTGAAGAATAAGATTTTAAGATCTGGACAAAATTCATAAAATCGTAGAAGCTATGATTTTATGAGATCTCATATAAAATACATAAAAATAAGAAGAAGAAGATAAATTTGAAGAGGGGGAAAAAAGCATATCTAATGAAATTGCAACAAACAATCCAACAATAAAAATAGTAGCAGCAGAAGAGTAGAAAATATTTGTTATGCCTATGAGGGTATTGTTGGAATATTTAATTTAGTAATCAATATTCCGTTATTTCTATTTATGACCCACATTATTGCTGGTTTTGTAACCGTCCATTAATACTGTAACGGCCCAATTAATACGCAATAAGTGCGTATTGAATGCGCCATTAATACTGTAACGGCCCAATTAATACGCACTTATTGCGTATTGAATGTGTTTCCTTTTTTTAAGCTCTGTGATGGCCAGAGGGGAAACACACGGTGTAATTCTGTCTGGTCCCCTGAACCTGCTCTGACCTTGAGGAAAGCACACCATCTGCAGATTCAGAGAGAAGGATCAGAAGGACAGACTCGGAGTTCGTTCCTGCTTGCTGGCTTGGATTCGTTCCTGTTTGGAGACTCGGAGTTCGTCCCTGCTTGCTTCTGGAGACAAATCAATGGCGGGAGGTATTTGTGATCTCTACTTCATTTTTCCGCATTGATCTTATGCTATTTAGTTGTTCAGCATGATAAGATCGCCTATATTTCTAACAGGTATATGTTATATATTGTTTGCACCTTAAATAGTGAATAAGATTTAGGCTCTCTTCCTCTCATGATATTCCCGTTTTATTTATAATTCGTTATCAGTACGAAACTTTACCGAACCAGTTTATAACATATTTGTTTTTGTTACTTAATTATTATTATTTTCTGTGGGATTAACTCCGTTGAGTTTTCTTTCTTCATGGATGCAGAATTTAATTATTAAGTTCCCGGTTGGACATCAAATTAATTCAAACCCATGTTCCTGGTTAATAGAGACTGCTTATATCTTCTTCATGGACAGAGGGCCCTATTGGCAAAATACCAACACTGCAGGAAGGTCATGTGCATTAGTCACTTTAGCCATCCCTGTTCGACATCCATCCTATCCAGAATAAAGATACAAAATCAGTATATGTCGACAAAAAATGTACCACTTCTAGAATACAATGGCGTTATACAATCCATGTAGTCTACCCACGTAGTGGGATATGACTTTGTTGTTATTGTTGTTTATAACAAATAGGTTAGTTCACTAGTATGCGGTAACAATACCTTAGTTAATATTCCAACCAAAGCCTTAAACTCACAAAGAATTCAAAAATTTAAAAAGTATTGGACTCATAAATAATGCCCCAAGCTCACATATTATCAACATTAAGCACATTCTGAAGCAAATGAAAAGAACATATGATTAACCATACCAGCGTCATACATTCTTCTGCAAGACCAGGTCCCGCTGCAGCATGCAACCCAGGGCTACTATGTGCTTCGTCCAAGTTCTGTTCACAAAGAAAATAATTGGTTAAGAAATATAGCCTGGTAGGGTCCATTTTACTTACTAAAGCTTCAGTTCAACATGCTTAATAGCAGTGGCATAAACACATATATTTTTGTCAGTACTCAGTAGGGATGATAAATGCATACTCCTAAAAACTATCATTTAATTTCTTTTATAATAATTTTATGAGGGATTATCAAGCACGTGAAATAACTTTTCATTGATAATGATGCTAAAAAAAATAATGTAATTTTCTGCATCTTCATAGTTGTTATGTCAGAAATATATTCATTGTCTTTCCAATTTCTAGTTAAACTATTTGAGACAAATAACAATGGCGATCGGAGATGTATAGCAGGGGGCAGGGGCAATGTGAAATCAAGATATACCTATAATAGAAATTTGCAAAATGTAACACCCCATTTTTCGAAAGCGGAATATATCATTTAATCAGAGTGGCACATCAGAGCAATTCCAAAAGAGTGAGTACTGATGAGTGTATTACAAAAAGTCAACCATGGTTGGATATAGTAATGGTACATTCATCCCCATAATATTATACAGTTCAAAAACAAAAAGAAACTCTGGCCAGGTCCTCAAGCGGGCTGCTTGCCCTTGTCGGCCACCGTCGGTCCCCTAGATCCTGATGCTATAGTAAGAGCTGAAGTCCAGTGCCCATTGGACCTCAGGTAACGGTTAACCTCATGCTCAAATAATACAGTATATGGATGACAGATATCCATGACATTACAGCAGTAATCAATACATAAGCAAACAGCAGATGCAAGATTAACATATCAACAGTACATAGCACACAGCACATGCACAATCACCCACGTTTGCACTAACCAGTGCCACGACAGCTGCTTGTGTCCTCATCGCTAGGAAAACAATCTTACGGCATTATGAAGACTATAACCCGTATATAAAGTTGAATGTATAGGTAGTGATATAAGCCCCATAAACTTAGTCACGGTGCATGACCCGAGACAGAGTCCCGTCCATGTCTTTATGAAAGTATCTATCACATATAAGTATACAATGAGCATCGAGTTAGTGTTACGAGACGCGTCCGTACCTTAGTCGTGATGTCGTGCGTTGATGTTTGGACTGTGATCGTGTTCAACCTATAACAAGAAATGTCATATTTATTAATTCCCAATAACTTCCTAGCAGATATCCTAGTCACTAATGACCTTTTTACCCTTGGTAGGATTATCTCTCAACTTATCACATTTAATTCTTCAAAAACGCTGGTCCAGAATTCTGGACAGATTTTTATCTAACTTTGAAAAATCATAATTAATTCTAGAAAAATCGAAATGAGGATCCGTAAAATTCCTTGGAATCCTTAGGATGTATATTTTTGAGAAAAAATATTTTTTTTCACCCAGAATTTGTGATTCATTCCCATTTTAATGATCTTCAACCACTGCCCAGAACTTTTCCAGAAAAACGTAGCTTAAATTTGAGAATTTTTATCTCACTGTATAGAAATCATTTTAACATGTTCTTGACATATTTAAAAAGCCCTATATGTCTAATTTATCCATGAATTTTTCCAGAATTTTGTGACTGTATTTTCAATATGAAATTTTGGCATGTTCATCACTAATTCCAGAATTTTCAAAACCGATGAAATTTCGTCAACTTCGTTACTTTGATGATTTCCTTCCAAAAATTTTGCTATATAACCTCTCTCATCATTTTTTTCGAAACTAAGCCAATTTTGACCATAAAAAATGTAAATAAAATTTATTCTAGAATATTTAAGATCTACACTACTTGAAACTAAAAACTAAAGACTAGAAACTAAAAACTAAAGACAAGCTTACCTCTTGAAGCTCTTGAACTCCTTCCTCCTTCTTAGAAATCACCACTTGGTGGTTGATTTGGTGTGAAGAATGAGGAGAAGCAAGGCCTCTATTTATAGCAAAAGCTCATGAATTTTATCCCTTGGATCAACTTTTCTTATCAATGGCTAATATTAATTTGTGCTTCTATGAAGAGACAATTTGTGAGAAAATGCCTCCCATTAGTTAGAAATAATTACATTGGATTTAGCTAATTATCTTAATTTCCAAAATTAAATCCCATATGTGCTCTATTATAGTATATTTTACTTTAATGAAATCTATTTCTGGTTGCTTGATCAATTACCAATACTTTTGAATTCTGTGTATGTATCTTGATTAGTAGTTGGATATCGGGTTTATGGTCTAATTAGATTTCCTTGGTTGTACTAAGCTTATTCTTCAACGTTTGCAAAAATAGCCTTTACTAGGCTTACTTTCGAGGTTAAATTATGTGGGTTCAAGATAAGTCCTTATATTTTCTCCAAGGTTCCTACTTCTTCACAACTATTTAAATTTGTATAAATTCTCACTTTATTTGTTGTTTTGAGTTTTTACTGTGTACATCAGATATTTACTGGATTTCAAACTTTATCAAATTTGCTTTAATTTTCTTTTTCTCTCTCTCTTTCTCTCTCTTGAATACTAGACACACACACACTCACAACTCTTTTCTCTTATTGGTGGATTAAATTTCACATGGATTATACTTTATTAAATTAATTGTAAAACCCTTAGATTAGCTTTTGTGTTGATTACATTAAATCTTGGCCCTACACCATTAAGCATGAGCTCTTGTGATGTCACTTTGACGACATCATAAAGGCTTAAGTGTCATTAGCAAAGATTAATTAACTCCTAATTGTGTTTATTAGCTAATTATGGAGACTTAGTGTTTAATTTACTCAAGCTTTATGCACCATAATTCATCATGAAGGTTTACACCATTATTAAGTGGGGACTTAATTGCTTATCAATCCTTAAAAATTTCTTAAGTATTTTCATAGCATGATCTTGCTCTTTTTGATTATTAAAGAACCATAGTTTAATATAATAATCATTTGTATTTTAGGAACCTTAAATGTGGCCTAAAGATTTGCCTTTGGTTGTTTTAAATTTCTAAGAGAAAATTGCCTAAAATATAGCAAATAAACCTACAAGATTTAGAGACAACATACTCTCCTTTTATTAAACATGTGGTATTTATCAAAATATAGCTTTCACTATAGGGTTTTACACAAAAATTACGGGGATCATTTTTTCCCACAAGTCCATGTAGTGGATCTACCGGGACAATCCCTGCCCAATAGTTATTACATGATGACACCAATCGGGGGGATTTAAAAAGTTAGGCCACAACATGGGGGTGGATCCAGAAAATTATTAAAGGGGGCATTAGTGGTAGGGGGATTGCCTCCGAATTTTTTTTTTAAAGGAAATTTTTTTAATTTATTAAAAAAACAAAAGAAAATAAACAAAAAAAGAAAAAGAATATCAAAAAATATCCATGAAATCAAGTGAATACGATTATGTAATAAAAGAGGCAATTATTTTATTAACTTGTCATTTAGAAAAAACAAGGCTTAGTCTTAGTTAAATGCAACTACATAAATTACAATGAAGGGTGGGCACTCAATAAGTTCAAGTACATCATATATTTTAATAACAAAAGTATATTACAATAAAAATAATTACAATGTTATCATTCTAGGCCTTATTTTTTGGAATTCTATTATAATTGTCTTATTATCAATGCTATCAAATACATCATTTTCAATATAAGGCACTAAACAATCATTCAACCATTCATCCCACATCCGATTACAAAGTGTAGTCTTGATGTATTAAATGTGGCACTTAATTTAAGGGTGAACAATCGTTCAAATATGTATTAATTATATATATATATATAATTTTAAAAAGGGGGGCCTTCTCTTGTGAGTGGATCCGCCTCCCCACAACAATATTAGTAGGACTCGAGGTAAGGGTAAAAGAACTTCCATTGTAATATAATGCCCAAGCTAGCAAGACACACAGGGTAGCTTATAAAATAGATGACACATAGACTATTGGGCAAATTTTTACCTTAACAAAAATGATGTGAATAACATGTAAACTATCGCCTCAATATGTTTTATCAACTAATAGTCAAAACTAACTGGGATAACCATATGGGCAAAATTAGTCTTTTTTCGACACTTCGGGGTAAAATTGACTTCTGAAAAATTTTCAGGACAAATTGCGCCCATAAAACCTTCTTTTCACATCTTTCTCTCTCTACTTAGAAACTCGTGTTCCTTTTTTAAAATTAAAATACATTAATCACCCATAAATTACAAGAACTTCTCCTCTAGCTATTTTGAAAACGTATAGAAATCTCCCATACAATTAAAATATAATTTACGTTACACAAACCTCCTTTATAGGTTTGATATTCCATTTTCATCCATCAACTATTGGTTGACCATTAAGTTTGACTTTTAAACTTTTATTTTGACCAAAATACCCCTCATTTTCAAAAGAATATTTAAACAATTGCATTTTAAAAAAATTATTTATAATACAACTAAAAATAATTTTGTAACATATTTTAAAAAATTTTAATGTATTATAATAATTATTTTATTATAGAAATTTTCCATTATATTTATTGAGACTTATTTATTTATGTTTTTTAAACAGCTAAAAAATATTTCAAACACGTTGTTTATTATAAATGACATAATTTTGAGAGGCTATATAAATAAATGTTTTTAATTTAAATTTTTTAAACATATTTTTCTACAAAATTTATAAATATATTTAGCCAAAATTAGGAAGTTAATATGGTGAAGGGTAAATTAGTAAAAAAATTATTTTAGTATAAATTTTAAGTAAAAAATCATAGTTTTTAAAAACTCTGGATTTAACGGTTTGGACTTAAGTTTGTGTTTTCAAATTAGAAAGGAGAGTTAAAATATTGTATTATGTAATAGTTACAATTAAATAACTGTTGTATTTTCTTATATTTTGGTTTGACTTCAACTTAACCCTAGTATGATCTACCAATCCTTGAACCACTGTCTCAACCAGTTAAATGTGGTGGGGTTTGAGTTTTTGAACCTTGGTATATAATTAATTTTATCGTGTTCTAATAATTACTTTACATATTTATTGAAGTAAAAAAATGAAATAGGCAACTCACTCCATGGATCGTATTAAGGTGATTACTAGTTTTTTAACGTGTGCGAACCAAAGCTTCTGTGTGTGTGTGTGTAAATTGGATAACGGAGGGATGAATTTGCCATTAAATGTATGTACAAGTGTCTGACAAAGAAATTCCTATTAGACACCCTTATAACTGCCATTTACGCACACAGGCACTATAAAACGTTGCTCTGTCTCTCCGAGTCTCGTGGAAGTTTAATTTTCTTTCCGTCGTGGCGTCAAAAGTTGGAAAGCTGCGAGGAAAAGGCGACAGGTTTTGATTTTTCTTCTTCTTCCACCGGATTTGTAGGAGTTTTTTGTGTAGAGGAAATGTGATGGCTAGAGAATGAGAAAGTACTATTTGGCTTACAATGATCGGAAGCACGTGCATACTTCATGTTTGATTTTGACGGGCAGGTTGCAAATGAATTGCAATTTTATGCTCCATACGTGAAAACATGTTGAGTTGTACAATAGCTTCAAATTGGAAAGAAACATTTCAATTTCCATGTCATTTGTTGCCTATTCAATCAAGTCATCACTCTTTGGCCAAAAAAATAAAAAATCAAGTCGTTGGTCCGAGGAAGAATGGTCCGATGGTTATTTCACTACAAAAATATTCACTTTCGGCGGCGACTTTTTAATGTTGCCACCGAAAGTAGACAATCGATGAACCCTTGGTACTATTTTCTCCACAGATACCGTTCTCAGCGGCCAAAGATACTATTTTCGGCGGCGACAACGATGTCGACGTGGATACTCGTTTCAACGGTGACAAGAAGTAGCTGCTGATACATATTTCCGCGACGACCAACTATCGCCGCAGATTCAGTTTTCAACGGCGACAAATAGTCACCGCCGATACACTCTTCCGTGGTGACTAACTATCACCACCAATACAGTTTTCAACGGTGACAAATAGTCTTTTCAACGGTGACATTTGTCGCCGCCAAAGGTCACATTTAAAAAATAAATAAATGTAAGTTGATAAAATTAAAAACCGCATCAAGCAATTAAAACCTCGTACCATATTGATTAAGATGATAAGAAATTTGAAACGAACAATGATACTAACATAAATGTTCAAAATTAACATCAAATATTAAATTTTCTAAACAAAGTCTAAAGGTTGTCCATTGGAAGGAAACATCAAATATAAAGCTATGAAGAACGATCAGCTGGTGGGACAAGTCGAATGACCTCTAATGAAATATTGACAGCTGTTCTTGGTGAAAGATCAGGTTATGTAAGAGGAAAAGGGTATGGAGCAGAGCCATTGAGGAAAAAGATCGCTTTCAATCCAATGATAATTCAGGCATGGGGTACCCACCCATTGCTTGAGGAGTTTGATAAAAAAAAAAAAAAAAAAAAAAAATTCAGGAGCAAAGATAGAAGCAGAGCATGCTGAGGAACGTGCTAGGATGGAAGCAGAGAGTGCAGAAGAACGTGCTACTTGCCCCTGTTGCATTAAGACAGCTAGAGCATGTATCCTATGCTCCATTTGTTCCATCTTCTGATCAAATTGTGCATGTTCTTCTGCGCGCTCTGCTTCCATCCTTCCACGTTCCTCAGCACGCTTTGCTTCTATCTTTGCACGCTCCTCTTGAATTTTTTTTATCAAACTCCTCAAGCAATTGGGTACGCACAATCTCCACAGCTGAATTATCATTGGATTGAGAGCGATCTCTCTTCCTCAATGCCTCTGGTCCATACCCTTTTCCTCTTGCATACCCTAATCTTTCACCAAGAACAGCTGTCAATATTTCATCAGAGGTCATTCGAGCACCACCCTCTACCTCTTGTTGTTGTTGGCGAAGTTCTTGCAAGTTAGCATACAATTAAAGCATGAAACAAATGAGATAAAAAAAAAATATTGAAGTTAATATAACATAAAAACACAACGCATACATGTATTTGCTCAGATTGTGGATCTGCCCACTCTAACTGTCCATCTGCCTTTTTCCTAGTGTATGTGATATGATACAATTGGTCAGGGGGTGCAGGCTATCCAGTAATGGGGTCCCTCTACAAAGCATAATATACAAAGACGACACATGGTACAATTTAAAATAAAACATGATTCAAAACATAAACTAAAGTGAAGAGAGATTGAACTTACTATAGCAAAGTTAATCTCCTCAAATGATAGACAACCACAAGTATGCTTTGTTACTTGTTTTTCTCGGTTGCTCTTGTTTCTTTTACTTTTTTTCTACAAAAAAATTAGTAACAAAGAATTAATGACTAAAATAAATATATGATCCATTTAAAAGGATAGAAAGGTACCGTGAACACGTCAGTCTGGAAATATGCTAGTAACAACGCCCAACCTTCAGAACTAATATTTTGAGGAGGATTAGCACGCTTGTCCTCATCAGAGGCATATTTTTATAGTGTTTGCGCAAGTTGGTCTTCCATTTTCTAAACGCATTTTTCAAGTTCATTGTTATAGTTTTTTTGAACTTCTCTTCATTGGTTGCATCATAATTAAGGTTCAAATTTGTCCTAAAATACATATAAACAAAACAAAACAAAAAATTTGTTATGAAAACATAAATAAACAAAGATATATATAAATATTTGGGAAGAGTATACCTTTACTTTCAAAATCATCTCGTCTTTATATTGTTCATAAATATTCTTCCACTCAGCACCATGACGAAAAGAAATTGCGGTCCTAACAACATAACCACAATAATTAACAAGGTTCTCGCTTCTGCACCTACTGCTCTCCTTGTGTTTCCAAGCAAGTGAATTAGCTGGATGTCTCATTACATCACCGGTGTGCATCTCCTTGTGCACCTCATTTTTTTAGCCGTGTCTCTTGCCATATAAAGCCTTTGTAACCTAGGTACTATTGGAAAATGCCTCAACTTTCTGTGGAACCTCTTTCTTTTTGTTTGTTTAACTTCCATCTAGTCATCTTGCACCTAGGACATGATTTTGCATTTGCATGCTCTCCCCAATACAATATGCAATCATTCCCACAAGCATCAATTTTTTGTAATCTAAACCCAAATCACGAATTATCTTCTTAGCTTCATAAAATGAGTTTGGCACTAAAGCCCCGTTAGGGAGAACAAATTTCAATAGGTCCAATAGTGGATCCATGGATTTATTAGTCCAATGGTTAAGGCACTTCAATTGAAGCAACTTCACATTAAAAGACAATTTTGATATCTTGTTGCAACCTGGATACATATCTTTCTCTACACCCTTTAACAAGTCAAAGAACCTTTTCACATGGGCATTAGGCTCTTCAGTCTCATTCAATCCACTATTCATATCATCCAAACAAGGAACTCCATATGCATCATATACCATCCTTACGAGATTATCATCCTCATAAGTATCATTTTCTATCACTCTTCTTGAAGTCTCACAGCCACTTCGATATGTACTAACTTCTCCATGCAAGTCCCACACCTTGTAACTATCCCAAAAACCCTTAATCAATAAATCTGCCCTAACATCTGTTTTCACATTGAATGAAACATTCCTACATTTCTTACAAGGACAACGTATTTTGTTTGTCACACCATGTTGAATAAATGCCCCTTATAGAAAATTGTCTACTCCCCTGTATGTTATGTTTCCTCTGTCTTTAATATTTAACCAACTTTTATCCGTTCCTATTTCAATAAAAATTTAATTAGAAACAATCCACATCAAACTTGGAAGTCTAAATGTCAAGCAACAATCCAAATGTCAAGCACATATTTACATAAGCAAGTTCCCAGTACAACAAACAATCCAGAACAAACCAAGTAGTTGATAGCGTGAGATAGCGGCGCTATAGCGCTGGTGCGGTGCGGAACAGCACACTAACGCCACAGATACTCCTTTGCAGAGCGTTTGTGCGTTGCGCCTGTAGCGCGCGTTGCAACGCGGCTAGTCGCGTGGTGTCGCGAGCGCTTCGCGTGATTTAGGTTTTTTTCTTTTAAAAAAAAATTGATTTAGAGGCCCAGACCGAGAGACCCATATTTCTTAACCTAAAAAACAGCCCGACCCGATGACAACAAAAAGTGACTCGGTCGAGACCGCCGCTAGAAATTTCCGAAGATGAGATCCAGAGGATGAGACACAGATGCAGTCGTGATCGGGAGTCATTTGTGAGTGACTTCTGATTTGGTTTTTCGGCTTTCTGGAACAATATTCTTGCCATTCTGACTTCTGATTTCTACGATAATATGCCATCCCGATCCACAAGAACGATGTTCTACGGTAAAATGTCATCCCATTCACAAAGAATAACAAACCACCACAGACTTAATTATGAATTTTTTTATATGTTAATTTTTTGTCTATGGCTTTTAGATATTTGGATTATTTATTGTTTAATGATGAATATGCCTTGAATTTTGAGTACATGTTTATTTTTGAGTATTTATGTGTGTATCTTCGGTGTAGCGGCCGTCCTACAATGCGCTATACTGCTATAGCGTTTTTTGGGCTAGCCGCTACGCGCCGCTATCTGAGATTGACTACTATGGAACAAACACATATTTTCAATTTAAATTTCCTATTATAAACAGAATCCAAATGTCAAGCAACAATCCACATCAAACTTTGAAGTTCCAAAATTGGTCTTTACATAATGTAATCCCTAATGTATGCTCTTCTTTATTCTCCTTGTACTTGCAGTTGGGGTAAGTTCTCTTTTCTGATATATAGTTGTATAATTTCATTAATGTTTACATGTCTGACTGTTTTTACTAATTTTTGTGCTATTTCATTAATGAACTAACACGACTTTATTTTTGAACTAGCATGACTTTCTTTACTTATTATTTGTGTAGTTGAGTTGCTAGATCAGGATGTATTGTAGAGTTAGAGACTAGCGACTTGATTTTCCCCATACTCTTTATATTATATAAGTTTTTTACTCTGTTATATATATTTTTTTAACAGAAAAAGTTATGTACTTATATTTTTTTTCCTGTTAAAATTCATGGAAAACAATTACGGACATCGATTTAACAATTAACAGTGAAACAGACAAGCCATGGTTGGTTTGAGTGATAATTAAAAGGAGTAAAGTTGAAATCTGAAATGTAAGCATTGTTCACATTGTGAAGAATGGCAGGAATTAAATGCAGAGTGTGGCCTTTTCTGTGGTTGGACCAACAATAGGGAACACTAATGAATCAAAATAATCATTTTGCCAGTGAAAACTTCAACAATTCAGAAAATTGCTATCGTGGACTTAGAAATAGAAGCAGTGACAGTAATTATTTTGCCAAATTAATAACCAGTGAATTTCAGTAATACAATCAGATCACCGAAGGTATAGTTACAGCATTCCATGATTTTCACCGAAATTCAGGCCAATGTGCAGAATACTAGTATATTATACAATTACTATTAAAGATGTTGCGATTTTATGAAATAATCAACACAAGAAATCAAAACAATAATGCTTAAAAATAGAGAGAAAGCAGAATGATTGCGTATGATGCTAAGAAATTACTTTGTCCACTGGGGATAGAGTACAAAAAGAACCATGCATGCCCGAATGATTGCGTATTGTATAGAAAATAGTTTGAAGAGAAGCAGAATTGTCCGATATGTGAAACCCCAAGCTACAAGTCAAATAAGGGGCATGCAAAAGTGTTGTGGTATCTTCCAATCATACCAAGGTTCAAGCGGTTGTTTGCTAATGAAAATGATGCAAAAAATTTGAGGTGGCATGCAGATGAGAAGGTTTCTGATGGAAAGCTTCGACATCTGGCCGATTCTTCTCAATGAAAGAAAATCGATCAATTATTTCCGAACTTCGGCGAAGAACCTAGGAAGCTTAGGCTTGCCCTTAGCACGGATGGCATGAATCCCTATGGAAGCCTTAGCAGCATACATAGTTCATGGCCTGTACTCTTGATTATTTACAACTTATCTCCTATGTTATGCATGAAACGAAAGTACATCATGCTGTCTATGTTGATTTTGAGACCAAAACAACCCGGAAATGACATTGATGTTTACCTTTAGCCCTTGATCAAGACTTGAAGGAGTTGTGGGAAGAATGTGTCGATGTTTTTATTCTTTCAAGAAGGAGGTGTTTAACATGCGAGTCATGATATTTTGTACTATAAACGACTTCCCAGCATATAGGAACTTGTCAAGGTATAGTGTAAAAGGCCATAAAGCATGTCTGGTTTGTGAAGAAAGCACACTCTACCATCAACTTCAACATGGAAGAAAGACGGTTTATCTTAGACATAGGAGATTTCTTAGACGAGACCACCCATATCGTCGATTAAAGAAAGCCTTTTTTGGTGGCCAAGAGTATGAAGATGCTCCAGTGGCATTGACTGGGGATCAAGTTTATGAAAATGTGAAAAATATCAGTGTCATCTTCGGTAAAACTGCAAAGAGTAGAAAAGAAACAAATATATGGAAAAAGAGATTTGTATTCTTCGATCTTCCATATTGGCGCAATCTTGATGTAAGACACTGCATTGATGTCATGCATGTGGAGAAAAATGTATGTGATAGTATTGTTGGCACGCTTCTCAACATACAGGGTAGTTCCAAGGATGGTGTGAAGGCAAGATTGGATTTGCAAGCAATGAGAATACGCGAAGACTTACATCCAAGGCCATATGGGAATAGAACTATTGTCCCCCGGCTTCTCATACTTTGTCTAAGGATGAGAACGAAGTTTTGTGAGTGTTTACATGTCACAAAAGTTCCCTCGGAGTATTCTTCAAATTTTTGAGAGGCTTGTATCGATGAAAGACTTGAAATTAGTAGGTCAAAAGTCTCATGATTGTCATGTCTTGATGCAACAGCTACTCCCAATAGCTATTCGAGGCATCGCTGAATATGATCTTCAACACATTTTGACTAGACTTTGTTTCTTCTTCAATGGGGTTTATAGTAAAATTTTCGAGATTGAAAAGTTGGATAAATTGGAGAATGAATGATATTTTATCTTGTGCCAGCTTGGGAAGCTTTTTGTTCCTATATTTTTTGACATAATAGTTCATCTAATTGTTCATCTAGTGAGGGAGATAAAGTTGTTTGACCCTATCCATTTACGGTGGATGTACCCAATTGAAATATCTATGAAATTCCTAAAGGGTACGTGAACAACGATACCGGCCGGAAGCATCAATTGTTCATAAATATGTTTTTGAAGAAGCCATGGAATTTTGTCAAAATTATTTGGTCAAAGTAAGACATATTGGGCTTCCTAAATGTCATCATGCTGAAGGGGGTAAACGAGGGGCTTCGGTAAAGAATGTGGATCCTGATGAATTGTCAGAAGTCCACTTATACATCTTGAACAATGTTGATGAAGTTCAAGCCAACATAGCTGCACATAAAGAAGTTGTAAGGAAAGAAAATCATCAAATGATCAACAAAGGTTGATTAGAGAGCATAACAAAACTTTTACAAACTGGTTCAAACAAAAGGTCGAGGGAGAGGAATGTATTTCGATACAATCAAATGGTTAGCACGTGGTCTTGAATCTATGCACTTCTCTAGTTCGAAAGACAAGAGGCCTAAATCGGCAGTCATGCCATATTATGGGGTTATTGAAGAGGTTTGAGAGGTGGACTATATTAAAATTAGATTTCTCATTTTCAAATGCAAGTGGGTTAATGTCAATAATGGTGTTCAGATCGACCGGCTAGGATTTACAATAGTCGATGTCAAGAGTAGAAGTTTTGGAGACGAATCTTTTATTATGGCAAACCAGGCGAAATAAGTGTTCTATATCACCGATCAAAAAAATAAAGTGTGGTCTATAGCTCTCCAAGGAAAAAGGGTCATTGATATTGATGAGGAAATTCATTCAAATTATGGTCTTCCTGAGAGCATTCCTTTTTTAAGGGGTCTACCGAACATGAATGAAGAAGATAAAGCGGATAATGAACCCGGCATAAAAAATGATCATCAAGAAGGGATATGGGAGGATATCCCTTTATAAAAGAGTCAATTCATAAGGTAATATTCATCTGTAGAATTCTTTGAAAACTTTAAGGTTTTAATTATATTCCTTCTATATTCTTAAACATGTACAATGTCACTAACTGTGAAGCTTCTGATGAATTGTTTTATTTTTTTGGCAGGATCCAATGTGATATAAAAGAGGATATCATGTTACATTGTTGGGTAGGATCAGATGAAGGCATGGTGAATATTATATTGGGCATGTATGTTGATTTACGTTATGTATTTGTAACTCATTGTATTTGTAAGTTATCTTATTGTATATATTCATTTAGGTGTTGTACCATAGTATTTTCATTAAGAGGCCACTTGACTCATGGTGAATAATATTTGTATTCTTTTCCCAATTCAATTTATTCATAATGGATTGTTCATAGTTTGTAGCTTAAAGTATCGACTTTTATGTGCTGGATTGGGTGGTGGATGTGTGTATATATATATGATCAGGAAGAACAGAACAGGGAAAAAATTCGGGAAAATTTAGACCAGGAAATAATTCGCCGATCTTAAAAGTTCAAATTTTAAGACCGGATGTTTTTGTATGTCCGGTCTTAAAAGTCAGTATTAGGCCAGTCTTAAAAGTTGGTCTTTTAAGACCGGTCTAAAAAGTTCAATTTTTAACACTGGATGTTTTTATTATACGGTCTTAAATTTAATTAATTTTAAGACCGGTCTAATTGTCGTCTGGTCTTAGAAGTCGGTATTTCTTAGATCAGAGTTTATTTGTCCGGTCTTAAAAATGTCGATATTTTTAGACCAGCCTATTGTTTTGTCCAGTCTTAAAAGTTCAGTTTTAGGACCGAACAAAATATATATCAGGTCTATATAGTACGACTTTTAAGACCTAATGTTTTAAATGTTCGGTCTAAAAAAGTTTCATTAAGATCGGTCCGAGTCCGGTCTTAAAAATTATAGACTTTTAAGACCGCTTGGAATAAGACCGATTAAGGTCCCGGTCTTACGGTTCTTTTTTGTCCTAGTCTTAAAATCCTTTATGTACCCGTGATCCAAAGACTATTAAGAACTTTTCCTTACTATTAAGAACTTGTCCAAGTGTCATGTCTCTTATATATAGGTTTTGTACTATAGTGACATTACATACTATTTCTCCTTACTTTCTTTAAGCCAATTATTTCCCTTTTTGACATTTGTTATATTTTGTTCTATATTTTGTTTCTACATAGCATATGCATGCTCTTATTATTTCTTTCTCATCCATTTGCCAACACCTACGTCATGTTTCTTATTTTTCTTGTTTTCTTATCAATTATCTGGGTCCTAGCATACTTGCAACGCAAGTGCACAAAAGTACGTGTGCATTATGAACCATATAGCAGAGTGTACCATAGTGTTTGTCAATTTATATTTGTTTTGGTATTAGTGTAGCCGTTTGATATTATAGTTAGCGGGTTATTCCTAACGTTTGGTATCAGATGTCTAGAGTGTGGATAAATTTTGGTATTAGATGTCTAGGGATGTGGATTCAGTTCATCTAAGTGGCACACAAAGTAGGAGGAGACTGGGGCCGGTGTATGATCTGCATTAAAGGAATTGAGTTACTCCTCAACTAAGCTTTTGTAGGATAGAGGATAGTTATTAATCCATTCTCAGAGTTTTGTTTAAGAACTCTGATACCAAATTTTAAACTATGATGCCAAATTCAGTGAAAAAGAATAACATTTTATTTCTGCTAGAATATATTTCTTAAACTTTCTTAAGAAGAATTTAATCAAAACCTAATTAATGGATATTGCACAATTAATTTAACTTAATCTTTCCCATGAACATTACATTCGGACCTCATCGGTTGAGTAATTAATTGAACTTTAAACATAGTCTCCTCCCACGACTCTCCCCTGAGTTTTCTCAATAGCGTCTACTGCTCCGAGGATGGCACATCTCGTAACGCAGATGGCCACTGTCAACCAAAACCTTGTCAACTTGCCCCTCTAGCCTCCAGTTCTAAACCAATTGTTTGAGGCTCCTAAGGCTTAAGGTTAGGCCATTTGTCTATAAGGGGTGAACATATCCACATGGGCATTTTTAGCAATACGGAACTACACCGTTGTGGTTGGGAACAAGGACGCAACCCAAAGATTTTTCCACATATTGCCTCTTAATTCCATGTTGAACCTACTGAAAGCAGCCCAACCAACTACAGAGCATCCTAGATGAATGATGCATATGACAAGCTCAGTGTGAGATTTATAGGAGAATCTCAGAATTTAGATCTGATTATGACCTTGCTCAATGAGATTAGGAGCGTCTTCTTTCAAACGAGTTAATATCTTTGAAGAATTTGTATTGTTACTACTTCTCAACTGGCTTATTAATGACTGGCCGGACATATTAGTAGTTTGTATTGTGTTGTTATTACTTCTTGGGGACCATTATTAGCGCATTAATATTAAATTAATGTAGTTGTATTTTACCATTTCGTTTTCACCTATATATTTGGAAACTCATTATCAGTTGTTATATTCGACGCTATAATTATTTTAAACCACTACATCTTTTTTATCTTTACCTTGGATGACCATTGAATTACAAGTTTGAAGTAAGCCATTCATTAGGCAGTGAGGTATGTAACGATTTTGTCAACTAAAATAACGTGCGCTGATATGTCGATTCAATTGATAACATACTATTAAACTTGGCTAAAACGCATTAAACCCTGTAATTTTAGGCTGTGCAAAAATCTTGAAAACTTGATTGTGAGACCGGATTTGCTCTAGTTGAGAGTTCCGATAGTTGTTCATTGTCTTCCACTGATGATATTTCAGAGAGGATAGCAGGTCCGAAGGGGTATGTGGGTGGTGGCAGTCGTACCCTCTTCCTGGGGTAATCATTATTCTGGCACTGCCTGGAATGCGAAAACGGATTATTCGTTCTTCCACGGTCCTATACTGACTAGGCTAGTTTACTTATAGAGGTGATTCGCTTCTTCGATACCTCGAATCACGGATCTCCCGAGAACTCATTTCCTGTCAACACAAAACCAAAACTATATCAGTTATATTATTCTGTTATTGTCCAAAACCACTATTCTGATACCAAAAATTCACAATCCAAGTCTTCCATAACGGGAAGTGCCTTGGTACACAGTTTCCAACGGAACAACTCAATTCTTGGTAATAAAGGCAGCATTGTGATTAGATTCTTGATCTCACTGTCCTGATAAGAGGAAAGCATATCTGATTGTAATTAAATACCTTCAGCGTTTCCGTCCCATCGTAACGAAATTCTCTGCACAACCTCAGGACTATATAATTTAGATATTAGTGTCAAATTCCAGGAACCTCTGTCGTGTAGAATAAGATGACCCACCGTGGAGATAGTAACGTGATACTATCTCCACGGATTAAGATATCAACGGGAATTTATATATTAAGCACCGAATTGATTAACGTGATACTTCCAGCCTGAGACAAAGTAGCAGCTGTACAAGCTTGGAGCTTGGAATCTGCTTATTGTAGATGATTTCATCATAGAGAACTTTTTTCTTCTTTCCAAGATCAACATATACACCCAAATACTTGCCTAAGGTAGAAGCAAATTTCATACTACCCACAAATTGAGAAAGAGAAACCTTTGTTTGTGACGAATATTTGGACTGAAAACCAGTGCAAGATTTCCGTTTATTTATCTTCCGTCCGGATAAAGCCTCATATTGTTGCGAAACTTGAAAAACCGTTGCCAGCATTGGCTTGAGCAAAAAGGACTGTGTCATCAGCATCCATCACAAGAGATAACGGCAGGGATTCCTTTGAGATTGACAAACGTTTCCAATCTTTAGAAATCATACAAGATAATACATTGGCGCCCAAGATGAATAAATAAGGAGATAGTGGGTCCCTTGCCTTAGACTGCAAGATGGCTTGAAAACCGCAGACATTAGTTGGCACTTAGGGCCTATTTGGAACAATTGGTAGGGAGAATATTTGAGGAGGAAAAGAAAATTAGAGGAAGGAAGGGAAAGGAATAAAAGATTTTGAGATGAGGTAAGATGAGTTGTTTGAGTGCGAAGAGAATAAATGAGCATTAGTTGGTAAAGAATCAAAAAGTACTTATTTTACTTTCAAAAGCAATAAAAAATATATTTTAAAAAAATATCATCTTATCAAGTTCGAATTTCTCTAAAATATTTTCTCACCAAGTTCAATTTGTCTAAAATATTCTCCCGCCAAGTTTGAACTTATCGTATAAATTTGAATTTCTCGCATGAATTCGACTTTAATCATATTTTCTTACATTATACAAAAAAATATTTTATGAGGGCTAAATATAATCCAAAGCGTCATTATTCTTGTAGGAACTTGGGTTTCACTTATTTTGGTGGGATCTTATCTTCTCACCTTTAAAGGAAGATTGGTAGGCTTAGGTCGGCTCGGAGACTTGAGTTCCCCAAAGATTAGACACAAAAAGTGTACTAAATAAGGGAACTTGTTCATCTTCCCTTCCCTTCCCACATATTCTGTATACCAAACAGGCAGTGGGAATACGATACATCAACATTCGATCCAAAGCGAAACCCATTCTAATCAGCAAAGCATGCAAAAAGTTCCAAGACATAGTATCAAAGCCTTTCTTACAACTAACTTCAAAGCACACCATTCCGTCTTTTCGCCCCTTAAGGATTTAATTTTAGCCAATGCTTCTTTTCTTGACCAAATTTTGAAAAATAAGCTGCGTTCTTATGCCCAAGAATAAGCCAATTTAATCCCGCTTTTTGGGCCCACGAATTCTCTTGACACTCATACCAAAATTCAAGCTCCTTGTGCAACTGAAAAACCAAAGAAGTAGAATCAATCAAGTGCACCTTGTAAACCTTTAATCATCTATTCCACGCACTGAATCTTCAGAGGAATCCTACTTGTCTTCAATTTATTCCAATGAACTAATTCCTCTTTCAAATTTTCCAATCTATAAACAATTTGAAAACCATGATGAGGCAAACATATGTTATTCCAAACTTTCTTTCTCCATTCACCACACTCCTTAAACTTCAGCCAAAAGTTTCCAAATATAAATGGCCTTACACCTCGCCTCTCATCAAACGCGGAATCAAAAATTGAAGGAAGGTGAGTGATCCGAGGCAACAATTGGTAAAACTTGAAGATTGGAATGTGGAAAATTCTAAAGCCACTGGAGACTACAAATCGCCCGATCCAATATTTCTCAAACATTTGTCCAAAAATATTTCTCAAACCGCCTCATCCCTAACTTTAGGACCTTTCATTGGTAATTCAATTAATTGAGTGTCAAATAAAAGATTCTAGAACTGAGAAGCTTCTTCCCATCCCCTGTAACATCCTTAATTTTGGATTTAGGAAATTAAAAATAAGATGAGATGAATTGTGGGAATTTGTCTTAGTTATTTTAAAATTAATTCATTGGGAATTTAAAGGCATATTGTCCCAAAAATTAAGGACAAACAGTTGGGAACAATTTTGGCCTAAATATTTTGGAAATAATGTTTTATGGCCTAAATAAATTAATTGAGAAAGATCTTTATTTAGAATTAAGGATATATTTTGGGAATTTATTTGATAAGCAAATGTTAGAGGTAAAATGGTAAATTCATTACCTCAAGCCCATAAATAAAATTTGGGAGATATTTTAGTAAGGAAAAGAAAAAGAAATGAAGCTTAAGATGTCATGTTTTGGGCCGAAGAAAGCATCAGTTTCATTTTTTTTTTTTTTTTTTTTGATACAAGGCGATAGGGGAGGGGGGGATCGAACCCAAGACCAGGAGGGGGAAATGAATCCCAATACCACTGCACTACTAATAGTGCTGGTCAGGTTTCATTTGTTCATTGATCAAAGACTATGCAAACAAAAGGGCTTGTTGTGTGATGGACCATATGCAGAACCCATTGCTTACTTATTCACTACTCTCTTCATTGAGCAAGCCAGCCACGTGTTCTTCTCTCCTCTCTCATTTGACACGACATCAGCTCCCTTCAATTCTCTAATATTCATTCTCCACTTCCACATCAGATATGTATTTCTTCTCATCCGTAAACCATACGCTCAAACATTCCTCCTTCACCCTTTTCTCATCCGACTCCCTCCTTACTCCACGGCACACAACTCTGAACTCTCTCATCCTTCCATCTGATCCCACCTCCTCTCCATCAACCTCCATCACACACCTACAACACACCCAACCTTCTCCATTGATTCTCCAATCCAAGACCACCGAGAGAGGGAGAGACCGTGGGATATCTTAGGAAGAGGAAGAAGAAGCAATGTAAACATGCATGCAAGAACATTTCTGAGTCTAGGTGAGTTTTAACTTATTCCCATCTGGTTTTTTTGAAAGTTGCTGAATGTTTAGAGAGCATATGGATGAAAATGATGGTCTAGAAAGTGAAAGAGAGTATAGCAACGTTTTGAGACTATGCATGTTGGTTTTGATCAGGTTTCTGATCATCTCTGGATTTGTAAACAATCTTTAAAGTCTTGTATGTCTATTAAATACGCCTAGGGACTGATTTCAGATAGCCATGAGTCATAAAAAAAGAGTTGCAAGTGTTATTTCACAACTTTGTACTGAGGTCTGAAAATAGAGTCCCTTGTACCTGACATTTTTGCAAGTTAAAGGTTGAATTTTTCTCTGAAATTTTTACATGTGATATTATACTCATTAACCTTTAAAATAAGCTTTGGATCACCTAAAACGGAGGTCTATAACTCCAGTTATGATTTTTAGAAGTTGAGCCAAAAATCTGGAAAATTTCTGGTATGCTTCTGGAGTCAGGGGATGACGTGGCATTTCGGACTGACTAAAAAAAATCATTAAAATGTGAAATTTTCCAGTTAAATAGTAGACACATAGAGGTTTAATTTGATAGGTAATTCGTCGAATTCCGATAAATATTGAAGGAGTTATGGTTTCTCAAAATTGGTCAGAAAATCTGAAAATTTTTTGGACATTGTTTATGTTTTTAAATTTTGGAAAATTTTTTAGCTATAAATCAACTTGGTGTCTTTAATATATGAAAATAGACTTATCAAGGTTTAAATAGAAATTGGAATCACTCCATTTGGAGTTATATTGATCGAGTTATGAATTTTCCAAATTCTCAAGAAAAGAAGGCTGAATTTTTTATAAATCTTAAAATAGTCACATAAGTTGTTAATTGTGTTAAACCTTTAAAGTAAAGGTTTCTTTGGTTAAAATGAAAATGTTAAATGACTGAGATGATAATTATCCATAGTAATACTATCTAATTAAATAAGTCTCAATGAGTATAATCCCTAATCATAAGGATATTAAAATACAAGTATTTTTGGGGTGGCATGGGTCTAGAAAAGTTGAATTTATAATTATGTTTGGATTGATTAATGACCCATCACTATATAAATGTTAATTATAGGACCTGAGAATTGCCCGTGCCTGAAGAATAAGCATAGTGATAAGAATCTGGTGGAGGGGTTTTGTCGGGTAAGACCAACAGTAGTAACTTTAATCTCACATTCTTTGCATAGCTATATATGTTTTTGTAAACCATATTGTATGTCCCGCCCGTATGGGGCCAAAGACCACTCGTGGCTCGATTGAGCGGAAGGGCCGACCATGGGCCAACTTCCCGATAGCTAGGCGGGGCCTAGTGCATTCGCATATTTTGGTATTGAATTACCAAAATGAGTTTCCTTGCGCCAAGGTATTTGAAAATCTTTGAATGAACACTTGTATTACAAGCTGCATATTGAATGTAATACTTGAATTTGAATTTGAATGCTTATATGCTGTCTGGACTACTTTGTTTGGTTGATTTACATAGATATTGCATATGCTAGAATTTGAGATTAACCTGTTACTCTGGGATTCATTCATTTGAATTTCAGAGCCTTCCCTAAATCCAGGACATGGGCAGGCTAGTAAGGAAGGAGGAAGAGGCAATGGCATAATAATTGCTTGATTTTGAGAAGAAGGTGGTGAAGAAGTTGCAGATTAAACATTTAGTTTCACTTGTGTCTATGGATTTACTATTTCATTATGACTTAGATATTATTTTGAGATATCCGTATGTGGCTACTGGGATGTATATATTTAGTTAAATACATATGTTTACGTAGAAGTATATAATATATATATATATATATATGCTTTAACTAAGCTTTGCATAGGACGGGCATGTATATAACAAGCTCAAATTATGGTGAATGTTTTGGTAGAGCTTTAGATTAAATGGAGAAATAAGGAAATACTTTGATTGAACTTTAAGTATGATGTAATTTTAATGAAAGATTGAACCACTGTTAAAATGTTTCCAAATATTTTAAATGTATTAGAAAAGCCCATTTAAACTTTAATACTATTTTGAACTCTCGTTATAAAAAAAGGTTTTTATTTTCAAGAACAAACCTAATTCAAAGGTTTAATTTTCATTAAATAAGACATCAATTCATAATAGGCGAAGATGTCATTCTCGTTTCGCTCAACAAACGGGGTGTTACACCCCCCATGTTTTTGCTTAACTTCTCATGGGAATATAACCTCTGATTAAAGTCCCCAATCGGCATCCATGGCCATCAACTGATAAATGAATTCGTTTTATCCAGTTCTACAGCTTATACGGGTCAGACAAAGATGGATAGCCATAAACACTAGTCAAATAAACAAAAGAACCAGGTAATATCTTAACAGAGCAATGAACCTAAGAAGATAAAGATGGATAGCCATCAACTGGTTTCGCTGTGCTTGTTACTGAGGCGGACTCTAGATTCTCTGGCGGGAGTTTTTTTTTTTTGGGGGGGGGGGGGGGTGGGGGATGAAATATAACTCAGCATTCAAAACCACAAAAGGTAATGTACAAAGTATCTTAGTAAAATACAGATATATTCCTAAGAAGATATTGTAGAGACTGGTGGACATTCTTAGTTTTAGTAATGAGTTTAACATTGGATTGGTTGACAAGTTGACAAGTTGACATTCTTAATTTTTCAAAATTATTAAAAAAATTTGTAAAAAATGTCACACATAATATAGGATCCTATTTTGAAGAATGACATCAATTTTTTTTTATATAGAAAAATTTAGATAAAGATATGTAATAAAATAATTAATAAGTAATTATTTATCTTTTTTAATTTCAAAGGAATTTATATAGGGTTTCATTATAATCGTTTTACATGTTTGAGAAAAATTTGAAATTTTAAGAAAATTTTGAAATATTTTGTAACCAATGTCATACATAATATATTATCCTAATTTGAAGAATAGAAACAAATTTATTTTCTTAATTTTGGATAAAGATATGTAATTAAGGGTTATTAAGTAATGATTTGTCTTTGGTTAATTTCAAAGGTATTTTTATAGGATTTTCCTTATAATCATTTTACATGTTTAAGAAAAATTTAAATTTTAAAATATTTTTGAAACCTTTTTTTAAAGAATGTCGTAAATAATAAAGAATCCAAATTTGAAGTATGACAACAAATTTTATTTTTAAATTTCGGATAAATATATTTTATTAAATTATTGTTAAATAATTATTTATCTTTCGTTAATTTCAAAAGTATTTTTTTAGGATTTTTCGTATAACCATTTTATATTTTTATGTCAAATTTAAACTTTTAGAAATTCTTGAAACATTTTAACAACAATGTCATGCATAATATAGGATTCTAATTTGAAGAATGAAATTTAATTATTTTTTAACGTATGAATAAGGATATGTAATTAAATGATTATTAAGTAATGATTTGTCTTTTGTTAATTTCAAAATTGTTTTTCTAGGATTTTCCTTGAATCTTTTCACATGTTTAAGCAATATTTAAATTTAAAAAAAAATAGAAATATTTTTTAAATAATGCCATATATAATATAGGATCCTAATTTGGAGAATGGCATCTAATTTATTTTTCTTTTACTTATGGATAAAGAAATGTAATTAAATTTTTATTAAGTAATGATTTGTCTTTTGTTAATTTCAAAATTGTTTTTCTAGGATTTTCCTTTAATCTTTTCACATGTTTAAGCAATATTTAAATTTAAAAAAAATAGAAATATTTTTTAAATAATGCCATATATAATATAGGATCCTAATTTGGAGAATGGCATCTAATTTATTTTTCTTTTAATTATGGATAAAGAAATGTAATTAAATTTTTATTAATAATGATTTCTCTTTTTGTTCATGTCAAAGTTTATTTTTTTTAAGGATTTTCCCTATAATCATTTTACATGTTTAAGCACAATTTATACTTTTGAAAATTCTTGAAAAATAAAAAATGTCATACATAACATGGGATCCTTATTTGAAGAATGACATCAAATTTATTTTTTTAATTTCGGATAAATAAATGTCATTAATTGATTATTAAATAATGATTTGTATTTTGTTAATTTCAAAGTATCTATTCTAGGATTTTCCCTATAATCATTTTACATGTTTAAGCACAATTTAAATTTTAAACAATTCTTGAAACACTTTGTAAAAAATGTCATACATGTACTCATCATATATGAATCCATGATGATCTCAAGTCAAAGGGCGTTGTGACGCAGTTATACATGGGAAAAGGTTATGACTTAATCCATGTAGCTTTCTCATAGTGGATTAGGCCCAAAGACTTGTACTCTTACAAGTGCGGGGATGACTTTGATTCGCTCCCGCATAGATGACCAACCAGGGACATTTAGGATAATCTATAAAATATATTCAAGGATACGATTATCACTATAAACATGTGAATGAAATGATAACTAAATGGAGAACAATGACTTGCCCCTAGGGCATAATTTCCAACAACAATATCATAATCAACGCCTATTTCCTACTATATAGAGATGCGGCGGGTTCACATTCCATGATTTTCCCTTGCATGCTTCTTAGGTGCTTGTCCCTCTAATTAGAGGGTTAAAAGCATTTTTTTTAATTTTTTTTATATATTTTATTTATTAAAAAAAAAAAAAATGTTTTCAACTCTCTAATTAGAGGGACAAACACTTAAAAGGTATGCAAGGGAGAATCAAGTAATGTAAATTCGAAATGGGCCAAAGATTTAAAACGGGAAATTAGGAAAAAACTTCGCTCCACCGGATGGGGCTGCATTTAATTTGTGTTCCGGGATACCAAGCAAATTTATTTTTATTTTTATTTTTTTATTCCAAATTATCACATTTTATACAAGACATATGTGTGTGTGTGAATTTGATTCATACCCTTTTCGCATTCCTCATCTCATCTATCTTTTAAAAAGCTATGCCAAACAAGTTCCCATCACAAACAAAAGTCACTTCTACTACTTATCCCAAATACAAATCACATCGAAAAAGTCTATCAGAAAAAAGTCCATTATGAAAAGTCCATCAAAAACAAAAACTACTTATCCTACGGTTATCCCAAACGGGCCCAATAAGAGGATCCAATTCCCACTTGAGCTACGAATTAAAACAAGCAATTAATCACCAAGGTTTAACTCCATTGAAAGAGACGCACACGCTTTCATGTCATATTCTCACACTCTTATTTACTGTTGCTGGGCTATCATAACCATGCTCAGCATTTACATTTGATGTCCCTCTCCCTTTTCCTGACACACGGATGGTCTGAAGCAGAATCGTCCGATCACAAGATACTATCCACCCTTGGCTTTAATGCTGAGAAAGCTGAAGGGCTAGTCCACCTAACACTAGTTTTCGAACTGTTTGGGGCTCCCCTCTTCATTGATTTTATTTAAAGCCAACGTCATCGCCAAACAGAGAGGAGCCCGTGAACTCCCGACCCACCACCATTTAAAACTTTGTAAGTAGCCATTGTTGAGGTGTACGTGATAATCACATTTTGATGAAATATACTCAGAGTTAAGTAGAAAGAAGCATCAGATTCATCTGAAAGAAGCAACCGCAAGCATGGTGTTATGATCACTCAAAATAACAGTACATCAGAAGGTAAATATCAGAATGATGATTATATTAATGCAGCTATGTAATCTGCAAATTCAGTCGTTCATCGTGCTACAAGATACTCAATACAGAAAATGACAGAATGAGAAACAGAATAGAAAGAAGGAGAGAAGGAATCCAGCTACAGAGGAAGTGACGGCCAGAAGGAAATAGACATGGGAGAGAGGAGAGACTTCACTAAAATCATTCACACCCCTTCCTAACAACTTTTCCCCTTTTATATTGCTGCATAATCTTCCAATAACTATCAGTCTTCAGCTCCTTGCTCTGCCAAACATGAATGCTCAACTTTGGGCTTCTCTTTGATAGCCCATCTAGGTCCATTCCCTTTATACTCATTACATTACTCCCCCATTACAAGCGACCTTGCCCTCAAGGTCGTGGAATTGTTTATCTTGGGTGTAGAGCAATGGTAGGTTGCAGTCAAAACCACCACTTGGTAATGCCCCATACCAGGAGTGAAGAATAACATCATTAGTTGTTGAAGAAACCACTACGTGGATGACAAGTGAGAGGTCTGATAATTCCACCAGAATAAGAACAACAAAATGCAATTGCCCTTTCCTCCTAGACATAAAAGGATAACAACTAAGGACAAGTGTTTGAACTTGGCATCTTGTTGTATACATAATCTGTGATAGATTCCCAAGAAGATAAGCTCCACAATTCAAGAACCCATGAGTGTTTAAAATCAATAATGAAAACCAGATGAGGACACCAGAATCATAGAATTTATCGTCCAGTAAAACAGCAGGGAAACAACATGATTGGACTAGCAGCAGCACAACAAAGCTAAGAAAATTTTTCCTGCTATCAATGTAAGGCATCCAAGTAAACCATATAGTATATATAGACCTTGCAATCAATGGTGAGGAAGCAACATATAAGAATCCAGCGTTAATAACACCTTCAACCACAACACCTGTATAATTCTCAAAAGTCTGGTGTGCAGCACAGTGCCATTCATAAGAAGCACTAACAATTTCAAAAGTTATAGTAACCATTGTCAGACCAAGAATGATGATTCTCATCTGAACCATCTTTTTGCTACAATCATCCCAAATAGAAAAGCAATTATCCATTCCACAAGAAGTGAAACGTTTTGCCCAACCAATACACACTAGCTCAGGAGAAATGACTTCTTGAAAGAGACAAAATTGAAAGATGTAATTGGGGAAAAAAATAGAAAGGACACTGTCTGGATCATAAATGAAGCTCAAGTTTAACCCTTGGTTTTCAGAATTCCAAAGCTTACCCCAAAACAAAATCCATGAACCAGCATAACTAACTCGTTGAATGCCTTTTGGGTTTGTGTTCAACTCCTTTTCCACCATTTCATAACCGTCCCAAAGCAAATCAGAAGTCAAATAATTATTGTAAATCCAAATTCTGATTGAACTATTATCAAATAAGTCTAGCAACCTTCTCTCCAAATCTATTTGACTCTGATAGTTAGTAAGTAGAGTAACAAAATCAGAGAGAGAGAGCTGAAATATGAAAATATCAAGAACAACCTTTACAATAGCATAACTCTTCTGCCTGGTTTGCTCTAGAACTTGAGCAAAATTTGGAGTTTGCAAAAACAAAGTTGACTAGGGTGTGGCATTCAACGTCAGACTCCAATTTTCTTTTGCCTTTCCCATGTCAAATACCCTGATTGAACTTAAGCACAGGAATATCAAGATAGAAGTTACAAATTTCAGTGGATAGCTTTCACAAAAAATGAGGGAGCAATTTATCAAGCAGCTAATATGCACCTCAAGAGCAAAAAAATGGATTGGGCAGTAATGATAATGAGGTTCCTCCAAGATGGAACCAAAAGTGCCATGTTTTCTCAAAGGGATATCAGTAATGACATCGTGGTAAATCCAAACCATATCCATAACAACACCGCAATCCAGATAATAAAACTTAATTGAATTGAAGGAGCCAAGATCAAAGACCAATCTTAGTAGTATCCCGTTCGCAACCCAAAGTAACAAATCCAATGTGTAGCCACCACAACAATACCAAGACAGACCATAACTATGTTGCAGTAAATTTGGGAATTCATAAAGCTGAGACCCTGTCATTAGGGTATAGTAATCTATACCAGGATCGAAAATCAACCCATGTAGTAATACTTGACTATCATAGTGCTGAACCGGCTCCCAATTATGACGAGGGAAAAATTGTAACAAGTCAATATCAAAGAAGCAAGATCCAACCATAGGAAGATAAATATACGCATAATCTTTGATAAAACAAAGCATGAAGGAAGAGCGTATTGCTGGTAGGGTCTCGAACATAGCATCTATAGTGATTTCTGGAAACTCAGCAAGGAAGAGTGTAGGAAAAGGGAGAGTTGACAACTCACTGTAAAGGGAAGGGAACTTGGCTTCTCGCATTAGAGTCACAAAAGAACAAGAATCCTCTCAGTAGGTGACTCGGGTTGGTTCTGGTCTCAACTTTGAGTGGGTTATCTCGCATCACGCTTATTGCTATCGCCCCCTGTGTGCACTTCATCCTCGGTCGCAGTGGTTGTGACCACATTTGGAATGGAGTCATTATTGGACTCAGGAAAACCCATCGGCATTGTCTCAGTCAATGGTTGAGAAAAATTAACTGGTTGAACAATGGGAATTCTCGATTGTTGATTGTGTACCGCTGAAATCGCATAGGAAGATGATCCAACCTTGAACCCTGACTTAGACCCTGTGCTTGATGATTCCATCTTTCGTTCTAGCTTATCAAGCGATTGGAGAATAGCTTCCATCAATCCTTCGAGGCGATCAAATCGGCCTTTGGAATCCTCAAAAAATTTATTCGCCTTCTTCATATCAACCTCCAGTTGTTCCAGTTTGGCTTCATCCAGTTCATCGTCCATGGGGGAAGGTTCGACTCTCAATGAAAGCACCATTTGTTATGATCACTCAAAATAACAGTACATCAGAAGGTAAATATCAGAATGATAATTACATTAATGCAGCTATGTAATCTGAAAATTCAGTCGTTCATCGTGCTACAAGATACTCAATACAGAAAATGACAGAATGAGAAACAGAATAGAAAGAAGGAGAGAAGGAATCCAGTCCACGAGGAAGTGACGGCCAGAAGGAAATAGACATGGGAGAGAGGAGAGACTTCACGAAAATCATTCACACCCCTCCCTAACAACTTTTCCCCTTTTATATTGCATTGCTGCGTAATCTTCCAATAACTATCAGTCTTCAGCTCCTTGCTCTGCCAAACGTGAATGCTCAACTTTGGGCTTCTCTTTGATAGCCCATCTAGGCCCATTCCCTTTATACTCATTACACATGCATGGGAGTTAAAAATTTCTGTTTCTTTTGTTCTCATCTTCCTATATATTCACTCAAGGAGCCATTGTTGATGTTCATTGCCAAGCCAGCTGTGGAGTCACCGACCGAGAAGAACTTCAGTTAAGTTCATCTTTCATTTTCTTCATATTGGTAAAAGCTTTCTGCATTCTCCTCTGTTGTCTAGTTATGTGTGTTTTGGTGCATTTGCATTTCATTGTTTTCAGTTTTTGTTTGTTCCCCTCTCTGGGCTCTATGGGTTGATTACATTCTTCTTCGATCTTCTTCGTCCGATCTCCATCTTTCACTCTAATGGCTCTTCATCTTCTTTCGTATTTCTGGGTTGTTTCTCACTTCTCGATCTCTCAATCCATCCATCTCTCTTCTTCAAAGTTTGATTTTCATGGCGAGAGAGAATCTTGCAAAATATCAAAGGAGGGAGCTTCTTTTTTATCCTCCATATGGGTTGATCCATGGTGTTACTGATGAAGAAGAAAAGGGTGGGAGATTTTTCTTCTTCTCCTGACTGGTTCATGTGGGTGAAGAAAAAGAAAAAATGGGAGGAATTTTTTTCAAAAGGGTATTTTAAATATTTTGTATTTTATATCTTCTTTTTGTTTTTTTATTAATCCCTCATTTTCCTTTTCTCCTTTCCGTCAGAAATTTTTCATATCATTCTTTCCCACATTCCTTTCTCTTCCCTTTTCCATCAAAATACATTCTCTCTACCAAAGGGACCCTTACATTTTTAATATGCTGAGATGAGAAAAATTGGTGATAACCATGGAATAGGTTCTGAAGTACTTCTTCAACATCAACTTAAGTACCATGGAATTGGTTCGTTTATCCTGCTTAACGTGATACTTTATGTTTTGCCCTCTTTAGTGTTTCTGAGAATTTTAGCGCCTTTTGTTCTATATATTATTTTTAGCATAAAATAATCGTTATAATAGATGTTTTACGTTTTGATTATTATGTCATTACAATATATATATATGTAAGTGTCTCGTATGCAACTTGAACTTGAAACTTAGAGAGATTTAGTAGGGTATTACACCAATAAACCAACTCTATATTAGTTGAAATATATTTTTATACTTTTAAAAGAAATCTAAATAAATAAGTTTTAATAAATGTGATGAAAAATAAAAAAGATCATAAATTTTATAATATAACCAAAAATAAAAAAATTTATAACAAAGGTTGTACAATTCTTTGACAAATATGAATATTCAAATAATTCTTTTTTTTTTAAAATGGGGTAATTTCTGTCAAAATCTAAGTTTATATTGATTCTCTACTTTGTGTTTTGTTGTTTTGAGTTGTTTATTTCTTTGATTTGTTTCCAAGTCTTTTGGGTCTCTGTCCTGTTTTTTTTTTTAGCCTTTTATTCTTAGCATAATTACTTTATACGCGTTGTTTCATGCTTAATGTATTTGTTGTTGACAAAAATGGATTAAATTCATTTTATTATTAGTGATTAATATTATAGTATATTATAATATTACGAGTAACCATTAAAGTTTGTTTAAATTTAAGGGTGGGCCGTGGGAGACGACGAAGGATAGGGGGAGTTAAAACCGAGTCCATTCAACTAAATCAATCCCCTTTGGCCCTCCCAATCTTCAACGCAGTAATAATTCATCATTAAAAAAAAAAAAAAAAAAAAAAAAAAAAAAAAAAAAAAAAAAAAAAGTCATCCAACAAGGGAGATGCTATGATGCACGGACACGTCAAATTTTAGGGAAAGAACGAGTCTGACCCGTATATCCAGAGTACACGCTAATTGAATCAGAATTCGTGATTTATACCGTTTAAAAATTCAAATGGCATTTTTGTAATTGTCTCAAAACTTGAAGGCATGTTTTGTAGCTCCAAATTTTGGCCCTAATTGAAGTTGAAGGCATGTTTTGTAGCTCCAAATTTTGGCCCTAATTGACGGTCGAGCAGAGCACCATCTTCCCCAAAATCATTTCTCTCAACTCTCAAGTTCAACTCGGTGAAATCGACAGCGACGCTCTCAAATCGATCCGAATCAAAGCAAGTGGAATCGACGCAATTTGCCATCTCTCCCAAAAATATTATTTAATACTAAGACGTGTCGGAATATTAGTATTTTTGAAGTAACGTGTCGACGTCACGTATCGGTAACGTATCGAAAATGTCGTGTCGGTGCAACATAGGGGAGATGTTATAAGTTTGGTATTTTTTTCTATGTTTTTTTACTATAACATTTTAGTCCCTTTTCAAAGATTATGATTTTTTTACTTTCTAAACTAGTTAATCATAATATTTCATACACTTGCTTTATATATATAGAATGTATTTAAAAAAAAAAAAAAAAAAGTAGTGAATTTCTCTTTTCAGGCCTAGTTCGGTAGCTCATGCGATTCTGGGCCCAGCTTGGATTTAATGGCGATTGCGGGGAAAAAAAGAGGAATATAAAAAGGAAAGAGAAGCAGAGGCGCGGCATTTTACGGGTTGTTGTTCATTGTCTACCTCGATCCTCGCCTCCAAGCTTCTCCTCTCGAATTGCTCATCCATGGCGTCTCCTGCTCCGGCGTCTGCTGCTCCGGCGTCTCCTGCTCCAGGTCCGAGATTTGCATATCTCGAGTCGCAGGTGGGCGGCGGCATAAATATTTTCAACATCTCGGTCCTGGATTCACCCTATCTAGATCAACTTTTTGAGGTCGGGCGGGCTGAGGGTCACGCCACCCCTTCAATACCGGTGCAAATGCCCACCAGGGCATTGGCTGCGGTTAAAGACTATACGACAGCATATGGTCACGCCGATGCCTTGGAAAGTTTTTTCCGCCGGCTGAAGGTCAAGTCTTTACTAGCTCTGCTCAAAGCCGGCCACCAGCTGGGTAGCCAATCCCTGATAGATGAAGCTTTCTTCAATCTGAGTGTCAAATTCCTTGGCGCACCCCCAAAATACGCCTCCGAGGATGACCTTGAGGTCCTCAACGAGATCAAGAACTCCTTCTTACAGAGGGAGTACTACCTTTGAGTTATTACTTAATGGCCATGTTTTCCTCTTTTCCTCATAAAAGCTAGCTGGTTCTTCCATTTTTTGGTGGAAGTAGTTGTCTTGTTTTTGTTCATTGATTTAGTGTCATATGCTTTTTGCCATTCTATTTCTGTCGAAGTTACCTTTCTTTTCTTTGTAGTTACTTAATGTTTACTAGTAAACCTTTTCTCTGTAGTTATTTAATGTTCATTGACCGTTATTTTGCTTTCGATCTTTGAAGACGATGAGCGATCGCTCCGAGCACCGCCTGATCTCTTTTCTCCGATGTTCTTGATGACGACGATATCTGCAGAAAAGCGCCGCCGTCTCTTGTCTTTTTAATTTATTGTTATCTAGATCCCCTTCCCGTGCCCCTCTTTCAGCAAATAATATAATAACATTATATAAGGATATAATAATAATCTTAAATCTCTCTGTTTTTTTAATCCGTTTACTTTTTTTCAGAATATTAAATTATTATTCTTTATTAATAATAAGCATTATGTGTAATCCGGGGCAATACTTATAGTGGTCGGATTCTCAATATCCGGTAATTTTTGAATGAACCCAAAATCTAGGCTATATAATAGGACATAGTTATAAATCAGAGATAAGATTACAAGGGTTATATAATTCCTGATTAATAGGGCTTTTATTCTAATAGTTAGTAGCACTAATTTTTTTTGCTTACTTATTAAATTTAATCAAGTGATTTCAAAATTAATGATATATTTCTCGCATAGACTTGTATTAATACATGCTCAGCGATTTAAAGAGGATATATTGTTGTACTAATATTCTTTTGCATGGTGAATTGGGCTATTAGTGGTCTTGAAGGTAAAGCAAGGGGATTTAAAATTGTCATAATATTCTTTTAAGTTGTATTTCATAAATGTCAACTGGGGAGTGATTGTTGAGGTCTGTTTGGGGGAGAATTTGTGGAAAAAGAAGAGTACATGCTCCAAGCGTTTTATTTTAAAGAAAAGATTGAAAAATATCTATAATTATCTTAACTGAAGGTTGTTTTTACTTATTTTCGTGCTAGTTGAATTTTTCTTTTTCCTGATAATATTGCTAAGAAGTTGTACTCTCACGGGGAGTGTCCACTCATCTCAATCAATAAAGATAGAAAAAGCAGTTTACATGTTTTTTTCTATCTATAATAGGAAAAAAAAACTTTAAATTTGTAAAATCCTAAATCAAGTTTGCCACTGAGAATTGATAAAGAAATAACAAAACTTGAAAAGCAATTTACAACTCATTTTATAGGAAATATTTGATTTAGAATTTTACAATTTTAAAGGCTTTTCACTCACTTTCCCTAACATCTTATGGTGATTCCCCTGGCAAATACTAGTATCCAGGCTATTAAGCTTCACTTTAATTATTTTAACAAAAAAGAATTAAGTGTCACACTGGTATTGTAACCATATTTAATGTTAAACTTAATATTTTGTTAGCAAAGGTGAAATTAATCCATTTTTAATTGTTATAATTAAAATTTCACAATAAAGTATATTTTGGAGTGCTAGATGAACCTTACCTCAAAATAATTACAAACATTTTCCCTAAATAAGATTCCACCTAAAGAATGTATAACATAAACAAGATTTTAGTAATTTTATATGAAGAAAATAAGCATGTATTTTGTGTAATTTGAATATTTTTCATGAAAAAATTTCATATGAAAATAACCAGAGCTAAGAAAACGGATACGGGCCTATCAAGCGGGCCTGTTTTGCCTATTTTTTGCGAAGGTCACGCCTTCAAAATTGGGCATTCCTTTTTTCCCCACTTTTATATTCTAACTTATAAGCTTATCATCAAAAAAAAACTTATAAGCTTATGAAGGGCATACTAACATAAAGGTATTTGGGCCTAGCCCATACTAAAGGGCTTTGATTGACACGATTCTATAAATCCTATTTTTTTTTAGTACGCCCTTCATGAGCTTATAAGTTAGAATATAAAAGTGGGGAAAAATAGAATGGGCTTTGATTTAGTCACGCCTTCATAAAGGGCATACTAAAGCCTAGCCATACAAATGGGCTTTGATTCGTGCAAATATATAAATCCTTCTTTTTCAAATTCCTACGGAGAGAAAGGAAGTTGGCGTAAATGGTAAGGGATTTGTTGAGTTTTCAAAGGATGTGTGTTCGATCTCCATTGTCGTTGTTGGGACTCCTTTGGTAGGCGACCTCATAAGTCCCCATTAAGTGCTCAAAGAGCCCGAGGCCATGCCTACGGCCTTGGTGGGAGATTGATGTCGAACCCTTCCAAAACTTTTTATTACCCAAAAAAATAAAAAAATCCTAAAGATATTATTGAACAGGATTGCCTCAAATTAAAAATAAAAAACACCTATGTTATGCAATAAACCAATTCCTAAGAAACCTAAAGGATAAAATGCCATATCCACTCTCTTTGTCTAACCCCAAAAAATGATAGATATGATATTATAAAAAATTGATAAATACAAGGATTAAGGGATTGTTCTTTTCTTTTTCTTTTTCTTTTTGTGGTAATTTCTACATAAAAAAGTTATATTTTTTCCTTGTAAGCATGAATATGTATTACTACCTCGGATCCTTAATATAAAAGATAGTTAACTAATTTCGAGAGAATAAAGAAACTAAATTAATTAAACATTATATCTCTAAAAATATATCAATTTATAAGTCACGCAAATAAATTTGGAGAAAAATTATAAGTGTAAGAGATAAAATGAAAAAATATTTATTTAGTACCAAAATTCACTCTGAATTAACTCTTATATTTGGATTTGTAGAACTTGGACATAGCATAGTACAAATTAAATTTTAAACATTTATTTTTGGTCATTTAGGGTTTGGATATATATTACCAATGTAAAACTTGCATTCAAAAAATTTATCCAGACTTTAGAGCCTAGCTCTAAGCCTAAGCAATTCAGACCAGGTTTCAAAAAATAGCTGAAGTCAAGAAAACAAGACTTACAAACCTGAGCTCACACGTTCCATGTGGCCAAACCCACCCGTTTCCCATCTCTCTCTAGCAAGCAACAATACATAAAGAATACAATACAATAGCCCCGTTCTATAAAATAAGGGCATCAAAGGTGGAAAACAAGAAAATATTTCTAATGTAAAGAGAAATTCTCAAGCACCATACTGAGTAAGTTGTATGTAGTACCACGAAGTTGACCTACTAAGATAAGTACTCCTCTGGTATTAAATGTAAGACTTTGTAATACAACAGAGGTAGTATTTTAAAAGAATTGAAGTGGGGGTGGGCACAAAGTGAAAGACACTGCTATATATTTCAAGTTCTTTAAAGAGATACCCTGAAAGAAATCATGCAACATTATTTAAAAATAATACAAGTTGGTAGGTGACTGACAATCAAGCATACACCCAAATACGGGTTGAAGAAATTTACAAGAGAAATCCCCGCGTGGCTGAGATTACAGGAACATGTGTTCCATTCCATCAAATATAGAAATGAACTTTGCTTGAACCTCTATAAATCCTCGTCTATAAACTTAGGAGCCTGTCTTAAAGGTGATTAGGTTAAAGGGATTGGTGCAGGATTGCCAGCTGGACACCTCTGTCTCCGGGGTCGCCTTGTTGTCTTGCCCCAACCTGTGAGGCTTCTATCCTCCAATCCCACTTCAATGTTATTTAGTTGATGGAACAATGGAGCACAAGCTTCATTGGTTGCCACAGGGGGTGATGGTGGTGGTGGCAATGGCGGCGGCAGGGGCGGAGGGGGAGATGGGGTAACTGTCAACCGCCGCCTCCCCCTGCCACAACCATTCCTTGAAGAGCTTCTCCGGGTCAAACCAGACCACGAGTGACCTGTTGCTTTCATGATCCCTCCAAAATTCTGAAGATCCTCTGTTACTTCATGTCTTGATAATGAGGTAAGGCCTGGAAGGATGTCCCTTTGGAAATCCCTCCGCTGCCTCCCTCTCCTTGCAGGGCCCCCTTCGGGTCCGAGTAGGTAACACAGTTGTTCCAGTTTCTTCCAATATGATGTTTTCTGGAACAAGAGGCTTAGGCATGTAATCTTCTTCTTTAGTCTCTGTCAGTTGCAATGTCATGGACTCAAAGTAATCCATTGCTTCTGAGGAAGATTCTTCATTATTCTCCCCATCATTTTCCGCAGAAGTCCTAAGCTTGGCCCCATCATCATCTATACACAACGAAATTACTTCCGCAAACCAACCAAGAGGATCCACCATTGGACTACTCTCTGGAGGACCAGCGGTCACGTCTGCCACATGATTGCAGGAATGAGATGATATGGCAACTATGGCCTCTGCTGCTTGCATTAGAAGTTGTTCATCCTGTGGCTGTTCAACTTTGTCTTGCAGGTCTTGTGTTGATACTAGAGGAGGAGTTTCAAGCAGCTTTTCTTCAGAAACGGTGTCCTCCTCCGTTTCAGGGACAGGAGGGGCCTCCAGATCTATTTCCGGCACCATCCTTACAATCGTACTCGGAATAGTTGTCAAAGATGCTTCTTCCTCACTCATACTCAAGTTCAGATCAATTAGATTTTTACAGTTGGATTCTGTTGCAGCAGATTCTTTCTTACCAACAATGGCCTCTGTGTCATCGTCCTCTTGGTCCAAATCAATAACATCACAGGGCAAGTTAATATCAAGGACCCGCTTTTTCCTATTATTTTCCACAGCTTCAATGTCAGATGTTGTAGGAATTGTAGAAGACTCCTTTTTAGGAGAAATACGTGGCATATCAAATATGGGAACGCCAAGAATTTTCTTATTACTAGTTATGTCACCGACATCTGTCCCCCTAGGCTCGACACCATTGGAATACAAAAATGAAGTTACATTCTGCATCAAGTTTCCACGAGGACCTTTTCCAGTTTCATCTTTGTTAGATGTTGAAGCAGCCTGCGTGTAACTTAGATCTCTACCAGTTAAACCTCTACCATCATTTTGCACCTCATTCTTACAAACTGACTTGGGTCTAAGCCAAGGCAATACTGGTAGATTGTCCTCGCTTCAATTCTCCGTCAACGGCCGCAAGACCTGACTGGGATAATTGATTGTTAGATGAATCACTTGAAAGCATCACATTCAAGTTTATATCCTTTCCAGACCTCCTCTCATTGCAATTTAAACCATTGCAGTATCTTGCAGAACCATGGTTAAAGAGTTCAGTAGCTCCCTTAATACTATTATTACGGTTGAGATAGTCATAACTAACTGAAGAGACATTCACAGATGGTTCCTTGGACCCTGATGAAGACCCAGGGTAAAATCCATTCTGCACACGAGCCTCACATTGAAAACCAGGGCTATACATGGAATCAACATTGAGTGACCAACTATCTGTCAAAATACCATTGGCCTGGCCCGACTGAGAACTCTTACCCAAAGGACCAGATGCATTTTGACACGGGGGCCTCTGAACAGACAAACCCTTCTGGCTTGAGCTACTGTTAGACATTTCCCAAGAAGAAGCTGAATGAGACCAAGACTTTGCCACATTAGAAGAAGCAACAGCAAATAGACTAGATCTATGTGAAGATACAGAAGACTCCAGATGCTTAATAGTGGGGATTTCATGCAATCTTTCACCAGCTTCTAGATCATAAACTGTCTTATCCCTCCATATATCAACCTTTCTTTGATTACCTAGGTAATCAGAATGAGGTTCATGGGCTTTGCCGAGTGCATCTTGCGTTGTATGGGAAGACAAGAGTGATTTCTCCTCTTTGAGAACTTGAGGAATGGGTTTCAGGTTGCTTTTAGCTTGCCCTGTAAACATAGCAAAATCAATTATTGTGGTACAATTTACTCCGTTATCAATACTTCATTGCTGTCAAATAGAAGAGGGAATGGGGTAGCCACAAAATTCCCAGATATGAAAGAATTTACCCCAGTAATTTTCTCAATTTATGTTTTTCCAAAATCATACAATTTACCAGTAAAAAGATCCCTGCTCTAGAAACTTAAATGTTGGTTACACTGTTCTTTCAGGCCATTTTATCAGCTTTGTAGAACAGGTCAAGTAAAACTAACTTCATATTACAAAACGTTCCTTTGAACTATGATTTTGCAGAATTTTAAATTAAACACCAGCTACAGAACTCAGTATAACTTTATCAGATGGGAGATTTTGGGATTGGAAAATCAAAATATTAAGGCAATTAATGATGTAATCTAACCTGCTTCTTCAAGCACAGATGGAATCCACAACTTTCCATTCCCATTGCTCACCATATATCCATTGTAATGAGGTCGAATGTCAGTTGCATGATGTCTGTTCAGATCAAAAAGACATGACTTTTCTTTGGAAGAGAAATCAGAACGTTCAGTTGCCCCTTGACATAGATTATGACTGAGAGGCGGAAAACATGCAGAACCATTTGATTCTTCCACCTGAACAGGTTCATTTAAGTCAGCCAAACCATTTCTGGTCCTTACTGACTGTTCACATTTTGAAGTGTCTTCTGGGCTACCAGCCTTCCCACAAGGAACCTTCATATCTCCCTCACATTTAAGTTTACAATCTCTATCAGTATGATTTACTGTTGTACCACTTATCTTCTTATCACTGAACTTTTCACTTTCCCCAGTATCAATATACTCATCAGCTGGAAGATGAAGGTCAAACATTTTTCTCCTCACTTTTGAGGGCCTGCACTCCAGCACCTCAACATCTTTTGAACTACTCCCGTTTGGGGACGGAAACAGACCAGCTTGCTTACTGTTTCCTTTAACAGAACTCAGAGGAGAATGAAAGCCCTCAGCACCTGAAATAGATGGTCTAGCACCAACAGAATTTACCATAGGAAAGCAAGGGACATGCCACTTTTGGCCATCTTCAGTTGTAATTTGTGATACCAAGGGACCTGTTGAAAATGATGACTCAACAGGTATCTTGTTTCTGTGCAACTCTTTCCTCTTCACTTCATCCATCAAATCCCTTTGTGTTCTGTATAGACGATGAAGTTCCTGGACCTGTTTCATTACACATAGTCTTAGCATACCAAGATGTCCACCAATTATAGGCTAAACATAGAATTTAATCTGAATGATACATTCAGTTCAGCCCATATCCAAGTTCCAACAATGAGAAAAGTGAATCTTCCAACAAAATATAGGTGATAAAGTAAATTATAAGACAAGTAGCTCTGAAGAAGCATGACAAGTTATAAACTTATAATTCAAAATATAGCAAAAGCTGAATTTTTTTATTTAGTTCAGTAGGTTTGATCACAAAACACACCAAGCATACGACTTAAGCTACATGCTAAGATGAAGAAGATTCCAGAACTTCTCACCTGACTCCTGAATTCGGCCTCATGCTCAATCATAGTCTGCTTCACAACATCCCTATCATATGTTAAACATGCATCTGCAGAAGCACTTGACAGATAATTATTATAATACTGCCCATTAGACAGTGTTTTATCCCCATAAAATAGGGGCCAACAACAACTGCTTGATTCCTCATTCAGATCCCTCATTGAGTAATATCCCGGCAGGTTATGCACTTTGGTTCCCATTCCTGAGAAAATAAGTTTTTCGCAAGTGTCAACACATTTTTATTCATGATAGCAAAATTACAAGTTCTTTTTTCTTGGCAAGCATTAACTTATACATAGTTCCCCATCCTAGTCCCCATCCCAAACCAATAACATCACAATTCACGCAGTAATTTCTGACTCGTATAGCAAATGTCAACTTCAAGCAAATTCCTAACGTGGCACCACAGCAAATTACACTCTCTAAAAACAAGTCAAATAATTGAAAGACACAAATCAGATTTAAAGACATGACATGTAACTTTTTAAGTACAGACCATTACATATCCAGGACATATCAGTTTTACTCAAATTTTAATTGATATTGCTTGAACAGTTAAGGGAACTTTTCTGAGTACAAAAGTAAATGTACCAGTCAAAAATCACATTTGCATTATCTTGTTTCAAGTTAATTATATAATTAATGAAACAAAACTTGTACACTTTCACTCAGTTATTAGAGCTGAATCCAGCATGAATAAAAAGCAATTTAAGTAGACTGTACAAGCAAAACCATGAAAGTTATAAAGCTAAGAGAAGTAATATAGATCAAGGAGGTCAACAGGAAACTTTTTCACCCTTCCTCCCTCCTTCGCCTTTTCCCACCAGACCATATCCCTCCATAATCCGCAAGAGCAAAATGAAAAGAACAATTATTTAAGAAAGACAACAGATATCAAAAGACATAACAATCGAATTTCAGCTCGACCAACACAGTTTATTTAGCACATAGTTTACAGAGACAGCATTATTTTGCCAAGGCCATGTCTAAAATTCGCTTCCTTTCAACGCTTGACTACATTTTTTACCTTGAAAGTATATAGATGCACTTTAACAGATTCATGAATGGCTATGAAGCACCGACACTCCTATTTTTTAAAAATATGCGTGTCGGACACTCCGACACCGTGTCGACACCTTCCGACACTCCTCGACACTCCTATTTTTCAAAAATATGCATGGCTTTGAATACTATAAAAATGATGATGAATTTTTCTTTTGTATTTTTTTTAAAAAAGGAGGCACGACTTTTATGATGAGGCCGAATCTACAATGAGCCAAAGCTGGAGGCCAGGATTTTACAGAATATTGAACTTGAATGTAAATTATAATATATATATATATATTAAATATCAAAACATGTCCTAACGTGTTGAAATTTAGATTTTTTAGAATTAACGTGTCGGAGTGTCGAGTCGTGTAGTATTTCGTGTCGGTATCGATGTCGATGCAACATAGATGAATGGAACAACATGCAACTAAAATTCAACAGGAATTATGAATTTCTGTGTCAGATATATACATAGGTAGCCATAAGATGCTACATTTAGCCAATCCTTCCTCCTGATTTAGAAGCATACACGGAGGTTAGAAGCATCAAATGAAATGGTGAACTATGTAGAGAATACAAAAAATTTTAAGTGTCCAAAAAAAACACACAGAGAGTGACAATGCTGCACTCCTGAGACAAGGAAGTACCAAAGTGAAATTTTGTGCATGGCAAGCCAGCATATGTAACTTAAATTGTCTAGATCAATTATATTGAATTGTAACTTTCATACGACCAAACTGAATCAATTGAATTACCAACAACAAAAAATTCACAAGTGCAATGTACAATAGTAAAATGTTATGTATGATTCTCATATTTGCATAAAGACATTTCCACAAAATTTAAAACCACAAGCAAATAGATCATTAATTAACAAAAATACTTTGGGGTTCATGATGAGGTAAAATATGGGAAATATAGTTCTCTGTGAAGCTCTAATGCCTAATAACCTGGTAAAGATACAGCGAAATCATTTGTGATTATATGAGGCTAATCAAATCACGCAAAAGAGCCTAGTCTTGAGCAAAATCTGACCCTCAAAGTTGCTTTCAACATAATCCGCTGTTTTTGGGATTAAAAACTTGGACTAGAATATCAGCAGCCATATATATTAGTTCAACTGCTACCGATTGATTTCAAGAAAATCAAGCATTGCTTGTGTGCCCAGTTATCTAACTAACAATGACCGTAATAACCACCACTGGAGAACCAAATTCAAATTAAAGCACGACATAGAATGTAAATTCATAGCTTTTCGATAAGCTCCTAAAGTAAACAGCAGACTGCCATACAAGTGATTGTTCAAAAAGTATATGACTTTCTAAAACGGAAGAGGCTTTCAAAAAGCAGTTATCCTCATTCACCAATTAATTAATGAGCATTTGCAATTTCCAAAAATTTTTGTAGAACCTAAAAGCCGCAGAGGTTTAGAATTGAACTAATTAGACATCAAAAGGTCATCATTACAATGAATGATGCCGGTAGTGGTTAAACCAAGCACCAAAAACATACCTTAACAACAGTGAAGTACAACGTCGAAAGAACAATAAAGCAACAACGAATTTTGCGTTTTGTTCCTATTTACACATGTAAGTCCTTCTTCAGAGAAATTAAAGGAAAAGGCACGCCCGCACAAACACCAGAACAGAAAAGGGGGATAGCATAGCAAATATTAACATAAGGAATCAATGTATAGCCATAAAGCAATCAAAAAAAAAAAAAAAAAAACCCAGCTAAGATTGAAAACCCAGGAAAAGCCAAAAATATTGAAGTCCTATGAATCAATGAGGGAAAAAATAAATATAGAAGGCATTCGATTAGGATTAAAGAGTACTCAAATGAATGACAAAATTTAACGAAACAGATCCAATACAACAATCATTTGGAGCAAAATAGTAGCAGGTATTAACAAATACAGGAACCATTTCAAAGAGACAAAATCAAACTAAACAAAAATTTCCAAAAGCTAAATAAGAGAAACAGACAACAAGCTCAGAAGCTCAGTGAAATTTAACCCCTAGCAGTTACGAACTAAGAATTTCATCGCACTCCAAGAAGAAGAGCTAGGGATAATAAAACGACTAAAACCAAATTTAGCAAAATCAAACCGAACCATCCGTCAATAATTAAGAAAAATTAATTAAATTAATCAGAGAATTCAAGTAAAATTACCTCAAACCCACATCCTCATACCATCTCCCGTCAAGGATTCTGCCATTAACGAAACCACCACATCAGAGAAAAATTGAGTCTCCAACTCGCACTACACGAAGCCAAAAAAAAACCAACACCGATAATCATCGAGCAAATAACGAATAACGAAGTGGTAGGTGTTTTTGGAACTCCATTGAATGAAGCTTTGATCCTCAAAGGGTAGAGAGAATAGAAGGAGATTTCGATCTACTGGGCCACTCCTCTCTCTCTCTCTCCCTCCCTCTCTACACTTCTCTCTGGATTTTAATTTTTCTTTTTAAAAAAAGATAGAGAGAGAAAAGAAGAAATTATAAAGAGAGATCCCAGATAAGAAATCTTCACACAAACAAACGACCTTCTAAGAACAGTGACATGAAATTTGTCAACATCCGGTCTCTTTTTAGTTTTTATTCTCTGCTTTTTCTTCACTTCTCTCTCCTCCTCTCTCTTAATATTTCGCATCCCATTTTTATTATTCTAAAAACGAATTTTTAGATTATTTCTTTATTTTCTGAGAAAAAAATGAATATTTCTAGATTCTCTCCTTGCTCACAAATATCAAACATATTCTTCAATTCTTAAATAAATGTAATAGAAAATCTCTCATCAATGCATAGACCCACAGTGAAATGGAGCTTATTTAATAATTATATCGTCATAATTAAATACGAGTATCAAATACCACTACATTAATATATATATATATATATATATATTATGTATAATGATGCCTACGTAATACTATTATTTTATTTATTTTATACTGGAAAAAAATATTGGACTCTTTTTATCAGTTGAGTTACTCCAAGTGTCAGTACCAATATCACTGGCCATGTTATATAAGTAAAGACGATTTAAAAAGAAATCAAAATCAAAATATTGTCATGCTGACGTAAATGTTATATTCACACATTTATATTCGGGATATTAAAAAATCTAACAATATTATCTCTTGTAGCAAATTTTAAGGTTTACATCTGTCAAGTTCAAAAGAAATTAAATGTATTGAGTAAGTATTAGTTAGTCTAAAATCAAACTTGTCCTCGAGAGAGAAAAATAAAAATATTCTTATTATAAGTAAAAATAATGTTCTACTATAATTTAAAAAAAATCATTGATATTTATATTTAGTCAAGTAGAATTAATAGAACTCTAAGTCCTAGAATAATAGATACATCACAAGAAGTTATGGATAATTTTAACCAAAGAAATTTATTAGCGAGAAAGACCAATAAGTTCAAGTTTAAGAGAAATTAGACCACAAGATAAAAATTATATAAAATTAGAAGTAAAATCAAATACATCATGGAAAGAAATTATAGGAAAAGTAAACGAATATGTAGAACAAAGTGAAATAGACATAGGATTTACGAAGATAATTTAATATTAGAAGGAAACCAAACAAAATCTAATGTTGTATTAAGATTCAATAATAGAGATACAATCAATTTAAACTTGTTAGTAAAAGAAAATTTAGGATTTAATCATACGATAATATTAGGAAAATACTTTTTAGAATTAGTAAAACCATATAGAATCCAAGATACAAGAGTAAACCGATAATATGAGTAATGGTTTTCTTCGGTGAGGATTCAGTCGATGATTTACAATGAAGAGTTACATGATTTTTTATAGACAAACGGCATACCGACTAAATATAAATTATAAAAAGTTGAATAATATAGCAATTAGAAAACAGATATCCAATACCGAAAATGGAATTATTATTTAACCTTATAAGAGGAAAGAAAATCTTTAGTAAAACATGATCAAAGGCTATCATACTTTCCATGACTAAATATAAATATCAATGATTTTTTTAAAAAAAATTATAGTAGAACATTATTTTTACTTATAATAAGAATATTTTTATTTTCTCTCTCTCGAGGACAAGTTTGATTTTAGACTAACTAATACTTACTCAATACATTTAATTTCTTTTGAGTGTGAGAAAAAAATCATAAATTTTAATTTATGTTTAATTGAAATATAGCTAATTAAGTAATTATACTCCCCCCATCCTATATATCAGAGATAATAATAGTCTGTCTAAAATTTTTATGCTCATTTTCCATTTTTATAAAAAATAAGGATATTTTTTAAAAATAAATTCTATTTTTTTTTACATATTTATAACCAACTTTTTACCCTACATAATTCTGTTATTTGTATATTATAAAATAAAAAAGATGTGAGTACTTGATAGTACTCTATGTAGTCTCAAATTTTTTGTTTTTTTGAGAGTCCCAAATATAAGTCACGTCTAATTGATTCAACGTGCACCAATAAAAATAATTAAAAGTATTAAATTTTCATTTTACACATGCATTAAATTTATTTTGAAATTCTAGTAATTTTTAATATTATATTTATTAATTACATTAAACTCTACTAATTTATTCTCTCTCACGCTATCCATCCTTAAAATATTAGAATGGATGAGAAAAATATTTAATACTTGGGCTAAAGTGTAAATTTATTCTAAAGTTTAGCTAAAAAGCAATGTTGCCCTATAAGCTTTTTCAAATTTAATGTCACTCGTAAATTTCAAAAAACTTAGCAATGCCGCCCCTCATATCATTTTAAAACTAATGTTGAGTGTTAACTTTTTAAAAAATGATAACATAGTTCTATTTTAATCTTTCTAGGGAAATATTAAACCTTAAAAAACTTTCAAGGTAACATTCTTTTTTTCACGAAAACTTTCAAAACGACTTACTCATTAACCCTTAATACTTTATAAAACTAGTAAATACCTAAAAAGGAATAAGAATACCTTATAAAAGACTATAGAGGCCAAGGGACTAGAGAGTATATATATATATATATATATATATATATATATATATATATATATTTTTTTTTTTTTTTTTTTTTTTTTGGCTCAAGCTAGGGAGTATAATAATCACAATCAGAGAAAATTAAAAAAATGCTGAGAGAAGCATGGGTTGCTTCAACAGCAGGCACAACAAACTTGACGAATCTACTTCTTTGTAAGATAAAGTTGTTTAGACTCTAATAAAGACTAATCAATTAATTAACGTAATTTAAATTAATTAAAAATTAATTAGCCAAATTGTCTATTGGGGGAGGAGCATTACTGCATTAAGAAAGTTGGGGAGAGTTCAATTGGGCGATACCGCAGCAGAAAGGAGGTGGAGCCCAGGTGAGGTAGCAAATGAAAATGACCTCAATGGTACGAAATAATTACGAAAATGGTATTAGTGGTGGTTCTGTTGTTTGTTTGTTACTGGAGGGAACTTTGAGAGAGCGGAGGAGAGGATTTGGAAGGCTTGTCTGTGATTGGTGGATTATGGGAAGGATCCTCTGTGCCCGTTCTATGCTGCCAGTACTTTACTACTGTACCTCTTTGCTATAAAAGCGACGGTACACGCATAGATTTTAATCAATTCCACGTGGCTCTTCCTTATTGGTTACTATTCCTGATACCTTAATCTTTCAGTCCTCGTCATTAATTTTCTTCCTCTTTGCTCCGTCCATCCACTCAATGCGGCTTAACCTCTAATCATCACCAATATTATGGAAAATCATTAAAAAAATATTACTTAAATTTTAAAATTTTAAATAGATAATTTCCTAACAAAATGAGTTTTTAATTTTTTTTATTGTTTTTCTATATTTTTTCCCAACAACAATCTAAGGTGTAATAAATATGTAAAGAATAAATTTCATTTTCCAATAATTTCCTCTTTTATATGAAATAAAGAGAATGTGTGGTAAAAAGAGAAAATTATCTTGAAAAATGAATAATTTTTATAATTAAGTGAGGGTAAAATTAGGAGTTTATAAAAAAACTTTTGACACATACATATTCAAGAATCTTTTCTTATAAAAAAGAGGAGTGAGTGCTATTAATATATCACTCTGATCCTATTTATAAGTCCAGTTTGACTGAAAAATTTGATCCTATTTATAAGTCCAGGTTTCATGTAATAAATGAAATTGTGACTATTTTACCCATATTAATTGCACTCATAAAGATAGAGAGAGAAGAAACAGTTCAAAAATACCCAATTATAAATAAGGGTAACCATTGAGTTAACTACTTTTTCTTGATATATAAGATTTAGTCAAAATAGACTTATAAATAAAACTAGAGTGGTACTGCCTCGTCCATAATTACAGTTTGTAAGTCCCGTTCAATAATTAATTTCTTTTATTCCATGCTCCACCGAAAGCTTTATATAGTGGGGAGATTATAAGCCGTAACGGAGCTACTTTTCTAAACATTTCAAATACTTTTGATAATTAAAATTTTATGAAAATTGAATAAAATTAATGTTATGGAAAAAAAATTAAACATGGAGATAAATTTTTAAATATTAGAATAAAAATAATAATTCAAATTTTGATTTTGAATTATTGGAAGACATTGAGAAATGAATTATCAAATTTATTATATATTATAGCAAGTTATACTATTTTTCAACTTTATGTGCAAATATTTTATTCGTTCAATTTTTCGACATTTATTATTCAAATTTCAAATTATCCCAAGAATATATAATATTCTGGGTAGATTTTTTATATATGAAACCACAGGGAAACTAGAATAAAATAATGAAATAGAAAAAATATAAAAGGAAGCATATTTGAAAATAATAATCTTTATTAGTTAGAATTACCAGGAGCGTTTTTTTTTTTTAATTTGTTACAATTTTTTATACCAGTAAAAAAATCATATCTAATTTATAATTAAACGAAAATTCCTAAATTAAATTTTTGGATGAATAATTAATTATATTTATGATTTTTTTTAGCGAAAATGAATTTATGATATCTGAGTTCAAATTATTTATACAAAAAGAAATCTTAAGTGAAAGAAAATATAACCAGTGAAACACAAAGCGTGTCCGAGAAATTAGGTCAACTATAATTATACTAATTCAATTAAGAAATGGATAAAAGGGGAAAAATAAAAACAGAATATATCCCAAAAAAAAGAAAATATTGAAAAAGGACAAGTTAGGTAAGTAATTTGATTGACTAAAGAGCCAAAATTTGCCGCTATTCTATTGGATTTCACTTCATGGTTTGATGGGCTATCTATTATTTGCCACTTTTGGGGTCAATCACAATATATATTTATAAATGTATTAACTGTGTCTTCAAAATTTATATAAAAATAGTTTAAATTTTGATTATAGTAAAAAAAAAAAAAAAAAAATTGTTGGTTCATTTGACTAATATATGTATATTAATTTTTTTTTACCTGAATTTGTATTAACTAATATCTTATCATCTAATAATAACCAGATTTATGAAGGATATATTTTGATTAATAAAACTTATAAAATTCCATACCTTTTATTACAAAAGAAATAAATAAAATCTTAAAAAGGAAAAGAAAAAGAAGTACCTTAAAAATTAATTATCATAATTTAAATCCATAAAGTTTTGTATTGAGTCATTGAGTAAAAATAATTAATTAATTTCCCTTAATTAATATCCAGAGTCTAATTCTTGTCTATTTATAAAATATTATTACATTATCCTTAATATAATAATTCAACTTTTACATTAAAATAGATCTTATATTAAAAAATGGAATATATTATAAGAGTGGTCCCTAATAGAATATGGGAATACTCAATTTTATTTTAATATCGTACCAATGCTAATAATGAATATCAGATAATGTTATTTTTTAAAAATTGCGCTTTACATTTATGGAAAAAGTATTTCTCCGGTCATAGGAGGAGATAAGTTATCTTCAAAGATCCCTAAAACTACATCGTTTTGAATTAATGAAGGGTGTGTTTATAATTTTAAGTGAATCAATGAAGAGTGCAGAATTACAGAAAACACTCTTCATTAATTCAAAACGACATAGTTTTGGGGGGTCACTAGAGATAATTTATCTTCAGTGACTGGAGAAATCTTTTACCCTACATTTATATAAGGTTAAATCTTGATTTTTATAATTCGGAGAAAGTAAAATAAAGTGAAGGAAAAAATAATAATAATGGAATATGGGGTGGCTAGTGAGTAAGGAGATATTGTGGATGATCATAATTAAGGCCGAAAGTCTTAATATATAATGATTTATTTTTCATGATTATCTTAAATAGGAATCTAAAACATGAGAAGTGAAAAGAGACGGGAAGTAGTACTTGATTCCAAGCGCAATCACCTCCCATCTTTACCAAACCTAGGTGACATTATGTATGTGGTACACTTGTGCCTCACTAAATTATTAGCTATACTTTTTGGATTATAAATATAAGAGTTAAATTATTAATTTATAGAAGTTAAAAATAGTTAAATTATTTATGGGAAAATTAATCTTTTAGTCTCTATAGTTTTAACCAAGTTGTAACTCAATCTCTACACTTTGATTCAATGAATCTCAATTCTTTATAATTTTGACTCGGTTGCAACTCGGTTCTATAACTTTAATCCACAAGAACTCGGCCCATATAATTTTGACAATGTTCTAATTCACTTCTTGTGTTTTAGAATAAAGGCTAGGGACTAAATATAAAATGGTCAAAACTATAGGGATTCGATTACAATCGAGTTGAAACTATAAGGACTAAATTGTATCGAGTCAAAATATAGGGACAAAGTTACAATTTAGTCAAAACCATAGTGAGCGAAAGATTAAGTTTCCCATTATTTATTTATAAAAAACATTTATTTTAATTTCTTCAAAATATTTTCTATAATTATTTTCACAGGAAACTATTCTTACTAATGCAAATTCCCTTTATATATAAAATCGATAGGATCATAATTTTTGAAAAATTAAAAATATGCACTAGCACAAAAACTAAAGAGAGTAAATTAACCTGTCTTTGAGCTCAAAACGTGCATACAGAGACACAAATCGTTCACTAAAAAAATCCTCATATTGATAAATAAGATTTGAACTTACGACTTTTTATGTTATTAACCATTTCTTTACTTACCAACCGGATCAACCTTTTGTTAGCATTAATTTTTAAACATGTATAATAGTCATTAACATAAGAAAACAAAGAATAAGCTTTCAATACCAGGCATTCATTCATGCTTGTTTAAAATATATAACTGTCGAAACATTTATAATGTATCGAATATCAGAATACTCCCTTCCATAGGTAACTAATTTGTAAATATTAAGGAAGAATAGTTGAGTTCATCTATCCGAATTGTTGATCATATTTAGATAAAATATTATTATTCAATCTTTACGAACATAATTGTTGAAGACAAGTCATGATTAAACGTAACATGCGAAACTTTGAACGCGATGTATTAAATATTAATGTATATTTCCTTTTTACTTTTCACTTTGTTTTAATTTTGAGCACTTTTTTGCTGGAGTGGCTTTTGAGATGTGTAGTTGAGTTTTTTCTTTTGTTTCTTTTAGTATTCTTGTGTAGTTTTGTTCTTGAGCTTTAACCATCAGTTGAAAAAAACTAAAGCTTGAAGGAAACAATCTTCTCTTTTTATAGTATTATCTTCAATACGTTGGATTCGTGACTTTCTCTTTCAAGTGTCTCCTCCTGGGATTCGAACTCAAGACGCAGAGATTTAAAGGAGCCCTACACCGTTAAACCAAACTCTCATTTTCTTTTTTTTTTTTATACACATAGTAGGGGAAGGGTAAGGTTCGAACCCTGGACATGAGGGAGGAGAGCCAAGCTCCCATGACACTAGGCTACTAAGGTGCTGGCACCGCTAAACCGAACTCGTGTTGGTAGAAATAATCTTTTTTTTTTTAAAACAAATGTAATTTAAAATTTGAGTATGACACATATTATTCACAAATAGTAGTAAAAGTTGAAACAGTATATTATTTTATTTTTCATATTCCAACATTAATGCAAAGACTCACCACATAGTTGAGGGGCCAAAATCATGTTTGGATATTTCTTTTAAAGTAATGTAATTTATAAGGAAATCGCCAAACCTGCCTAACTAACCTTTTCACTTTTACTATATTAGTTATAAACACGCTTTCAAGTTGATAGTAGATTTGATATTCTAATTGTTTTTTATTTTATTTTATTTTGAGAGTTGAGATTCAAATGAATCCTCATGCATAATTATGATTTAATTTATGATGCATTGAATTTGAATAATTTAAAAATTATTATTATCATGGTATTGAAACCTAATGTAGCTTTGTCAGTGAGATTAGTGAACAAGTAAACCAATAAGTACATATCACTCACCAACATGATCTTCATGTCGATAATAAGATTTGAATTTACAGTCTTATAGGTTATGAGTACTCAAGTACTTACGAGACTAAACCAACATTTATTAGTGGGTTATGTGTTGTTTATACTATATACACTGATTTTCTATTTAGTGTTGAAGTAATACATTTTTATTTAAATATTACTCATTGTTGAGTTATATATGAATATTTTGTATGTTTTAATTATGATTTGTTAACTCCATTCAATCATGTCTTTTAATGTTCACTGGAGGCACTCAGTACATCACAAACAAGCTTGGACCAATCAATTATCAATAATTAATATTTGTATAACACTAACAATATCTTGAATTAAATAAGAGAAGGACCAAGTTGCAAGCCCATGATATCTTCCAATTTAATAATGAACATGTTGGTCGTTGAATTATCGCTTTCTCCAAACACACAGGGTGTGCATGGCAACCATTCTATTGCCCAAGATCAAGCTTCGAGATGAAACAGTTTTTTATGATTACTTGCTTTGGAAGAGTTCTGAGAATCAGAATTACGTTTGTTAACCCATTTTATTTTTACTTTGAGAATCAATTACGTTTGATAACACATTTTTTCTCCCCTTATTTGGGAGTTAAAAAAATAGTAAGGGAGGAAGATGGAGGATTAATGAGTTATTTTTACCATTTTGAACTTTTCTTTAATAATTAATATAATTATTATACTTTACAAATAAACTTAAATTTAAATTTCCTAAAAAATTATTTATGTAATTTTTATATTCAAAAAATTATTTATGTGGCGGCGGCGGCGATGGTGGCGGCGGCGGCGCGGTGGTGGCGGCGGCGGTGGTGGTGGCGGTGGGGTGGTGGCGGTGGTGGTGGGGCGGCGGCGGCGGCGGCGGTCTTGGTGGGGTGGTGGTGGTGGCGGTGGCGGCGGTGGCGGTGGGGTGGTGGGGGTGGCGGCGGTGGTGGCGGTGGGGGTGGTGGGGTGGTGGTGGTGATGAACGAGGGTAAATTTACGCCGAAGAGGAAGAAGTCTTTTTTTTTTTTTTTTTTTTGAGAAAAATAAATTCTCATTTTGTGCCCTGGAAGAAAGAAGCAAAAATTTTTAGCTTCTTTTTTTTTACTCCCAAAGACAAAAAAATAAAACGTTCATCCTGAAGCAAAAAAAAAGCGGGATTTACCAAACACAATTCCCATCCATTTTTGTTCCGGACACGAGAAATTAAGAAAAAAGTCATTCTGAGCGTTACCATGCACACCCACACTCATAATGTAGACAAAAATATATCACCAACAATCACACAATTGATATTTTGTCAATATTTACACTAATATACATATAAACAAAAATGTTTCAATTTTTTTAGTCAAAAAATTAATTATATTTTAGAATAAAGCTAACTATATTTTGGAATAATTATATATTTTGAATGAGTACAATAATATAAAATTAAAGTATATATTTTTAAAAAATAACTCACTACAAAAAATTTACCCATTTGAAGAGTTTAAAATTGCGTATTACTAGTAGTAACAATTAGTCAGTAATGTTATTACTTAAATATCTTGGTAATCAAAATATGAAATAATCATCCGCAATCGGATTGAACGAAAAGGACTCTAAAAAAAGAAAGAAAGCAAAGGACTCAACTCTTTTTAATTAAAATTAAGAGTTTAGATTTGGGAAAATTCCAAATAAATATTATTGGTCGAATTTCCTTATGGCAAGTGAACCAATCGAACAAGTAATAAGGAGTAAGTAGAGTTATTATTTCATAGAGACCGTTGATACCGAAGATGACGCTAGTTTCTAAAGACAAGTTTGTGATGTGAAAATCTGCATTTGATTTGGTTGATTTTGCTATTACTAATGATATAAAAAAAGTAAGTGGTTGGAAGTCAAAGGAATATATCAATTCAAAACTAGACTGAGCTCAGGTTTCATTTTAAGTTGTGTCATTCCCCCAAGTTTCATACAATGCATTGATATAGCAATTATGTTGCACAGCTTCTGCAATGCTACAACATAATCACCTGTCACAATGATATCCAGTTAACTCACCTCTATCCTATATAGAAACTTCCGCAATCCTGTAAATACAGTCCTAGCTTTACTCTCTCATATTCCTAATTAGCTCTAGGTGTCTTGGTTATGAGCAGTAAATCCATTCCTGGCATCTACAGTTTAGGTCGAGCCATGCACGAGCTCGTCCAACAAACACTGTCTAATAGAGGTCTAACCTTGACTCTCGTCCGGTAAGTCAACACCACTGGGATGACCCTTAGCGTCCACTAACCTGCTATGAATTAAAACATTGTTAAACAAACTATATTTATTAAATGAAAAACTAGCAAACTGGGTTCATTCTACAACTTAGAAATCCATCCTCACTCAGCCAAAGGGAATTTAGTTCATGACTAAGGGACAAACAAAGCATACTAGCAGAGAACAGCCCATGGTAGAAATCCAAAGAAAAACAGAAAGCTCGTCGAAAGGCTACGTCTTTTATGATCCGTCTCGCTCTAGGAAAGAATTCGGTCTGGTCTACTGTCCTCTCGGTCAGTCGTCTCTTTCATTCCTCTCGTGTGAGTTCAGTCGAATAGGATTGTGTTGATTGCTCAGCTCACGACTTCCACGTTCTAGGTTTTGCCGCGCTTCCATCTTATAGTTAGGTCACCTTGGCCGCACATCTAGTTAGTTGGGCCTTCCAAATCTGTCAAGTCCAAGATCTTAAATTCGGTTAATTGATCCTTCTATTATTATCGTGGGATTCTCTAAATCTTTCTTTCGATTCTTTGCATCTCCTGGATTCAGCTTCAATCAATCACCGTCTCCACTATGTAGGCATGACCTGTCTTAAATTCTTGAAAACTCGCGAGGAAATGTTAGAATAACTTAGCGCATAATTCTGCATCCTTTATGATGCTACAGCATAGCGGTCGCTTTGTATTGCTGACGCAGGTGTAGGCATATGATATGCTATAGCATTGTATCATCTTCATTATGAGCTTTTGCGGTAAACCATAAAGTGGTTCTTTCCTTATACACATGAGCAAGATAATGATACAAATGTAGTAAGATCAATCATCTATTTCCTTATGCGCATGAATTCTTAGGCATTCTATCATATAGTAAGCAATAAAGCTCAGTTTCAGCATTTAAAACAGTCAAAATACATAGGAAAAATATGGCATAAATACTACTCGTCAGATATCATTTGAACTTGTACGACCCTAAAAAGTCTTTTAACATATGAAAACGACAAATGTGTCTCAATGAACTAATATGAGATTTTGAAATGTTGTGCTTTTACTAAATTTCCCTCAAGTTTTTCTAAGAATAAAAAAGAAAAAACCCTCACTAGTGCTGAAGCTCGGAGGGCCTCTAACGATCGGTTGTTAGAGCTCCGACACTAACGACTGGAGCTCTGGTGATAACTTGACTATCGAGATTGACTACTTGAACTCCCTACACTCTATCAAGTGTCGTTGACAAGTTTAATAAAGACAATGATAACCTAAGGATAACTATTAATAACCTTGGAAGCACAATTTGTCAATCGCTATACTCAAGTTGTCATTGTCTTTATTCAACTTGTTAACGACGCCATATGAAACTCAAGTAGTCAATCCCTATACTAAAATAGTCAATCTCATTACTTAAGTTATCACCGAGAGCTCGAGGCGATCTAGTCGTGAGAGTCCCGCTGGGGGGTGGCACGGCGTAACTCGACACGGCGAGGGTTCTTTCTTTAAAAAAAAAAAAAAAAAAAAAAAACTTAAGGGGCATTTTGGTAAAAGCAAAATATTTCAAAATGTCATAGTAGTCCCTTGAAACCTATTTGTATTTACAAACTTTTTGAGGTTTTCCAAATTCAAATAGTATTTATTTAGAATTTATCCTTTAAATTTTATGAATGGAAAAAAAATACCCAAAATTGAACTCAACAATCCTATAAGTCCGATTAATAGTATTTGTTAATTTCTGCTTCTATTTTTAATATAAGATTTATATAACTAATATTTAAAGGTTACAGAAATTAGTTTAAGTTAAGTATTTATAAAAAAATATGTGTTTGTTTCTTTAAAATACCCCATCTAATTATTTGCAGTTGAAATATTTTTTGATGAAAATTCCTTAATGTCAGCAATTGATATGTGGATAGTTTTGAGAAATAAAACTGACTGAGGTTTTTCATTTGGGACTAAAATAAATCTTTTAAATAACTCTTACATTTAGGAGAAGATGATGGATTAGTGGATTATTGGGTAATCTTATTAAAAACAATGAAGTAAAAAAGGGGTAAAGTACATTGTTTTTCTTCTCTTGATTTTTTTTTCTGTTAATATAATATTTGGTTCTTTAAATTTATCCCCATTTTAGTTTTAGTCCATTAAATTCTAAATTATAGGTTTTAGTACCTCAGTGGAAAAATTATTCAAGTATTTTTTTAACTTAGAGAAATAAATGTTTTAAACAAAATGAAACTTAAGAAACCAAAACTTAATTATTTGAATTTGTAGGATTAAAACTAAAATGAAACTAGACTTAAAGGAAACAAAAATTGCATTTTATTACGGAAATTGAATTTATTAAGAATCTATACCTCGTCATTGATACGCAATAATATTGAATTGAATTTTTATTATCATTATTTTATTCACAAAATAATTTGATGAAAATTGATAATGAACCTCTTGGAGGTGACACAAATCACTAAACGTTTAATTTAAAGTTAAAATATGAGAATTTAATAATAATATAAAAACAACAACACACAATTTAAGGTAAAGTCATGATGTGGTCCCATCACTCAAGATGTTATAAATAATATAATTTCTGATATTTATTGGACCTAAATTTTGGCTAAAATTGAAGTTAAGGAGATGTTGAAGTGTGATTCAGTGATTTGTTGTGGTCCCCCCAAACGTATCGAGCTTTGCTTGGCCATAGTCACTTTCATGGAAAATGAGTGAAGCTTTCTAAAGTCCCCAGGCGGTGGAAGATTTTGCTAACTAGATGTGTTGGGCCCCACACCCTCTCCTTCGATTTTCATTGACTTGACTTCTTTCTTTTCCCATTTTTCCTCCTTTTTATTATTTTGGTGCATACCTTCAACATATCCAGATTTTTACCTAACCTTTCTGTCCAAAATAATAAATTTAATATTGGCAAAAAAATTTCCCCAAATATACTTAAATTTGTTTTAAACCTCATGTGTAACTTATCTTCAGCAGATGAATCTTTATCAGTTGTGTACAATTAAAGACATTGAATAATAAATTGTGTGTTTTGAGATTTTGTTACAATTTTTCCTTTACTTTTAACTTATTTTCTCGGACTTTAAACATAAGAGTTTGCTTGATCCAAAATATTACTCCCTTCACCGTTAATATAAAACTTATTTATATTATTTGATTAGATTAAAAAATTAGTTAATGTATGTGATATCTATATTTTTTTTTTCTAAAATATCGTAACCATCTTCATTAATTAATTTCCTCCATTGACCTCTCTTTTACTTGACTATATTTGAAGGATCATAACATGGATAAACTGAAAGAAGACTAATAAATTTGTGAAATAGGTCTTATATTTAAAACTAATATCAATTTCAAAATTAGGTCTTATATTAAGGATAAGAATGAATATTAAATTTTAATCTTGATTCTCATATTTATTATTTTTTCTCTAACTAACTCCATTGATTGCACACATTTAAACTGAGGGGATTTTTTTTTTTTTTTTTTTTTTTTTTTTTTAAAACAATATATAGTTTCATGGATACTTGTAAGGTTGTAAACTCACGAGTTTAAGCAAACTCGTGGCAAATGGACGTAAACTCGTATCGTGGACTTCGAATCGCAAACTTCGTAAGAGTTTACTTTTATTATTAAATAGGTATTACTAATGTATAATTAAATAATTAAAATATAAAAATGACAACAATTTGATTTAAATATATTTTAAATCCAAATAATTGAAATTAAATCCATCAACATTCATCATTTATCATATTTAATAAAGAAATTTTTATAAAATTTCTATATAAAGCTTCCGAAAGCATGATCAAATCCAAAAAGTTAACACGAGTTTAAAAGTAAGTTAACACGGTTTTGTAAGTTAGAATCGTAAAAACGGTAAACTCGGTGTATAAACTCGTGAGTTTAATCGAGTTTACAACTAGCACGAGTTTACCACTAACTCAACTCATTTTTGTAAGCTAGAACCATAAAAACGGTAAATTCAAAGAGTCAACTCGCGAGTTTGACAACAATAAATAGTTAACTCAACTGATCTTTTTGGTTTTATTAGTAAACAAGTTATTTAGCTCATGTATTTAAAAAGGAAAGGTGTACTACTGCACTTCATAGACAAAATCTCTTATAAAGTCACATAAACTAATAAAATTCAAAATCAGATTGGTAAATTAATTAAATTCTTAATTAAGTCATAACCTCCATTTATGATTTTAGAATGAGTAAAATTACTTTAATATTCTTCTTTCTCTTCTCTTTCATTATTTTCCTTCCATTTTCTTCCTCTTCAGCGTACTCTCTCTCCCCCACAACAATCTCAAAACTCATCAATGGAAATTACAGCTCTCACCTCAGATACACACATACGTGCACAAACAATCCACAAACAAGGAAATACCTCGTATTTTTCATAAGAAAATATTTATATCAAGTTGCTTATATATATATTTCGTCAAATTCACTAATGACATGTGACTATATGTCTTATTTTTAAATTTTTATCATTTGACTAAAAACTCATCAATAATAATAAGACACGTGATATGTGTGATTGAAGAATTTAATAAAATAGATATAAAGAACTTGATGTAAATGTAAGTAAGATCTTTTGCTTTATACGTTGTGTGTGTGATGTATTTGAAGGCTTATCTATGGCATTCTCTCACTATAGCAAAAAACTGAAGAGAAGAGAGTTTAGTTTGTGGTGGGGGGAGAGCCACAGAGAACGAGGATATGGAAGGGTCTAGAGAGAAGAGAAGGAAGAAGAGGACAATAAAGTCATTTTAATTCACATCTTAGAATCCTAAATTGGGCTTATGAACTAATTAGGAATTTATTGATTTTACCAAACTGATTTTAAATTTTATCAATTCAAGTGACTTTATGTGCAATTTTCCGTACTTCATAAGGATGAGTAAGGAAGCTATAAAAAAAAGTAGGCTGTAACAAAATTCTTATTCTTTTGTTACCATAATAATCAGTAGGTTGTACAATTCTCATTCTATGAATTAATTTTCTCACGTTTAATTGCTAACCCAATTAAGAAAATTAAATTTAATAGCTTACATATTGTTAAATGGGACTTATATTTATGATAAAAAAATTTATAATTTGCAACTAAAACTTATATTTAATCCGAGTTTAATGTTTATACTTTTACTTGAAAAAAAAAAAAAAAAAAAAAAAAAAAAAAGTCACACTCATAAAAATGAGTGAGTCACATTATAAAAGGAAGACTCACTCATTTTTATGAGAGTGTAATAGAAAAAATATTTCTACAACAAAATAAAAACATTAAACCTTTAAATCATATTCAAATTTCAAGCAATTATAACGCTTCAAATAAAAAGGATGTTTTAAAATTTCATGATTTTTTTAATTCCCGACAATTTGAATAAGAATAACTAATAGAAAGCATAAATTAGGCAAAGTAAAAAGTAAAAGTAAAGTTTCTCTAGGGAACTTCGGAAGCTCCGCTAGGGTTTCCAATTGACGCTAACCATGAAGACTCCGTCGCCCACTTTGCGCGCGGGAAAATGAGTGGCCCTCCTAGGTTGTGTCTTTGCGGGGGGTAAGTGAGGGAAAGGTGGAGGAGGAGCGTGAGGAAGGGATTCGGAGGAAGAAGAAGGTGAGATTCGATGCAGTCAATTTCACAGGAGGTGAATCGCGGCCTGTGCGCGATGAGGATTGGATGCAAGCTGAAGAAAAAGTGACTTCACCAAAGTCATACAGGGAATCGTTGCTGAAAAATGTCAATACAAGAACGGGCTGGTGGGAATGGTCGACGGGCGAAGAAGAGGATCAGGTTGACGATTATGGAGTGGATACCAATTTCGCTAAGGTTCTGAATCCGGCAGATGGAATATCTGTTGACGTCTCAAACCCCCTGTGTCCGAAATTTGGATTCGAGGAGAAGGAAAAGGAGCGCTTACTGAAGCCTTTTGGGAGAACATTGATAGTGAAATTGCTAGGACGGCAACCTTCTTATGGTTTTATGATCAAGAAATTAAGGCAACTATGGGAGCGAAAGGGAAATATAGATGTCTTTGATCTGCAACATGATTTCTATTTGGTGAAATTTCAACATGTGGATGATTATATGGAAGCTTTGACAGTGGTCCTTGGGTTATTAACGACGCTTATTTGAATGTAGCTCGATGGCGGCCGGACTTCAGCCCTAAGAATGAACGTATTGAGACTGTAGTTGCCTGGGTTCGTCTCCCGGACTTGCCTGCTCCTCTTTTTGACAAAAAGTTCTTATTGAACTTAGGTAATGTAATCGGTAAGGCTATTAAATTGGACATTCATACAGCGCAGCGTGCGCGTGGTAAGTTTGCCCGGATGTGCATCGAATTAGATCTGACTAAGCCTTTAGTACCGGAGTTCGTGGTGGAGGGACAGACGTTGAGTATCGTGTATGAGAGTCTTGGTTTGCTGTGCACAAAATGTGGTATATATGGCCATATGAGAGATGGATGTGAGGATCTACAGCGGAAGAAGAACGAGGCGAGAATGGAGGTAGAGAAGCAGGGTGACGTAAGGAAGGAAGGGGAGAGTTCGGCGGTGTGCAAAGACCGCTGGCAAACTGTTCAAAGACCCAGACGACAAAGAAACTTGAATGTGCAGTTTCAGAATATCCAAAGTGGGTCACGGTTTGCTGTTTTAGAGAGTGATGCTGGAATTGTGGGTGCACCGAAAACTTCTGAGGTGGCTGGAGCACAGGAGGAGTCGGTTGTGGGGCATGTGAAGGTTCAAGGAGAAGGTTCAGCAAAAGAGTGGAAAAAGCAGGGCAAACAGGGCACTATGGGTGATGGAAAAAGAGCTTACAGGGGAAATAACTTGAAGATTGTTGACACAAGGACCCAAGGCGGAAAGCCTGTGATGGAAAGTAAAGTAAAACAGGTACCATCCCAAGCCAAGTTGAGAGTCGAGCGCATACCTTTGAGGGAAGTGCAGCAAATTCAAACCAGTCCTGAATATGTGCCTGAGACCAATCTAAAGGTACATTCCAGTAAGGGCGTGGACAGTAGTGTGAAGGAAAACCTTCATCCGGGGGAAAGGGCTGAAGGGGGAAGTCGCAGCATGGATATGGAGCTCGAACCAGAGGTGCCTGGTGGGGATAATGGAGCTGTGCGTGATGGTGCTGGTATGGTCTGTGAGATAGATCATACCACGCCAAAGCTTGCGGAGGATATGTAAGTCCTGCCCTACGTTACTGTATAATTGGTTGTTATGATGTTAAACCTTTTTATATGGAATAGTAGAGGAGCAGCCAGCAAGGGTGTTGCGGCTGTCGTTAGGGAAATGCGGAAACGTTATAAAATAGATATAGTAGCTATTTTAGAACCGAGAGTCAGTGGCCCCCAAGCGAGTAAGATCATTAGAAGTTGGGGATTTAAAAACTCAAGGAGAGTTGAAGCTGAGGGGTTTTCTGGTGGAATTTGGTTGCTATGGGAAAGAGAGGACCCGATGGTGAATGTTATGTTGAAAGGGGATCAGTTTCTCCATTGCAAAATCAGCATAAGAGGGGCAAATATGCTTTTTACAGCAGTGTATGCAAGTCCGGATGAGCAGAAAAGGCAAAGGCTGTGGGAAGACCTGCAAGGAATTTCTGAGGAAATTTGTGGACCTTGGCTGATCGCTGGGGATTTTAATGAAATCAAGTCTCCTTTGGAGCAAAAAGGGGGTGGAAGAATTAATGAGACAAGGTGCAGGAGATTTAACAACTGGATTCAAAGCTGCAACTTACTTGATTTAGAAGCAAGTGGTCCTTTTTTCACATGGAAAGGGCCGAAATGGGAGGGGTTGGAAAGAGTGTTTAAGAGGCTGGATCGTTGCTTGTGTAATACCCAATGGCAGGAAACGTTTGGTTCTGCAGAGGTGAGGGTAGTACCAAGATTAGGGTCTGATCATCATCCTATAGTAGTGAGGTTAGAGGAGGAAAGGAAGGGTTTCCAAGAGAGGCCATTCAGGTTTCAAGCTGCGTGGCTGATGCATGATAATTTTGCTGATATGATGAGGAAAAGCTGGTCTGCAACAATGGAAGCGCATAGTAACCTATCCTCTTTACAGCATACGTTAATCAAATGGAATAAGGAGGCATTTGGAAGAATCGAGGCCCGGAAAAGGAGAATTTTGAACAGACTTAATGGTATACGGAAAAGATGGGGAGAAAGCAACCTTTTCCTTATAAATGAAAAGGAGTTAGAGGTAGAACTCATGGAAACCTTGAGGCAAGAAGAGGTTCTATGGTTCCAAAAGTCAAGGGGTAGATGGTTGGAGGAGGGTGATCGTAACACGAGGTATTACCATACTAAGACACTTGTGAGAAGACGAAGCAACAAGATAAAAATGTTAAAAAATGAGACTGGGCAGTGGGTGGAAGATGATGAAGAAATAGGGCAACTGTTTAAAGCCTACTATGAGAATTTGTTTCGAAGTGAAAAAAGAAGTGATGGTGGCTGCAAATCTGACCATGGGTGGGGGATGGTGAGTACAAACAAGCTGAGAATGCTGGGCCAAGAGGTGTCCAACGAAGAAGTGAGACGTGCTTTTTTTTCGGATGGGAAGCTACAAGGCGCCGGGATTGATGGATATCCAAAGAATCTTCTATCGAAAATTGGAATGTGATAGGGGATTCGGCCTGCAGGTTTACTTAAAGAATTTTGGAGTGATCCGAAGCGTATTAAGGAAATAAATGAAACGCTGGTGGTCTTAATCCCAAAGGTGGAACAACCCGAGTTGGTGAGTCAATTCCGCCCTATTTCTCTATGCAATGTGATGTATAAAGGCCTTTCAAAGGTGATAGTTAATCGACTAAAGCCCCTTATGGACAAGTTGGTGTCGCCTTTTCAGACAAGTTTTGTTCCTAGACGGAGCATACATGATAATATTATAGTGGCGAAGGAGTTGGTACACTCAATGAAGAGAATGCAAGGTAAGAAAAGTTACATGATTCTTAAAGTGGACCTTGAGAAGGCCTACGATCGGATGGAGTGGAGCTTTATTGGGGGAGTGTTGAGGAGATTGGAGTCGATGTGAAGATGAGGAATGTTATTGCAAGTTTGTGTAGACACCTCCTCACCTGTCTCTATTGTGGAATGGGGGGGAAGCATGGGAGTTTTGTGCCTTCAAGAGGACTTAGGCAAGGAGACCCCCTATCTCCTTACCTATTTGTCCTAGGTATGGAGAAGCTTACGCATCTTATTATTGATAGTGTTAGCAGCAAGTTGTGGAAACCGCTGAAACTAGGGAGAAATGGAGTAGGGATTTCGCATCTTATGTTTGCGGATGACCTATTATTGGTATGCGAGGCAGATTTGGATCAGATTAGTACTGTTATGAGTGTGTTGGAGGAGTTTGGTAGGCAATCTGGACAGAAAGTTAATGTACAAAAATCTAGTTTATACTTCTCAAGCAATGTTAGTAGGAGGTTGCAAAACGATATTTGTGCACTTTCTGGATTCAGACGCATGGAAGACTTGGGGAAATACCTAGGGGCCTACATGGTATCTGGTTGTGACAGCAAAAGGAGGTTCCAACATATACTTGACAAAATGCAGGCCAAACTGAGTAGCTGGAAGCAACAAACACTTTCATTTGCCGGGAGACTAACCCTAGTCCAGTCCGTAACAAACCAGATGGCAGTATACCATATGCAACACTCTTGCATACCTACTGGTGTGAGAAACCAGATGGAGAAAATTCAGAGGAACTTTATATGGAGGGATGGAGAGGGAGTGAGGAAGATGCATGCAGTGAGCTGGGAGGATTTGTGCACAGAAAAGAAACATGGTGGTTTTGGACTCAAGAGGCTGGATGTTATGAACGAGGCGTTGATAGCTAGGACTGCATGGAATGTTATAGCTAAGCCCTCTAATCTTTGCTCTCAAGTCCTTTGTGGTAAATACAGCAGAAATAAAGTATTAACAAAGGAAGCAGTAAGTAAGAACTCAGACTCTGAGATGTGGAAGAAGCTAGTTAGGCTTTGGCCAAGCGTAGTGGATAATATATGTTGGAGTGTAGGGAATGGTGCAGATGTTCACTTCTGGACTGATAGGTGGACAGATAAGGGGAAATCATTAATTGATATGTGCCCGAGACAACTACCTGAGGAGGAGAAGAATGTGAGGGTTGCTGATATGTTAAATGAATATGGTCAATGGGATCTGGAGCGCATAGGTGAGCTGGTGGGTACAGTAGGAACGGAGTATGTTATGGCAGTTCCTGCTCCTAATATACACAAGGGAAAGGATTATATCAGGTGGGGTGTGAATATGGATAATAAATATAGCACAGCTGACATGTATCGCCAGTTGGGAGGAGAACAGAGAAGGGGAAGGGTAGAATGGAGTAAGGTGTGGAAGTGGAAGGGGCCGAGGAGAGTCCAAGTTTTCCTATGGATTGCATTGAAGGGGAAACTCTTAACAGGAGAAAGGAGACATCGCTTGCTGGGAGGGGATCCGAATTGCACTAGATGTGAGTCACATGTGGAGACATTCATGCATTTGTTAAGAGACTGCTGGGTAGCAACGAACATGTGGAAGGAGTTGCATGAAGATAAAATTGAGGAGGAATTTAGGGTGCTGGAAGGGGAGGACTGGATTATATGGAATTTAGAGAGGAAAGTAGAAGATTGGGGCCTAACGTTTGGGGTGGCATGCTGGTTGATCTGGCAATGGAGGAATAGAGGCTTGTTTGAGGAGGGATTTAACTTACCAGGAAGGCCAGGGGAAGTGGTGAAATGGTATGTGCGGGACATCAGGGCTGCAAGAGTAGACTTTGGGAGGATCCGTGGGATAAAAGTGGAGAAGCAGATCAGATGGTTGGCGCCACGTGCAGGCTGGGTGAAACTGAATACAGATGGAGCCTCAAAAGGTGATGACAGACTTGCGGGCTGTGGTGGACTCATTCGGGATGCTGATGAAAAATGGATCAGTGGGTTCACAAGGAAGCTTGGCAGATGCTCAGCAATCCAAGCGGAATTATGGGCAGTGCTGTCGGGTTTGGAGTTAGCCTGTTATATGAAAGTTCTGAATGTCATAGTGGAGAGTGACTCCACTGCTGTTGTGGATTTAATGAACAAGTTGCAAGCTGGAGAAGGTACTGAGGTCAGTTTACTTACTGAGATACGGCTGGCTTTGAATTTGTTTAGATTGGTCAGGTTTTCACACGTGTACAGGGAAGGTAACACTTGCGCTGATGCTTTGGCGAATTATAGCTATGTACAGAAGGAGATTAAAGTAGTGTTTGTTAAGCCTCCTAGCTGTATAGCTCTTTGTTTGTACAGGGATAGAGTGGGTATTACTTACCCACGTGAAACACTGTTCTAGTTTTGTTGATTGGGTGTAAACCCCGATATATACCAAAAAAAAAAAAAAAAAGCATAAATTAGGCAGGATGATATAAAGCAAATTATAAAGACAGGCGTTTCTTGCAACGTAACTGTAGCTTAACATTTTAGCCTTATTCAAAATTTGATAAGATAGCAATAAAGCATTACAATTTACAATTTGTTGATTACGATTAAGTATGACATCTATGGGTTTTTTTCCTTCATATTTATTATTTCACTTTATGTCTTAATTTTGTCTCTTATGGTATAAAAGCTGCATTGTTCCATCAATTCAATATTTTCTTAAACTGCAAATATGGTCAGTGTGTGCTATTTTAATGTCTTTAAATGTTACATGTTTCATGAGAATATAAAAATTAATAATAAATTAATAATAAATTACATATAAAACATATTTAGAATATTAAAAAAAAAATTATAAGAATGTAAATCTGAAAATATTTTTATAGAAATGAAATTCAATATATGAGGTGCTATGATATTTAAAATATCTCTTGCATGGCTGGTCCCCAAAAAATAGTACTATTGCAAGAGAATCATTACAATTTAAAATTAAAATATAAAAAATGATGGGAAGCATAAAAAAGCACTTTAGATTGCAATCAATAATCAAACTTTTGAACAGTAATAATCTTTTTGACAAGAAAACGCAAATCAATTATTATAGCATGATCTGGTGCTGCCATATTCATGAACATTTATGATACTTGCCTCATGTGTTGTTCATCATAAGAGCAACCCCACCATGTTTCCTTTTTATTAATTATTATTTAATCTTTCTTAATCTTGGCACAGAAAATGCTAATACTTTTCCCTATTAACCCCCTAAAAATATTGTTTATTCAAAAGTTAAATATAATAATATGGGTCCATTTGCATGGTTCAGGTATACTTTTAACTCGGTTTGAATTCAATCTCAAAAAACTTTAATTATTCCCTTTTCAAATAGGAGTATAATAAATAATAATAACTCATTCCTTGGGACAAACCCTACTTCTTGCAATCTTGCTTAGTGCGCCTCTCTTTTAGAAATTTTTTTATTGGCTAGTTAATTAAATAACTTAGCTTTTAAGACAAAAAATGATAGTAGTATTTTTTCCCCCTATATTTATTAATATCTATAAGAATTTATGAAAATTATTTGGAAGAAAAAGACCCAAATTTACAGTCTTTAACTACTATTCGTTTATTGTTTAACAATCCATTAGTTATCTTTACAAGACTTGCGATGAGCAAGATTCTTGTAAAACTAATATTATTAATTTGGGCCTTCGGTTCCATTGCGAGCCTCGATGGGAGGGTTAACAATTTTACCAAAGTTGAATGTATTTAACCATTGTTTACTTTCAAAATTATCTTTAGTGTCTAAGTGTTGCCGACGATAGGCGATGCAAAACTTTACTAAAATTTTGAAAATATTAGGGTTTAATCTAGCGAAATCCGATTATCCTTATCCGATGGAGCTTCGGCGATAACCATTTCACTAATAAACCCACAATTGGGGCCCGTAGGTTTTAAAATTAAATGTTTAATTTAAAACTTTCACCAATTCAATATTTTAAATTTAGAATTTTCAATTTCCAAGAATTTGTTCAATTTAGAATATTCTTTGTCTCGAGATCAACAACTTTAATTGAAATCATTAGGTATCTAAAATCTAGTCATGATTGGCGAGTGTGTCGGCACATGACCATTTTAAATAACCCACAAATTACTCTAAAAATACAATTCTCTTAGGAAATTTTCTCGGATTATTTGTCTAGATTTTAATTCCACAATTAATTAATCCAATTATTATTTTAGATTTTAATTTAAAATCATAATAATTGACAATTAGTTTAGTGGATAACCTAAATAATCTCGCATAATAACTATCATACTAGCCGATTCAAGGCATAATAGCTACTATGTTGTTATGACATGTGATTATGCAACAATATGGCATGTTATTACAAACATCATATTAATCGCAGATATAATTCATACAATTCAATAAAAGCATTAAATAATTAAACAAATAACTTTACTCCATGGCTTTCCTATAAAAATTTAAAAATAAAAATAAAAATTAACAACTTTGGAATTCCTCTTTCGTCCAACCCATAGTATCTGTCTCAAGCCCCTTTAGGGTATCTATGGGCCCAAAAGCCCAAAAACTCAATCCTTGGCTAGAAACCCTAGGACACAAAAGAGGAACCCGCCATCACTTCGCCACGCCATCGCCCGAGTCATCTGAGCACGATACTCCAGGGGAAGGACCGCCACCAGGAGACGAGAACACGGCCGCTGGAACCACCCAAAAAGGGTGTCCCACGCGCCCTCACGTGCGGCTCCTTGGCTGGCGCGTGACGGCCACTCGCAGCCACTTGAGGCGGCGCTTCTGGCGTCGGTCCTCCCACCACTTTGCTCATCTTTCCGTCCTCTTGCCATTCATATATGGATCGTCCAAATCTGAGGTCCGAGGTCCACGAAAAGTGTTTGAGAGTGTTGAATGCCCATCTTCTTCGCAGTTTCTTGATCTCCAACTTTTTCAGAAATTCAAAAAATACATAGAAATTCCAAAAATAAAAAATAAAAAACAGCAAGGAGGAAACCTAATCATATGGGATTAGCCTCCTTGTTACAAATCAAGAAATGCACGAGAGAATCTAACCATGGATTAAAGCGATTAACCTATTGAAATTAAAACTAATACCAAATATGAATTATAAACGAATAATTACCATGAAATAAATAACAGATATAGAAAAAGATGCCATATTTTCAAAAAATAATTTTCGAAAAGAATCACATGAAATATAAATTAATATCAAAACTGGTTCTTTTCCTCATCGCGATTGGCTTTGATACCAATTGTAGGAATCTCACCAAAAACACGGAAGACATATAAATAACAAATATAGAAAAAGATGTCATATTTTCAAAAAATAATTTTCGAAAAGAATCATATGAAATATAAATTAATATCAAAACTGGTTCTTTTCCTCATCACGATTGGCTCTGATACCAATTGTAGGAATCTCACTAGAAACGCGGAAGCAAATCGTACCGACACGATATAGGAAAAGTTAAAACCTTCATCGTTTTGATTACCTGGAAAGATGCAGTGATCTGAAAGCCTCTCCACGAACAGTCGTAGTACGCTTCTACGATCGATCATCCAGACTATCTCTCGAGGGGGATAGGATAGTTGTGTGGGCAACCGTACAGATGATGAATGTCTGCCTCTAGGGTTTGTTTCTGATGAAAGCCTCCTTTTTGTTACTTGCCGTCACAAGCAGGTGAAAGTGGGTTTATATACTACTACATCCAAGACCTAACCCTAAACCACATGGGCCATAGAGTTCTTGGGCTGTAGTCTCATTTAAGCTTTATTGGGCTTAAGTGACTAAAGAGCACATTAACCCAACATAAACTTTCCTTGATTAGCTTATCGCTGAAAGAGAAAACACATGCACTCGTCCCGGCGGGGTTTATGCAAAACAAATTTTCCCATCGGTCACTCGTCTCCCACGGATAGAGACCCATTCAAGTTTCGATCACTAGACGATGGAGGTGGAGAGGTGGGAGGAGGAGGTGAGTGGGGTTTAGTGTGGATCTTCTAAAGGCTGAGGGCGTCAGTGAGGCCAGCGAGTCAAGTCTAATGGTTGTTGATGAGGGTGAAAATTTTCCATGGACTATTTAATTAAGACGAGATAAAAAATTTCTCTTTCCCTCCTCAAACCAAACACACGCTTTAAAGTTTTTTAAGCATGAAACTGTGAATACAAACCATCTATAAAGGAAATAATAGATGTGTGAGACATGATAAATAAAAAATATAATTGTCCTAAGGATTTTAAGATTTGGCTACGATCTTCAAACTGCGGGACCTAATATCGTTTTTCCTACAAATTGACTATTCGAGCAACGAATCTTGTAACATTTCGTAGAAGGATAAATTTTGAGGTGGGCCCATTTACTAAAATTAAATTATTCCTTTTTCATTATCAAATATTAGAATTCATAAAAACAAGCCTCATCTTTCAGAAATTCATGTCGAATAAAATATGAATAAATGCTAGCGTTCAATTAACCAAAAATTGCTTGATAATAAGTCTGCCGTTGATATATTTCTCCAATTTAAATGTAGAAGTCAGATAATAAATTTATTAAAATTAGAATATACTTTTTTTTTCCTGAAGTTGAGATATCGTAAAATAATTACTAAAAACTTTGGAATTTGTTATTTGGCTTAGATTCTTAGACGATATAGACCAAGGCAAAAAAAGAAATTGGTATTCATTGCGGAAGATATTTACTTTTAAATTGTTTGGGAAATTTTTTTTATTTTATTTTACCTGTAGGTTATTTATTCAAAACAAAAGGTATGACTATTTTTTTTAAAAAAAAATACTGAATCAAATTTTGGAAAATTTTGGGTTAGAAAAGAAAATGGCAATTTGTTGGTTGCAACGACACAATGACCAATAACTTTAGACCACATTCAAAAACTTCGGCAATCGTGTCGTGATCAATACTTCGGTCATAGGCAATTTTATGAAAGTCTTACTGAGCGTGGACGGAAACGAATCTGGTACAATCTCGACAAATAAGGAAGATTGAGCATATATATATATATATATATATATATATATATAAGAATAATAGAATACGTCCCTGCAATTATATTTATATATAATAAAAAAATTATAGTAAATTCATTTTTTTTGCCTTGTATGATAAACACACATACAATAAAAATAGGGAAGATGGCATTCTCAAAATCCTTTCATCTTTTTTTTTTTTTTTTTTTTGAGAATCATATCTCCACTCTAGAGCCGCAAAACGGGCCTCGGGAAGTTCGTTAGAAAAGAATGATCGATCGGTTTGAAAGCAAGGTATTCCATTCCTAGTCACTCGATTACCATCTGGGCAGTCTGTTTAAGCCCTAACCCTTTAAGGGCCGGACTTGAAAATTGAACGTGAGAAGTGAAGTTAGGCCCTAAAGGGCCACAGGCTTCCACAGGCCGGTCCTGGAGGGCTATGGGCTGGGCCCTTTAGGCCCTTCAATTTTTTTTTTTTTTTTTTTTGCTTAAAAAAGTTGATGACGAAGTTGAAGTTGAGGTCAAGTAAAGTTTTTTTCCTACACGTTCTAATAAATATAGAAGTTCCAGTCTTTTATCTAATGTTCAAGCTCTTATTTGTACTCACAATTGGATGCATGGATTCACATATGATGATAATTTATTAATTTATATGTATTTTGTATTTTTTTATAGAGTTATTTATCCATTTAAGTATAGATACATAATAACTATACTCTAATTTTATAATTTAGTTTATTATTATTTGTTGCGTATAAAAATTATCGATGTGTTCATGATGCGGGAAAATAAATTCATGATATTTTTACTCTTGAACCAAAGACTACTACTCAAAATGATGAAGAATAAAATGTGTTTGAATTGAAATTGATGATAGTGGAAAAGATGACGACAATAATAGTCATCGTACTAATGTCGCTTAGTGATATACTTCTTATATTTAGGATATTTGAGTTATTTGTGAACATAATTTGCTTTTAATTATGAATTAGTGATTGTGCTTATTTGTTGGGTGATTCGTGTTATAATTTACTAATTATATTCCTTTGAAAAAAACAGAAAAAAATAATTAAAATTGAGAATAGTAACTTCCGAGCCCATTAGGCCGGCCCTAGCCCTGGTGCTCTCGGGTAGGGCTTTAAGAAACAGATGTTTTACTTACCTTGGATCCTGGAGGGCGGCCTTGTTAGGCCGTAACCCTTCACCGGCCGGCCTTGATTGTCGACTCTACTCCACTCTTACATAAAAAATGAACCTTGCAAATTTAATATTTTCTAAACTTATTATTAGAGCATTTTACAATTTCTTTTTTTTATTTTGTTTGCATTGCAATTATGAATTATGTAGATTATATTTTAACAATTTAAATTTATTTATTTATGTTTAAAATAACGGTTTTATACAATATGAAATATAACCATGTATTTATTATTATTATTATCTTAGAGTGGAGATCAGATTGTGAGAAAAAAAAAAAAAAAAAAAATTATAGGAGAACTCAAACCTTATAAATAGTGCCCTTCACTTCAAATATCAATTAGAGCACAGTCCAAGTATCAGATTAGTAAACGCTGAATATCAGCTTAAAATTCCCCTAAATAAAAAGATGTAAAGACAATTCTTTATCTGCATGACTGTGATATATCAATAGAATCTGGATCTGGCTGTTAGAGTAATATCAAATCAACATGTGAAAATATCGATGTGCAATATATATAATAATAAATTTTATATAAGTAGGATTTTTACTAAATAATAACAAGCAGAATATATTTTTAAAATTCTATGTACTAAGAGAGAAAAGCCTAATTTTTTAAGGGAAAATCCCATATAAATACCAATTGAATTTACCCCCAGAAGTCTACCGAATTTGTAAAAAGACTGACAAGTGACAAGGACCTATGAGAGATATACAAATTCAGGTGAAAAGTCCACACTGCCCTTAAGTAACTTTATGAAAACACTGGAGGGAGTAAGACCACTCCATTATCATTCGAAATCCTTTTCTCATTCGACCGCCCTAGCGCGTTCTTCATCGCGACGCTCGTTCTTCATCGTCTTCCTCGTGACGTTATGAATCCCTTAAGAAAAATCAGGTTTGATTTTTTGAAATTTTAATCGTTTGGGATGTGGTGGTTGTTGGGGCTGGACTCGATCCATTGTTGGAAGGTGAAGGAAGGAGAGATAAAGAAAAAGGTGAACACTAAAACGAGCTCAGAAGGCTGAAAAATCCAATAATAAACCGTAAATGCGTTTGAGGAAGAAGATGAACAGTAAATATGAACTTTTAAAAAAATTCGTAATGGGATTAACAAGTTTAGTTATGGCTTAACTTTCAACGACTATTTTCGTATAAACCATCGTAGAAAGTTAAGCCAAAAAAAAAAAAAAAAAAAAAAAGTTACAATGACGCTTTAAAAAAAAAAAAAGTCGTCAAAAATAGTACTTTTAATTACTTGTTTTTTCAAAAAAGTCGTCAAAAACAGTACTTTTAATGACTATTTTTTAAAATAACAGGCCGTTTTTGAAAAAAACAAATCATTAAAAGTACTTTCAAATGATCGTTTTCTTAAAAACAAATCATTGTAACTCCATTCAACTACCGTTTTTGGAAAAAACAGTCGTTGTAACTTTTTTTTTTTTGGACTTAACTTTCAACGACAGTTTATACGAAAATAGTTGTTGAAAGTTAAGCCATAACCGAACTTGTTAATCCCATTACGTATTTTGTTAAAAGTCCATATTTACTGTTCACCTTCTTCCTCAAACATATTTACTGTTTATTACTAGATTTTTCAGCCTTCTGAGCTCATTTTAGTGTTCGCCTTTTTCTTTATCTCTCTTTCCTTTACCTTCCAACAATAGATCGAGTCCAGGCCCAACAACCACCACATCCCAAACAATTAAAATTTCAAATAATCAAACCTAATTTTTCTTAAGGGATTCATGGTGTAGCAAGGAAGACAATGAAGAATGAGCGTCGCGATGAAGACGATGAAGAATGCGCTAGGGCGGTTGAATGAGAAATGGATTTCAAATGAAAATGGAGTGGTCTTACTCCCTCCAGTGTCTTCATAAAGTTACTTAAGGGCAGTGTAGACTTTTCACCTGAATTTGCATATACCTTATAGGTCCTTGTCAGTTTTCAGTCTTTTTACAAATTCGATAGACTTCTAGGGGTTTTGTAAATTCAACTGGTATTTATATGAAATATTCCCATTTTTTAATCATATAAATAAATTGTATTATTATGAATTACTCTTGTTTGTCCTTAATATAAGACATATTTATTTAATTTGATTAAATCAAGAAAGTTAGTTGAATTATTTAATAATAAATGTATTTTCTAAGTCACTTTTCTTAATTCTCTCCCTATATTTATTTCTTGATTATGATTGAGATAACATTAATATGCGTAAATTAGGAACATATTGATAAATATAAAAAGCATGTGTTATGTTTAGGACCAAAATCAATTCTCAAAATAGGTCTAATATTAAGGACCCGATGAGTACATATTTTATTATACAAAATTTAAAAATAAATTTTATGTTATGAAACTAAGTAAAATATAAGAGAGATTAAGATGAGGGAGATGAAGGAATGCAAGAGAGAAATGGAGAGAGTGATTCTTCTTTCTATTGTACTCTTTTAACTTTTGATACATGCCTACTATATATAGGCGTGTATCGAATCCCTCTTTTGACAACATCGATTACTCCCCGATGACTACATTACTTCCAATGTCTTTTGAGCATATCTTCTTTTTGGTCATCAAACATTCTATTGCGTACTGCAAGAACTAAATATTTCCAGCAAAATCATAATAATACTAACATGATTTCTAGGCATTCTTATAAGATATATCTAGATGCATATCAACAGATATTCATTAAAACGATTATATCATACATGCTCTAATAGTTTTAAGTCTTACAAAACTTCTTAAGTATTGTTCTCGAGAACTTTGAATTAGATGCTTCGGCATCTTGAGTACTTCGTGGACATGTGCTACTAGCACTCTTGGATCCTTTGAAGATTCTTATTCAATCTTCATAATTTAATAAGCAATATGCATATGCTATATAACAATATCTAATAGACGCATAATTTATCATTCATAAATTGCCGATTTATCGATCCACCACAAAATCATATATTCCAATTTGGACTTCGTGTCTTTAACTATTATAATATGATTATATTTGCGCTACTCTCAATTTTACTTATCCTCTTGGCCAATAATCTTTATATAATATCCTCATTTGATCACGTGATATCATCATCAAAATTGTTGTCGACAACTTTATCTTTTCGGTTCTATTTTTCCAATTCGACATAACAATATCAATATCACTTTCGTTCCAACCTCTCTTGAGGTTTTCCAATAAGTTATGTCTCAATACTCTTCCTCGGAGTACTTGTCTCCTTAATATGATCATCTTAATCATATGCTCCAATTTATCCATAATATTTATATTTGGAACCGAATACTTACTCATGCTTCGTGCATGTTACTAATTGGAGCATTTTTAGCGGAATATGAGATTTAATAAATCTCATTTAGGTCAAGAATTTATCCGAAAATATATCATGAATGCATAATCTAATGAACTTCCTGGTTTATACTTCTTTATTCGAGGATATATACTTTGCGATAATGCATTCCATGTATTCTCTTATCCAGCTTATTCAATTTCTCCCCCTTATGTTGAGAAAATAATGTCAAATATCAATTGACTAATCATACGATAAGTTTCCTTAATCCATTTGTTTCCTTTAGAAACATTATTTTGTTTCATATAGAGACAAACAAGAAGAAGAAGGTCCTTATACAACATTTATCTCAACTTTCTTTCCATATCCATCTCTCGTGCATTGTGGTGGATTAATAATCATCGCACATACAAACTTTATAAGATGGAATTTGTCCGGCTCCCGACCTAAAACCAATTATATGGGGAGAATTTTGTTAGCTTATAAGTGCTGCAATATGTAAGATCAAACATACCAACATAAAAATTTTGTTCTCATAAGAATTGATCTAACTATTTATGGAGGCTTTACATGATCAATGATATTTTCATGGACAATTTGTTTTGAGAACAAGCAAGACATAATTCATAAATAATATGTTGGTTATTCTTGAAGAATCTTTTGGTTCTTCGATGGATGTCAAAATGTAATCTTATTTGTATTATATGACTTGGATGATCAAACAAGTCATGCCAACAATAAATTTCTTTAGATTAGTAAACTTTTGATTTATTGTGACATATGTCTCAATCAATCATAAGCTTTTGAATCATAATCTGACATCCATTTTGGGAGATCTATTAGGCTTTATGTGAGAAGTATATAACTTTTCAAAAATTAGCTCATACTCGTATTTGAACTCACACTTGTTTTCTAACTATCTCCCCTCAAGTGTGAGTCATATAATCATACTTCCTTTATATTTGTATTTCAAAGACAAATCAATCTATGATGGGCCAATTAACCTATATGTCACTTTAAAGCTCAAGTATTTTAAAAAAGAAAAATTGTATTAAAACAAATTCAAAATACATGATGAGCAACCATGATCTTATTGCATATGAAGGCGGAAATGAAAGTAAAGCAAAACTAAGACATTTAAACTAAATTTAAAAAAAAAAACATTAAAAAAAAAACAAAATATTGTTTTTCCAACCAAACTCATCTAATCATAAAAATCAATCACTTCCAAGTGTGCCATAGCGTTATCATCATTAATACCATCATCATTCTTGTGTGTCTCAACATTGTCTTCTTGAAAAATTAAGTTTGCTTCCACATTAGTTGCACTCTTTTCAATGGAGGCTTGATAAAGTTTTGCTAGATGCTCAGGCGTACGACAAGTACGTGCCCAATGCCCTTTCATACCACACCGATAACATTTATTCTCAACAACTTTTGAAGGACCACCATCGTCATTGTTCTCGCCTTCATCATATTTCCTCTTCTCGGTGGGTATTAGAGTTATAATCATTACTTCTACCACCATGATAACGGTAATTACTATGTCCTCTACCACGACCACGTCCACGTATGTGGCCACCTTTACGCCCACGTCCTCAGCCACTAAAATATTCATTAGTGACTACATTCACTTCTGGGAATGGAGTCGAACTTGTTGGACGTGATTCATGATTTTTCAACAAAAGCTCATTATTTTGTTCGGCCACGAGAGACAAGAAATTAATTCAGCATATTTCTTGAATCCTTTTTCACGATATCAAGCATCGCAGAGCAAATTGGTTGCATGAAATGTGGAGAATGTTTTTTCTAATATATCTTCATCATTAACTTTTTCTCCACATAATTTTAACGAGAAGTAATTCTGAACATTGGCCGAGTTATACTCGCTCACGCTTTGAAATCTTGTAGACGCAGATGCATCCAAATATAACGAGCTTTTGGGAGGATGACCATCTTCTCGGTGATCATACCTTTCTTTTATATTGTTCCAAAGAACCAATGGGTCTTTCACTTTCAAATATTCAATCTTTAAACTTTCATGTAAATGGTGGCGAAGGAAAATCATAGATTTGGCTTTATCTTGATTAGATGCTTGATTTCCTTCTTTAATTGTGTCTTCTAGACCATGGGCATTTAGATGGATTTCCGCATCCAAGATCCAAGATAAATAATTATTTCCAAAGAATGTCAAGAGCCACAAATTCAAGTTTTGCAAGGTTCGGATTTGTTGTGTTTGTCATGGTTCGACTTCGTTATAGCAATCGTGCGATAACGTGTTATGAAACTAAGTAAAATATAATAGAGATTAAGATGAGGGAGATGAAGGAATGCAAGAGAGAAATGGAGAGAGTGATTCTTCTTGCTATTGTACTATTTTAACTTTTGATACATGCCTACTATATATAGGCAATGAATCCTTAACACCATTACAAGAGTTACATACAAAGGAGTAAATCTACATAATGGTATGTTATGAAGTTTTGTAAGTTACATATAAAACTCCCATGCCATTCATATCATAGGTTACATGGTTTTAAACTCCAAAAGACTCTTCTTGAAAAGGTTGTGGACATTCACACTAATATTGATATATTCATAACATTTTATAATTTATAATTTATGAATGATGTTTTGGGTTAAGGAACAATAATATACATAGGCTTTTCTCCCATGAGCGCCCATCACCACGAGCTTTTTTCTGGATCAAAAATACACACGTGGTTACGTTTTGAGAGTAAAAATGTCACGGCGCTTAATTAACCGTTAACTTGGATGGAACGCCGACGTGGCGCCGATTTGACGACGACGTGAAATAAAAAATGAAAAATAATTAGGAAAAATTACAAAAAAAATCAAAAAATTAGGAAATAATTAGAAAAAAATTCAAAAAATTAGGAAAAATTAAATTAATTAGAAAAAAATAAAATACCCCCGCTAAAAATGGGGTCCCACCACCGACCACCGGCGGCGGTCAATCACTGGTGGTCGCCACCCGACGGCGGTCGGATAACCAACTAGTGGAGGAGGAGTTGTATATACACTACCGATACAGTTGTTGAAGATGCATTAGGTAAGCTGCTCATTGAAAAAAATAATAATTAATTAATTAAGATAATCTTCTTGTCAATTCGACCGACGTAGGGTGGCCGTGGTGGGGCCCACTAGCGGGGGTATTTTAATTTTTTCTAATTATTTTAATTATTTCCTAATTTTTTTTCTAATTTTTTGAATTTTTTTCTTCTAATTATTGAATTTTTTCCTAATTTTTTGAATTTTTTTCTAAGTTTTTTTTTTTAAATTTTTTCCTAATTATTTGAATTTTTGTCTAATTTTTTGTCTAATTATTTTAATTTCTTTCTTATTTTTTTTGATTTTTTTTAATTTTTTATTCCACGTCGTCCAAATCAAATCGGCGCCGTACGTGCGCTCCATCTAAGTTAACGACTAACTATCTACTGCGGCATTTTTGTTCCCAAAACGTAACCACGTGTGTATTTTTTTCAAAAAAAAAAACTCACAGACGGGCGCTTTCTTGGAAAAAAAAAAAAAAAAAAAAAAAAAAAAAAAACTATGTGTATTACGCTTCTCTAACTCATAATAATATATAAGCTTCATTATTAAATATGTAGATATAGAGATAGATGATAGAAAATTTGAGGATGTGATGTAATGTTCTACCAATCGACCCATTCCATCAACATGATGGGACCCCCACATCGAGTGGGGTCCTCCAAAAATCATAAAACTCTCATCTATCTCTATATTGTCAAAAGTTTGTGTATTTTAAAAAATTAAATGCCAATTGCAATGCACATTGCACATTGAGTTTCTGTCAATATTTCATTAAATATGTAAATACATCAACATATATCAATGAAATATATGTCATCAGCTTTCGCAAAAATAAATATAAGGGGACGAAGATGAGGGAAAGGAAAATTTTAATGAGTTTAATTTAAAAGGAATGAAAAACTGAGGTTGTAAAATTCTAATGAAAAGAAAATATAAAATTAAATAGTTAGAAAAATTAATTAAAAAATATATATATTTTAATTTTTTGAAATCAAATTTATTAAAATTTTCCTTCCTACCCCTGCCAAACTTGCCCTTAGTTTTTAGACTTTATCACAATTTTCTGTATTGTGTACATCCAGGGGCGTAGATAAGGGGGACTTGGGGCCACATCCTTTCGAAGATTTAAAATTTTCTGAGTATATACTATATAATGATATTATACATTTTGGAGCAAAAATAAATTTCACCTCAAAAATGTGCACTCAATAATTCTCGTTGATTGTTTTGCCTAAGAATTGCATATATCCAAATTGGAGATGGGATATTTTGATGGAAAACATCATTTTTACGAGGAATTCAATTTTAAATCACAGGTTCTTAGATATTAAAAAAAAAAGTAGCAGTAATTGATTGGGTTGATGAAACTTTATTTAAGGGGTAATCTATCAGTCACCAGAAAAAAAAAAAAAAAAAAAAACTATATTTTCTAACCCCTACAAACTTTTGACATAATTGATTAAAGTTGTAAAAATTTAAATATTTATTATATAGTGTTGTACATTTAGGGTGAGCCTCAGGATAAGATTAGCCTAACGAGCACCATTAGCTCATCGTTGTGGTCTCTGCATATTTGAAATAGAATTTCAATCATCCAGATTTAAGATTTTTCAAATCATGTTTTTTAAATAGGGTTAACACACTTTTATGTCTCTCCAACTTGCCTTCATTTTGATTCATCGAGTTCAAACCATTAGTCTTAGTCTTTTAAGTTTCATTCCGTTTAAAAATTGATCCCTATAATTTAAGAAAAACTTGAGCCATTTTACCTCTTAAGAGACTGAAACCAATGGTTGAAATTTAATGGATCAAAATCAAAATGAGGGTACATTTGAGAGACTAAATATTATATTAATCATTTTAAATAAAACCTTTTTTTTTTTTTTTTTTTTTTTGAAAAACTTACAGTTAAGAGAGAGTATCTTTACCTTTATTTTGTAGGCCTAGGGTATTCATTATCGTAGAGTGACTAATCCTCTCGCAACGTAAATTCCTTGAATGGGTTTTAGTATTAATCATGAGACCCTCTCCATACACACCATTATGGATTGAACCCTTGACTAAATGCTTAAAATATTTTTTTTTTAAAAAGGTAAAAATAAAAAATATTCAAGAACCATCCAAATCCAAAGTTAATCAAAACAATAAAGTTGATCGCATGTTCCTGAAAATTATTAGTTTAAATTCTAAAAATAATCTCTCAAAACTCAATGGACCATAAGTCCATAATAGGGCGGTATATCGGATTTAGACCAAAACAGGTATATCTCACATCCTAGAAAAATAAACGAATGAGCATGTATTTGGTGGATTCAAGAAATGTCTGATAACTTTTGACTGAAAAGTCTTATCGATTGGAAAGCAAGACTGATAAAAAAAATGGCAGAAAGATCAACTGTCTACAAATAAAATGGTTAAAGTCTAAGAAGACAGAATGATTGTGCGTGTGTGAACATGGGTCTGATACATCATAGATGAATTTTAGGCATTTGAAAAATGATAATCACCAAAAACCCATAGGTGCACAATAATTAGGGTTTCACTTTTTGCTGATGAAGATGTAAAGCACTAAAGCTTAATTTTCCAGCCTCTGAATTCTACTACGGTACCTGGGGATTCAGAGTGAAAGGCCACAAATCATCACTATTCAATTAATTCAAAAATATATGTGTGTGTGTGTTCTAACTTCTAAGTGATTTCATTTTGTAGAAGAGTTAAGGATTTTTAGTTGACCCACTTGTTTCCTTAACCTTCTAGTTTCATGGACTTTTATTTAATTCTCGACTGAATTATATAAAACTTTTCTAAATTTTGAATTGTCTACAAATAATATTCTTCAATTATTAAAACTTAATATTGGTCTTTAATATAATATTTACCTTAATAAATAAATCGAACTACAAAGTGAATCTTATTTTAAGAATTAAAAAGTAATACCTCTGGTTTTTAATACTATATGACATATTTGAAGGGTTGATCTTGGTTTTGAACAAAAGACATATTTTTATATTTGTCAGCTTTTTTCTATTTTACCTCTATTGATACTTTCTAAAATGATTAAGGAAGGGAGGGAAGAGACTTAAAGAAGATGACTAAAGTGTTTAAGAAAATATATATCATATTAATTAATTTAACTAATTTTTTTTAATATAATTAAATTAAGTAAATATATATTATATTAAAGATTAAAAAGAGTAATAAACTTCTATGAACTTTCAAGTCTATACATAGAATTCCCAACTATCAATCAAGTACCCCGGAGGCTATTTGACATTAGGGATTTGGCGAGGAGAGGAAGGGAGGGAAAATTTGTATGATTTGGATTTTAAGAAAAGATAGAGATGTGGGGCTAAATTTTTTTAATTAACTTCTTTTTATTAAAATTATTCAAGCCCAGTTCTCTATTCTTTTTAAAAATCTAACTAGTAAAAATTTCCTCTTTCCTTCCCTCCAAATCCCTCATAACAAACTTCCCCTTTAAGCTTTAGTTTTAGGGGAACTTTCATTGTTTCTAAGGTTGTGATACTAGTCAATCCTTAAAACTTTCTGAAATTTTATAGGTCAAAATGAAATTAAGTCTTATATGTGAAAAGAAAATAATGTCCTTCTTTTATTTATTTTTTCAAAAGAGCATTTATAGGATAAATAAAGGGATTCGAAAGAACCTAAGGAATTAAAAAATATTTTGGCCATTTAAAAGAGAAATATGAAAATTTACAAGATAAATATGGGCATTTACAAGATAAATAAATATATTTATAAAATAAATAAAGGGATTCAAAAGAACCTAGGAAATTAAAAATATTTTGATCATTTGTAAGATAAATATGGATATTTAAGACATTACAAAACAAATGAAGGTGTTCAAAAGAACTTAGGGAATTAAAAATATTTTTTCTATTTATAAGACAAATATGAAAATTCACAAAATAAATATAGACATTTGCAAAATAAATTACAAGACAAATAAAATAAGATCATAGTTACCTTTTAACCCTAAAACATAATTTTATTTTGACCTGAAGGTACAACAAAAATTCAAAAAGTTTTGGGAGTTGATTAAAATTATGTCACATCGTTGTAAGCTAACTGAAATTCTCCCTTATTTTTACATCCATATCACATCTCAAGCTTTGATTGACATATAAATAACTCTCTCAACATGGGTGCATATAAGTAACTTAAAAAATTAATGGTATGGGAATTATCTGCATAAAAATTAAAGGTTGATTGTAAAGGTATACTACATAGTCTAAATTTAGGAATTGTTATAATTTAGCCTTAAATCTTCATGAAATTTGCGCATGCTTATTCTGTTTTATAAAATTATAAAGGCTAAAGTATACTTCTTATTCTTTTTAAAAAAGTTGTACAACTTAAATCATACTTTTAATCCTTTAAATTTACATAAAGTATATTTTTAGTCCATTAACTTTATAAAATATATTTTTAGTCCTATGACTCTAACATTCTTAATGTTGCTAATGGAAGACGCTGACACAATAAATTCAAGTAATGACGGTGTAAGCTTAAGTGATAACCGTATAATTAAATATTATTAATATTAAATTTAAAACAAGTGGTAATTGAAAAATATCCAAAAATCAAATGAAGCAGTCAATATAAAAACCCCGATTGTGTTAAAAAAAATAGTTTTATAATATAAATATATTTGATTAATAATCTAAATAGTAAAATCTCCAATTATAGCGATTTGTCAGTTTATTTTAATTTAATAATATAAATATATTATAATAAAAAATTAAAACTTAAATATACTTTGTCACCTGTACAATCATTATTTAAGTTTGTTGTATCAACATTTTTAGTTAGAAATATTAACAATGTTAGAAATACAATATCAAAAGTACACTTAAAAAAATTAAGTGATCAAAAGTATTCATTATTAAAACCTAAAGGTATATTTTAACGAATTATAAATGATCTTTAATCATCCATAGCGGCCCAAAAAGAGCGACAATTAGTAAATATTCCTAAAACGCTTTTATCTTTTAAGAATATGTAATTTTTTTAATTTGTTGGAGACATTTTTTAGATAAATACTTTTAATGATGGAATTTCTTGGTCTGCAAGGCTGTCTCCACTATCCAGGTGTTTTTTTTTTTTAAAAAAAAAAAAAAATCTCATCGGCATGCATTTCTTACTTTAACTCCACTCAAGTCATTTATATATATATTAAACATATTAAATAATTTACGCCAGGATAATTTTAATTTTTTCGTTAAAATTTAAATTGATAGTTGTTTTGAACAAAACTATTAAGTTTATAACGTCACAATTAATTTGAAAAAATTGAGTTTCATTTAGCCTCAATAACAACAAGAAGAAGAAGTCGCATTTGATGGATTGGATTTTATAATAATTAGTTTTATAAATATATATTAGCTATATGTATTTTTCAAATACTTTTTCTAAATAGCACAACTAATAGGTGTTCATGCTGGTAGGGCGAGATTCTTGCCCGATGCCCTGCCCAAAATATCATTGCAATGTAAAATGAAGCCCAGTGCCCAACCAGCCCGATAGAAGCCCTAAAATTTTTGGGCATGGTAATAATGAGTTTGGGCAAGGCGTGCCCTTACCTACCCAAGTGGCGATACCCCGCCACACTTTATGTGAAAAAAGTTCACCATATCTAATAAACAATATTGCAAACTTCAAATGAAATTCATAATTCTACACTTCGGAATATTCAAATATAAGTCTAAAACTTAAGTCTTAAAATTAAAAAGACAATCATATTTCTTAACAAATAGCCAAATATTTATAACCAAGTATTAAATAACATCCATAATCCATTAAAATATAATTTGTAAGGGAAGAGTCAAGAAATGAAGATATTTTTTTAATTATAAGTTATATAATTTGTAAAAAATATATAATACCATTCTATAAAAAAAATAAAAATATATATAATACTTTTTTTATTCTATTAAAAAAATATGATAACTATTGGGTAGGGCAAAGATACCATGCCCGATACCCAGCCTTACCCGTAAAAATGCCTAGCCCAGTTTGAACTGCTTTTCCTTAAACTGGACAGAATGATTTTTTAGTAAGCACGGGTGGACAGATAGGATCGTGAGCATCATAAACACTCCAAACAACTAATGGTCTTTTCTTTTGGAACATTAATGGCACAACTAATTCAAGTACTACTACCCCTACTAGAAAAGAGGATAATTTTGGGTCAAGAGCTTTTTGGTTTACATAATTTAAAAGAACTACTTTAGGCAGAACCTTTTCTGTGAAGCAGCATGCATGATTTGACCTCCATGCCTCCCAAAGCAATTAAAGTGAGCAAATGGATTTGACGTTACACAGTAAATTGATGGATCTAAGTCTCATGATTGTGCAGTAATTATTGTTGTTATTACTCCCCTATCAATGCCATCCCTATTCCTTCAAATTTGAACCTTTTCAACCGCTAAAGATATTTTAGTTATGGATCTAAGTTGAGTTTGTTTGGAATAATAGTTAGAGTCTTGAAATGCAGGTTTTTGACTGTAATTTACAATATACAAAATAATTATATGAGAAGAATTTTCCTTCAATTTATATACATAATACTTTTGGGATCCCAAAAGTAATCTCAAATATATAAAGGGTTTATAAATGCATATTTGTTCTAAAAATTTATATTTACAAGTGTTAGGTATCTAGAATTTTTTTAGGTTTACTGTTGGCTCAAAAGTTTTCAAATTATAGCAATGTTGTGTTTATATTAAAGGATGTTAATCTTAACTATTAAAGGATGTATGGAAAAAAGAAGTAGTAGCAGATGAAAGAGAAGCTAACCTTCGTTAAAAAATAACAAAGAAGAAGATTTGATTAATTGACATAGGACATGAGGGAGATTGCCGATAACAAGGCCATCAAAGAATTTAAAAACCGTTACCCTCTATAACCGAAAGTTGCCAACGGTCAAGCACTTCCTAAGCGATTTGTTCATTGTCTAAGTGTCTGTTTGGTCTTGAGAGGGTGTGTCTGGTGCCTCTTATAGCTCTGCAATCCTGGTCTGCAATCTAAGGTTGAATCTTCATACTTTCCTCCTCTTGCTCTCTTCTATGCCTGAGATTAATTCTATGTTTCGTTGTTTTATCATCTTGCACTATTGTAAGAACTAAGAATGGCCCATTTAATCTTAGGGAGTGTCATTTTCTCTCTATATGTGGTAGACTGGTAGCAGAATAACTTTTAAGAACAATATCTGAAGACATGATTCGAATCACTCTAACCAAGTTCTAATCTTACCTAAAGGAAATTGAATTCTTTCTATTCAAAGTTTTTATGTTACCCAAGAATGGCACAAACAATTCTCAGCATCAATTTTTTTCGTTAACCCATATCATTAGCATGTTTTGTGATAAATGCACATAATTTGACGTGCCGTGTTTTTAGTAAAATTAACAAAATCACATAAATAAATAAAAGTAGTTTTTATTTTTTATTTCTGGAGTATAAGGGAGCTGTATGCAAATTAATGACCATTAAGTAACTAATAATTACATTGTTCCTTAGAAGTTAGGACCAATTATGAAGATTTTGACCGGAAAAAAAAGGATTCGAATGGTTTTTTTTTTTTTTTTTTTAATATAAAATAAAAATTTTAGGAAAGAGGTTGGGCTCACTTACAATCTAAAGATAGAGGCGCTCGGTTCACGAGAGAATCTTGGGCTAGAGACACACGCCTCACCTCCGCCCAACGTTACCATTTCTTCGTAAAGCCGAGGATGCTTCCCCCAATGCTTTGACCAACTCCGAGATCGAACTCCCTCTCTTTAGGTGAAGAAGTCCCACCCTTTACCAATTAAACCTAAAGATGAAGGGTGAATTCGAATGGTTTTGTTGGATTAATCAATGAAGGAACGCGTATATGGCCGGATACTTTTGACAAATGGTTTGTTTGTTGGGCCCAATTTGGAAAACTTATTTAGTAGTCACATGGTTTAAAACGAAAAAAAAAAAGGGTTATATTTTAATTTTTGAAACTAATAAATCAATTAAATGTATTTTAAATTGAGAGAAATCAAAACTAAAAGAAATTGTGTCTTGCATAGAAACCATATTTTTTTCTTCATATAATTAAAGCCAATTTAAGGTAAGGATAAGTTCAAATGAAAAATTTATTGATAAATTTATAAATTCTAGTTCAATATTTTAAATATTTAGAATTTGATTATTATCCATATATGTAGCAATAGTAGCGTAGTAGTAATAATATAGGGTTAAAGTGTAAAAATATATATGATATTTTCTTAAAAGTGCCCAACACTAAATATGTTTTTGAGGGAGCAAAAGTAATTTTGAACTTACACAATAGATGTTAAAATACATATTAATCGTTAGTTGACCATTTGTTTGAATTTTTTAAATTTTTTTTTTAGGAGCAAAAGTAACTATGAACTTACACAATAGGTGTAAAAATATATATTAACCGTTAGTTGGCCATTTGTTTGAATTTTTTAATGGTTAAGGTACAAAAGTACATATGAGATTCCAAAAGTATACTCGATGCAAATGCTTTTTTGAGGGGCAAAAACAACTATGAACTTCCAAAATATGTACAAGAATATATATTAACCGTTATTTGACTGTTTGTTTGAATTTTTGGACTGAAAATGGTAACATGGAGGATGACGTGGATGATTATAAAACAACTTGGAATAATAATTTGCCGATTGTGGTAAGAAAAATCTATTTCCACTTAACCCTTTATCTCTAACTCATTATTTTATCCCCATCTAACCCTTCCTTCCCCTCCCTCTCTCTTTTGAAAGAAGTGATGAGATGGAAATAAAGGGTGTGTTGAAAATTAATTTTTCTTGCTTGGTCAACAAATTATTATTCTAAGTTGGGAAAATACTTATATACTCTAGGAATATCACGTCATCTAAACTCTATCCAATGATAACATAACTACTCATATCATTTTAATCCTAGTTGGATGATGACTCATATGAAAAAATTCAAATTTTATCTTGTTTTCAAGAAAAAAAAATCTTAATTTTAAAAAACTAAAAAAAATTATTAAGTAATATTTTTCTTAAAAACAAGATAAAAATTTAATTTTTTCCAAAGAATCATTCACGAACTATGATTAAAATGATCCGAGTTGTTATGTTTTTATTGGACAAAGTTTAGATGACATAGTACTCCTAAAGTATGTAAGTATTTCTCTCCAAGTTGTTTCTTAATCATCAATGTCCAATGATGGAGCTTTGTAGAGTAGCCTCCCCCGCAAAAAAATTATCCTAAATATTTAATGTAAACTAGATTTTTTTTTTTTTTTTTTTTTAACATTTGACCCAGAAATTTATACATTTGTCCCCTCAAATATTTTTTCTTAATTAGTTAATGAGTATATATTTGACTCTCCAAATATTTATCTCAAGGTCCGCCACTGTCTATGTCACCATTTTCAGCCAAAAAATTTACACAAACAGTTAATGTGAATTTTACACCTATTTTGGAAGTTCATATTTATTTTTGCCCCCTCAAAAAAAAAATTTGTTCTCATGTATATTTTTGTACCTATTTGGAAGTTTATAATTATTTATTTCCTAAAAAAATATTTGATGTTGGACGTACTTTTTTGAAAAAAAAAAAAAATCTCATGGTAATTTTGCACCTTAACCCAATAATATAATGAAACCTACTAGAACCTCATAAAAACATTCTTTGGTTATCTAGAGTCAAGGTCCAATTTTACCCCGAAAATTGTTATGCTTGAACAATGTTGGCCAAAAGTTTTTTTTTTTTCGGTTTAATGTCGCTCAAACCATAATCTATGTTAATTTTAACCGTTAATCTAATATTTTGAGTTGGTAAATCGACTTGTCATCTATATCATTTTTGTTTTGAGTTAAGATGTAAATTTGTCCTCGAGAGTTTTTACCTATAAGTAATAGGTAAACAAAAGTTTTCAAATTATAACAATTTTCCTTTACTATTATCTAAATTAAGTTTGATTGTGAGTTGATCAAATATATTGATATAGGAGGCTCACATGTTATCCACTTGTTTTTTCTATGTTAGATTTATGAGTAAGGAAATTTTTTTGAAAAATAATGCTCCAGTGTGTAGGATTGAAGAAAATTAAAGTGGTGGGTACATATTGACAATTTAAGATTTGCAATTAACAACTTAAACTCCATAAATACTGTAAAATGCAAATTGATCATTTAGAAACATTTGAAAATCATAGATTATTTTCTTGTGTCTAATTTAATATTTGTGATATTAGACTCATTGATTTGTCTTATTCTGATTTTTAGACGTATTTTTATGAGATTTTCCCAAAAAAAATAAGTTGTTTTATTTATAATTTATGCATTATTTGATTGGCTATATTTTATATTTTAAATGAAAAGAAGCAAAACTTCCTTCTTATTAATAAAATTTTCAAACACCCACTTGTTTTAAAAAAATTGATATTTATAAAATTTGTAATTTATATAGTGTAATTTTTTGAAAAAATGGGACGCGAATTGCTTGAAAAAGGAGGGTCTAGAGGAGACAAAAAGTAGGGAGAGGTAAGGCCATGAGTGCCTCATGTCTCCCCTGAAACACAACACTCACCAGCAATCCAAATCATTGAGCTTTCCATTTACCAAATTATTTTATATTTATATTATTTTGATTTTTCTTGCCAGCAACTTTTTTCAAGAAAATTGGATTGAATTTTAAGTTTTATAGAAATAATGAAATATAAGGAAGATGTAACGTAATTTTAATGAAAATGAGGATAGAACAACAACCTATCTCGCTAGTATCTTACTTACAAAGATATATTTGATACATAAAAATATTATAATTAATATATCGACACCAGAGTGAATCGATAAATATGATGTATGTAATCAAATTAGATCATTTTAGATTTAATTAAATTAAACTATTCATGTTTGGATAATTTTATTGGATAAACACTTTTTTAAGTTTATTAATTAAGTTTATTGGATAATTTTATTTTATATATATATATTTTTTTTTTTTTTGCATTATTTCTCTTGGAAGAAATATATATATTATTTCTTCTCGCTAATTTCTCTTGGAAGTTTGCATTCCCAAGTGCCAATCTATGATTACCCGATAGACACAAATACGTACTCCCAATTTTCTCTTTCTGGACTTTGATGTGGAAATGACAGGTTCCTGAGAAGGTTAAATTTTTTATGTGACAAGTTGCTCATGAGAGGCTAGTAACTAACTCTCTTCGAGCCAAAAGAGGTCTCACTGATGACAATATTTGCCCGTTTCCTTGTAACTGTGAGGACACTGTGATTCACGTCATCAGAGACTGTACAAGGGCAAGAGACTTTTGGAAACAAATCTTAAGGTCTGACCATTTTTTGCAATTTTTTGCAGGTAATTTGCAGGATTGGCTTAATTGGAATGCTCAGCACTGTTACACCTCCACCGGCCTCGCCCTTTCGGGTGGCGCGTTAGAGGGATTCCTTTTAAAGATTACCTTTCCCTTATTATTAGTCCATTTAAAGTTAGATCAGAGTACACGTAGCAGAGCACAAGATCGGTTTGGACAAACTACGTCGGGTAAAAAGTAAAAGTCAACAAAAAGTAAAGTCCCCGAGGGTTAGGTTACTGATCATCCGACGGTCGGTATCCGATAATAAGTACGGACATCCAAAATATAAAATACAAAACACGATAGGGCATCCCCTATCCTTGATCTGCCCAGTCATCACTACCTTTGCAAAAGGGCCTTTATTAGTCAGGCACGATCCCCTGTGTCACCACAAGCTCCTGAGGTCCAATAGTGGCTCCCAGAGTAACCGTCAATACTCATGCACTATATGTGATATGTGTATGCATTCAACCACATGAATATGTAAACATGGATAAACGTGCCAAACATGCCACAATATGCAAACAGACATACACACAACAACACGTCTTCGCACCGTTGGGTCGCCTTTACCAAGGCAGACCCCGGAATTACCGGAATCATCGCCCATCTCCGTTGAGTCACCACGTAGGTCGACCCGCGGCACCCTCGCTAGGGACACATCACACAATCATGCTCGTATGCATATTTGGCAAACAATACAAAAACAATACATATGGCAAGCAAATACATACATCAAACACATAAGAGTGCCGGAGTAAAGAGGTTACTACCTGGTGTGGTGGATACCGTTTCACTACCTTTTTGCTCTGTGGCCCCTCTAAAAGTACCTTTTTGACCCGAGATCGGAAGACCTAGGTGAATGAACTTGGAAGCTTGAGCTTAGATCCCTAACTATGGTGGGTGATGGATTTCTCTTGGATGCTCTGGAAATTTCGTGGCTAAGGGTGAAAAATGAGGTCAAAACACCTTTTTAATAAAGGTGAATTTGATCCAGATTGATCTGGAATTAACCGTCGTAAATAACCTGCCGGAATTCATCGGCTTTTGGCTTATTTTCCAAGTAAATCCAGATTTTTCCGAGGCTCCCAGTGTACTTACCACGTGCTCAGCCTCCTCCAGAAAAATATCTAGATTTTTACATGCTTTTGGGGCAAGTTACACGTTTGGCCCGAAACTTCTGAAAATTACAGTTTTTGGCCCAAAACTTTTTAATAATTACCAATCTTGGCCCCACGTTTTTTCCTGCCTAAAGAGGACACATGTGGCCCCATTTTGGGCCCACATGCCAGCCCAAACCAATTTTTACCTATTTATTCCCATTTTGCCCCCTACTCCGAACATGGGACATTGTTTGACTTTTACACCGACTTTTCTTTCTTTTCCTTCGGGTAAATATTTTCAATGATTAAAGGGAGTGTGTGATGCCTAAGAGGCTCCACACATTGGGTCTCGACATTTAATTCCTTTTCGCTCACTTTTCGGTCCAATTCCCGCTCTATCAATCCGTGTGGTCCCGCCGACCATCAAAGTGGTTCCCTTTGTACTTTTCTTTATCTTTTCCAAAATTCTTCTTCTTGAATAGACACTCCTATGTGACGCTTTCCAAACTTCGTGGAGTGGCCCCACACTTGACCTGTTCAGTCCCAAAGGAACCCCTAATCAGTCCTCATCGGTCCCCTTTTGTCAGTTATTCACCTGTGGTACCCGCATAACGCGTTTTGGCCAAAGTATGACTTATATTACCTGGTTTTCCTCTTCTTCCCATGGTAATCAAAACTTAAAATCATAAGGTCCAAGAATTGATCGTTTCGCCCTTGCTTTTACTCCTTTTTATCATTACACCAATTGATCGATTGAAACAGAATATAATAATACTAATAATGCCATTAATTGAAAATAAAAATTTTATTAATTCCATAATATTTACAAGTACAAGGATTACAACTGTAGGGGTGTTACAAGCACAGTCCAGGAAATGGAAGATTTCAAAGCTTCTCTTGGTCAAGAGTCTTTAGCTTGGGGTGCTGGATTCTCTGGACAACGAGGTGCAACTTTCTCTTCAAGGGAGAGACATCAAATACCAGGGAGATGCTACACTTCTGTACTTGCCTTTTAATGGAAAATGCCTCCAATCAGGTACTTAATCACAGAATTTGTCAACTTGGCAGGATTGCAGAAGAGTCTTGGTCCCCCCTCCTGTGGATGTAGTTCGTATTGATGTCGATGGCTCGGTGTGCAACTACTGCCAAGCTGCTTGTGGAGGAGTGCTAAGGAACTCTCAGGGCACTGGCTGATGGGATTCCATAAATCTCTTGGTCAACGTTCAGTGATTGAAGCAGAAATCCTTACGATCATGACATGATTGAAGGTGGGGCGCCAGATGGGTCTCCAGAAAATCCACCTGTATTAAGACTCTATCGAGGCGGTCAACATCCTCATGAGGGATTGTACTGCTGACCATCCTCTGGGAGACATCATCACTGATACTCGGGACCTCCTCTTCCAAGACTGGAGTGTCGAGATCTATTATACTCCAAGGGAAAACATTTCTTGTGCCGACTATATGGCCAAGCATGGCCAGGACAACCAATATCAAGCAGATGTGGTCTTAGTTCCAGTAGTTCCTTCGGGCTACCTTCAAATGTATCTGGCGGACCGCTTGGTTTGCCATTTCTAGTTTTTGGCTTATCCTTTTGTATCAAGGGCTAGATTTTTATTAGTCTTGTCCCTTTAATTCCTCAAGCTTCGGCTTGCCTTTTCTTTACAAAAAATAAAAAAAAATTCTCTTTTTTCAGCCGCACGCCGTCTTTTAGCTAACCACCGAAATTCCACCTCTTGGTCGATTTCCACTACTTGTCAGTTGTTCCCGGTCAACGGAACTACGCCAGAGAGATTAAGAGATTTGAGTGAGAAGTTTGAAATTTGTTGGTATGTAATTTTTTCTTCTTTGATGTTGTTCTATCTCTACGTTTTCTCTACATAAAATGATTTGTTTATGTGTCATTAATTAATTAGAGCAATACATACGCATGTTATTAGATGTCTCTCCAAAAACAGAGTATCATAAAAACCGTATTTGCACACTAATTTTTCTAAAAACATTTCATGCGATTTTAGCAATGGCGGAGAACGAGTTTCTCACACCAAAGGCAATAGCTAATCGCGTGAAAGCAAAGGGGCTGCAAAAGCTTTGGTGTACTTGCCAAATGTGTGAGAAGCAATGCCGAGACCAAGGATCCACTTTCCCCGCTCGTCCAAGGACGAGCGAGGGGAGCTCGTCCGTACGGACGAGCTCTAGCCGTCGATCTAAGATCCGACGGCTTAATTTTTTTTTATTTTTTTTTTTTTTTTTTCTATATGAAAAAATCATTTTTTGGAAAAATATTAGTTGGGAGATTAAATTTATTTTAGATTCTCTACCCATCAAAATTATTTTTTATTAAAAATAAAAAAATTGGGAGCTTGTCCGTACGGACGAGCTCCCCTCGCCGTCCAAAGGACGAGCATGGTAAGTGGATTCGAGATGAGAACGGGTTCAAGTGTCTTTGCATGAGCAAAAGCCACCCGCGTCCCACTACTACAACCTCAAAAAGTTATTTTAACAACACTAATTAAATTTCATTTTTTTAAAAACAGAAGACAAAAAGAGATGGTGACACTTTTAAAATTTCGAATTTTCTTTTAAAGATTGTTCATAAACTGTCCTCGAAAGAAAACTTTCAACGGCTGTTTTTTTATAATCAGTCATTAAAAGTTTAATTTCAACGACCGGTTTTTCAAAAATAATTATTGAAAATAACACATTTTCGCACATTTCAAATGTGCCTCTCATACTCCCTTGCACCTCTGACTCTTTCACTTTCGGTCTCTCTCGCGCCTACTCCCTCCTTCTCCATCTCTAATCCACCTCCAAGCCCTAGCCCGACAAAATCACATTGTCTGGCCCCCTTTCTGACCCTAGACTTGATCTCCAGCCCCTTCTCCAACCTTCTCCCTCCATCCGATTGTGACCTCTCTCCTCCTCAGCCTTCCACGTATACACATTGTGTCATTGACACCCTCTGCCCTCTGCCCCTCCAATCTTGTCCATGGCCTCACACAATCGTCAACGCCGATGCGCTCTGCCTTTCAAAGTCAACGCCCTCTGTCCCTTCAGTTGCGTCTCGTGATTTACTCTTCAGTCTCATCTCCTCCCTATAGGTCTTCAATCATGTAAGTGTGCTCTATCCTCTCCACTTTTAGTTTATTTATTTATTGTTGTTTGGTTTGTTCTCATTTTGGCTTATGGGTTTACTGTAACGACATGTTTTCGGGGGTGTACTCTGTCCTTTGTCTTTATTGGTATGAACTTGATAAAATATGCAAAATTCTAAATTTATAGTTATGCATAGGTAGTTGGCATTAGTTGAGCTATTGGAGGCACCATGAACTTATATTGATGAAATTACTGGATTAAATTGTTGATATTATCTTGAATTGCTTATAACGACGGTTTTATCTAAAACCGACATTATATAATGATTGTTTTTCTAAACAAAATTATTGTGAGTCACTTACAACGATGGTTTTGAAACATGAGTCTATTTTAAAGCTTTCAACGACACTTACATACAAATCCTCTTGAAAATGGTCGTCTAAGGGTCCTTTAGGCAAAACCCTAACCAGATAATGGAGGACTACTCCGACGAGTTTGAGAATGCCTTTCTTGACAGCATGAGGCGCAAGCACTCGTTCTACCACTGGCGGCTACCATAGTTTATAATGAATTCATTCAAGATAGACATCATGTCCATATGAATTCCACACAGTGGCATTCTCTAACTGAGTTCGTCAAGTATTTAGGTCAGACTGGAAAGTATAAGGTTGAAGAAACATCTAAGGGTTGGTTTATGACCTACATTCATAGGGATTCGAGACCATCTTAGGGATGAAGAATAAGAGAATAAAGTCGATATATCGAAGAAGAGAAGCAAGATAAGGAGATAGAGAAACAAATCGAAAGCGCCATGCAATTGATGATGCAGCCATCTACCATTATTGCATCTAATCAACCTTCACATGCTTATGAGCTTGCTAAAGTGGATCCTGACGTTAATACGATGATTCGGTTATCTCTTGGTTCATGTCCAAAAAGGGAAGGTCTACCAAAGGCAGTGTTCGACCTCATCAAGGATGTCAGAAAGGAAGAAATAAGAAACCCTTTGAAGAGGAAAGAAAGCAGCAGCAGAGGAAAATGGACGACGATGACGTTTTGACCAACTATGAATTTTATTACCAGAAACCAAACTAATATCCAAAATACACAAACTATACCAACACCAAAAACATATCAACCATCCAATCTACAACGTAATACTAACAACAACAAAAAAGAACTGGTACCTACTAACAACTACTAAACTATTACATCAAACAACCACCACATTTCAGTCAACTCCTTCACAAGGATGAGACCTTATTTCCGCTTTCACTACAAAAAAAATCATATTTTCGTAGCGGTTAGAAAAAACCGCTACAAATATTAATATTTGTAGCGACTTATAAGGAAACCACTACAAGTTTGCAATGGTATAACTCTCGCCAAATGGCACGCTGATAAGCAATGGTATTTTGTAGCAGTTGGAGCCTAAAAACCGCTACAAACTATGGTGCCATTCGGCACCACAGTTGTAGCGGTTACTTAGTAATGGTTGAGCCATACTAACCGCCACATTTGTGGCGGTGTATTTGTAGAAGTTGAAAAGACCAAATCACTATAGAAAACAAAAGGTTGGATGTTTGTAGCAGTTACTTCTAGTCGCTACACAATTGTGTCGTGAATTGTAGCAGTTTTTGAGGCAAGAACCGCTATAGAATACAAAAGGTTACATGTTTGTAGCGGTTTTAGACAACGGCTACAAAATATCACGTTGCTCGAGGTAGGGTTTCATACTTTGTAGTGGTTGATGTAGTGATTTTGTGGAGAATCGCTATAAATGTCATAGCTATACAAACGCTGCCAACCCTCTTTTTTCTACTTTTGGCAAATTCCTTTGGCACACACTCTAAGAAGTTTTCATTAGATTTGAGGTTATACTTGAAGATCTAAGGAGTTAGGCATTCGAGGTTAGTTAAGTTACTTATTTCAATTTGTTTTTGAGCTTTGAATAGATTTGTTTATAGTAATTTTATTTTATTTAAATATATTTTTGTAATATTTATGAGTTTATGAGCCTATTTTGTCATGTGTAATATGTTTTTTTAACCTATGTTTTTTTATTATTTTTCTAATCTGTTTCAAGCCTATTTTTAATCTATTGGTTATTATTATAATAATTTTTTATAAATATTGGTTAGGCGTGAATGTAATTTTTTTCAATTGGTTAAGTGAGAGTTTATAATCAATTATATTTGTAGTTATTTTCGTATTCAAAAAAAAAAAAATTTGCATTAATATGACAAGTGAATAATTGTAGTTATAATGTCTTCCGGAAAAGACAAGGTGAAAAGGAAGGCGATAGATGAGCGTCCGCCTAGAGGAACCCTTCTGCGGGAATCGGGGTAATAGTCAGGGTAGAGAGCACCCCAGAGGTCGACATGTCCCTACAGTACCACAACAGGTGACCTCTACAAAACTGGAGCAAGCACAGCAGGCCCAACCACAGCAAGCGACCCCACCAGAGGTGCCTATTCAATCAAAGGAGTTTGATATCAATGTGAGCAACTACGAGGATCAGGGGGAATTTGATATCAATTTTCCCTTGACGGAGGTGAAGCGGTTCCTTGATAGCGAAGAGACTAGGGATCAAAATCACCTACAACAATCGCCTTCACGGTCAATCGAGTTTGAGGCACAAGTTCAAGGTAAAAAATTCCTTTAATAAGTTAATATTTTAATTAAAGTTTAAAATTTTTGACCAATTGTGCCAATGAGCATAGGAACATCACCACCAGGAGACTAGACATGGCCGCTCTAAATAAGCTTGGCCCGATGTTACGTGTAGTAGTTTCGGGAATGAGAACACAGACCAGACGATTGATAAAGATGGGGGGGTTGGTAGAGGAATAGAGAAATCGTCTCTACTAATCTGTAGATAAGTATAGGATAATGCCTTTGGAGACATTGATGGAGGTCATGCCTGATGGCATTCCACCTAATGATTGGGTAAGATTTGTCCAATACAGGAGGAGCCCAGCAGGACAGATAATTGTTTTTAATAATTTATAAAAGAAAATTATTAAAATTCGATATTAATTTTGTTTTTGCTTTTGTAGGCTATTTCGAGAGAAACACCAGAACGAGGGCACCCGAAGATCCATTGCACGAGATTGAAGACATTTACCGTCACCTACACCAATTGGTAACTTTTACAATTAAATTAATTGTAGTTTAATATTATAAATTTATTGTTTTATTGTTCATAATAATAATTTATTTTTTTAATTGTATTTGGAGAAGAAGGCTGAGCGAGAGAACCGTTGGATGGACTACGGGGAGCTATTCATTGTTGTATATAGACAACAAGGCGATAGTGCAATCTCTTAGCACGTAGAGTAAGCCATTGTAAAATATAAACATTGTTTTTTTAAAAAAAAAAAATATGTCTAATTTATTTTAATTATATAAATTTCTTAATAATTGAAAAATAAAATATGTATGGCATGAGCGGATTTAGCATACAAGTTGAGCCGAGAGGGTCCCAGGTGATGGAGTCTTAGGGGTCGTTGTGGATCTCACTACTCCTCCGAAAGCTACTATGAGACCGGTTGAGCACGCTGGACGCTATAGGGGTTTGGGATAGGCGCTGGTCAAACATGGTCTACGACGGGAGTAGTGCATCGATGCTAGGACTTCTCGAGCAAAAAAAGACATTGGGGTCTTTTTTGACATGTGGCTTTTTCTTAAACCTTTTTAAACAATTTTTTGCTAATTTGAGCTGAGGGGGATTTTTCCCTTCAATTTTTGTGTGTGTGTTTACAATACTTGCACAAGGCCTCTATTTATAGGCCTTCAAGAGTCTTGCTCAAAAAACCACAATTAATAAAAATAACTTAGAGAGAAAGTTGGCTTGGAAAACAAGTTTGTTTAGATATGAGTCAATAGACATCTATATAATTAATATTTAGGGATAGGATATTTGTCACTACTAATGTCACTACCACTTTTTCATTATTAGATCGAATCTTAATAGGAGGTAGAAATGATAAAGGTAAATGAGATTATAATCTAACAAAAAAAAGTGATAATAACATTGATAATAATCAAACTTAGTAGTGACAATATCTTGTCTCTAATATTTACAACAATAGCAATGGCAAATTTTTAGTCAAACTATGTTAAAAAAAAAAAAAAAAAACTAACGGAATCCCGCGGGGGAATTTTTTTTTTAAAAAAATGTCTACTATTTTTTTGGTGGGAACATTGCTAAAAATGCTTGTGAAAAAATTTATTGTTCAAAAGTACCTAAAAACTCAAGACCTTGAGCAGATTCAACTCTTATTTAGTTGTGTACAATATATCCTTAATCATGTGTAAATATCGTCAATTTTATATATAGTTCAAGATATGTTACACAACTAAACAAATGCTGCACCAGCTAAAAATACGATACACTTGAACCGTAAAACAAATGTTAGTTACCTTTGAACAATAAAGTCAACAAGGGTAAATACTTTTCAGCGATTTTTCTTTTTCTGATTAATTGCCATGCTCATGACGTATAGAAATAATAATAAACAAAGGGAACTTAAATATTTGGAACAGTATACGTGCTACACAAAATGAAAGTGTGGCAAGATATTTATTATTATTATTACTATTATTGAAATCAATGCTTCCCAAAATTATGTTATTAAAATAATGAAGTTCTTTTATGATTTGATATGTGATGCATATATATGGTTCACAAAAGTAGACACGTCATTAAAATAATTGAAATCAAAAAGCTGTCACGGTGCTCATCTAAAAATATGCACATTTCTATCGTATATGCTTTAATAAATAAATAAAGAGAAAATTGCTGAAGAATCGCCCATTGCAAAATGCCCTCTATGAAAGTATTTGAAAGTTTTGAGCAAAAAAAAAAAAGTATTTGAAATTTGTTTAAAAATATGATTGCAACATATTTTCCGTGGATCCAATTCTTTTTTACTGTGTATAACCTATGTTCAACTGTTTGTAAAATAAAAGATATATTACATATAATTAAATAAGAGTTACACTCGCTTAAAGATTTGTTATTTTAAGTACCTTTAAGAGATAAATTCAAAGAAAAAATAGAAAAAAAAATCCACCTTCGAAAACTTTATCCATGAGAAGGACATTATAAATTTTGATATGTAGAAAGTAACTAGTATGCAGATATTGTATACACAGAGAATCGTAATTATGATTTAAATTGTCTTTAACATTAAAATTTTAAGGGTTAATAAAATCATGGTCTCTCAAACTTGTCTTCTTTTCTTAATTAAAGTTTTAAGGTTCAAGTATCAAATGGATATCGTTGACCAAGGTGCTACTAAATTTAGAGGGAACTAAGAGGTCATCATATAAATTAAGGTTAAGGTGAAAATTTTTTCTGAAAGTTTTTGCTAAGAAATAATATTATTCTGAGTTTTTTAAAATTTATTGCCCTTTTTGTTGAAAAAATAACAATCAACATCAATTTTTTTAATAACTAACGTTAGTTTTTTAACGGTAAGAGAGACAATATTAATAGTTTTAAAACTTATGGGAAGACATTAAACCTGAAAAACTTTTAGGACAATATGAATTTTTAGCAAAAACTTTCAAGACAAATTTATACTTTAACCCTATAAAATTTTAACCCTATAAATTATTCTGGTTTGATGCAGTTTAATGATGCAGAAAATGTAGAGACAACTTGGATAACCCAATCCAGCAGCAATTTCAGAGAGGAGGTAAAAAAGGGGAGGTTTAGAAGTTTAAAATAAAAATAAAAGTTTTATGACAAAACTCAAATAAAAGGGATAATATAAGAAAATCACTTAAAGAGTTAAAAGCAAGTCATTAAATTTTGTGGTGAAAGTGTGGTCCAAGACCAACGATAACAAGTGGTCAGGCCCAATATTAAAAAAAAAAAAAAAAAAAAAAAAAAAGCCGACAAGGCATGCTTTAATTTGTTTTTATTTTTATTTTTATTTAATAAAGGGTTTTTTTGGACCTAGGTAAACACCTGAGGGTTATAGACGGCTCGTCCTGCCCAACATTGTATCACCTAGGAAGAAGAGACTTTGCCATGCCCTTGAATCGTGGGTGAGTCAACCCTTTCCTAAAGAAGGGTTTTCCTTTAGGGCGTAAAGAGTTTTAATATCTCCAAATAAGTGTGTAGATTTTAAATTTAAAACATGCCAACCAATAAGTTGTTGACTCAGAGGGTAAGTGGGCATCATCTGTCAAGAGAAAACACAAATTTAAATCCCAAAAAATCAACATGTTGAGAGATGTGAGAATCATTCACTCTAATTATCTTAAAAGAATAATAAAAAAATGGTTAAAATATACTTTGGCCTTTTAAATTTACATAAGGTATATTTTTTACCCCTTAACTTTATAAATTATACTTTTAATCTTATAAGTATAATATCGTTAATGTTCCTAATAAAAAATCTTGACATATCAAATTCAAAGAATGATTTTACAAACTTGAGTGGTGAGTATGTAATTAAATACTATTAATATTAAATTTAAAATATGTGTAAATTCAAAAATATATATATAAAAAACAAATGAAGAATCAATATCAAAATCTCAATTCCATTAAAACAATTTATTTAATAATCTAAATATAATATATTAAAAATTAAATATATTTTGTCAGTTACAGTCATAATTTGACTTTTCTATGTCAATATATTCTGTTAATAATATTAACTGTGTAAAAAATATAGGATTAAAAGTATACTTTATAAAATTAAGGAACCCAAAGCTTACTTTAGATAAAACTTAAATGACTAAAAGTATGCTTTAATTAAAAAAAAAAAAAAACATATCATCATGATCATTGACTAAAATAATAAAGCCATCTTAATAATAGAAAAATACTTCATACGGTCATAATATAAGAGGCTTTACTAATTTATAGAAGACAATATTTTAGATCAAATTATTCTTTTAGAAGCGCACTATATTGTGGGTAAGAGGGAGTAATTATAATTATTTCATAAATAATAATTACAATTTTATTCTATACACCTTTAGTTTAGACAATAATTTAAGTTCATTTGCTTAATCACTGGCTCATTTTTTTAATTAACTCTTTTTATGACTAATAACCCAATCGCAAATGACGGTGATGCTGAGGACGGCAGAAAGGACAAAATGGGTATTATACGGTTGTATTAAGGGTTGTTCCGTAAATTGAACAAATCTATGAGAGGACGATTCGGAGATTCCCGGGTTATCCGTACACAATGTCTCTCAAATCCCCATGCGGATCTTCGTCCACAAATCTTGGGATTCGTGAATGATCTGACCTGTCTACATGTTGAAATGACAAATTTACCCTCCAATACTTTTCCTAATTACGAAGAGTGCCATAGAGCGCGTGTCTCAGGAAACTCAGAAAAAGCTTACAGGGGTGGCTTTATCGAGAAAGTCGCTATTATTGATTGAGACAGAGAGAAAGGCCTGCGGTGTGGGCTGGGGAAGAGGGCCTCTTTATTTCCCTTTCTGTCTATTTCTTTCTATTTTTTCATTTATTCCGTTAGACTAATCCTAACTATTGAAATTTAATATTTTATAAAAATATTATTATGATATTAAATAACAAAAAATTTAAATAAATAAATTTAAATCAGAAAAAAATTATTTTCAATAAAAATATTATAGTTTTTTTAATCTTTTATAAAACATTAAATCTCAACTATTAGAATTGGTCTACCGATACAAATGAAAAATAAAATAAAATAGAGAAAAGTGGATAGGAAGAAAAATAGTGAGGCTTCTGTTCTGCCGTTTGGTTATTTTGAAGCAGCCCTTTTTATGGTAAATCTCAATCACTATTGTTTTCTTACCTTTATTTTCCCACTTCTTTTCTCCCTTTTACTTTCCAGTTTCTTCCACAACTTTGTCACTTTCTCTTCTCAAAGCACAATTCCTCTCAAACTTCAAAACAATCTAGGCTTAGTTAACTAGTGAACTAAGGAAACTTAACTTATAAAATGTTGGATTTTATATTGTTGCCCATCGTTTTGAATTAAATAAGAATAACAATATATCAAATTTATACTTTAGCAACTTTATTTCATTAGCTTATGTGTAGCTTATAAAATACACACACACATCTATATTCCATTTATTTGTAAGTGTATTAAAATATTATCATTTTCAGGTTATATATGAAGATTCTTATATATTTTAATTATGACTGGGTTGATCAAGATACAATTATAGTTTTGATCATTTACTATATTGAATTGCTGTCTGGATTTGTTTTTAGTTCCTTGTTAAAACTACCGTGTTAAATATAGAACTCCCTCTATCCTTAATATAAGATATATTTGTCAAATTTGATTAGATTAATAAATTTAATTGAGTTAGTTTTTTTTTTTTTTTTTGTCCACCCGGTTCACGGAGCTTTGCCCCGACTAATCCGGATCGACTCGCGTTACACACCGGCTATGATGGAAGAGTCTCCCGGTAGGTTTTTTTTGCATTCTCAAGGCTTGAACCCGAGACCTTGCTTAAGCGACACAAGCCGTTTATCACTTGAGCCAACCCCCGTTAGTATAATTAAATTAGTTAGTATGACATGTGTTTGTTAACCATCTTCTTAGAGCATGTTTGGCAGGGCTGCAGGAGGGGAAAAAGGCCCAATGATAGTGAGAAAAGCCCAAAGAAGGAAATAGAGGCATTTGGGATAGCTTTTGTGAGTGATGAGCTTCTAAAAAAAGTGACTTTTTCCATGAGTAACTTTTTTTTTTTTAGCTTCTTGCGTAACTTTTTTTCAATTTACGGAAAAAAATGTAAGGGATAGGTGATATAATAAGTAATATACTATCAAATAGACATTTGTATGCATTCTAATTTATCTATTATAATATTTTTAATTAAGTACTTTAGAATTTTGTAATTTTTTAATACTAATTTTTTTTATATCAATTTTAAATTTAATCTTTTGTATTCAATTATTACAATATATAAAACTAATATATATACATATGTGTGTGTGTGTGTAATATTCAATAAGATTCATGTCATTTTCAGTATTTTTCATCTCAAATAATCATAAAACAAGAACCCATCTGAAAAAAAAAGTCACTTCTGTCACCGCTATTAAAAACACAAATCATATATATAATTTGACTTTTCTAGAAAAAGTACATCTAAAAAAATCACATTTATCACCACTATCCTAAACGGGCACTTAGGCCCTATTTGTTAGAAAGAATTGGGCCGAGGAAAGGGAACACGGGAGAGTTCCCCCTTAAAAAACACATTTGGCACACCACGATTACGGTAAATAAAGTTCCCGCACCTGGTTGATTTCCCACTAATGTGGGAAAGTGAATTCCTTTTCAAATTAGAGGGATCTCATAAAGTTCCAGGGAGAGGAAATTAATGGGTCGAAAAAGCCCCTGTAAACAGATATAGCAGACTAAGCGCAATTTCATGGCCGCTTGCTTCGATTCCAGGCATCACCAAAACCCACCGACCCTCCCCGAAAAAGCTAAGCGGCCTCCAATTCGATGATAAGTCGAGCAACTCTCTGAAATTTTGCCGACCCTCTTGCTTCGATCGTCTCTCCACTGTGCCCGGTTGTAGAACCCAACATAGAGCCGAAAACACCCACCACAGCCTCCAATTCGATGATAAGTCAAGCAACTCTCTGAAATTTTGCCGACCCTCTTACTCCAATCGTGTCTCCGCTGTGCTTGGTTGCAAAACCCAACCCAAAACCCAAAACACCCACCACAAGGTTCTCGAGAAAGTTGACCAAAACGACCGCGAAGAAGAAGTGGAACAACATGAATAAGAACAAGAAGACGATGAGTGGCTGAAGCTGCGGCGTAGTTTGGTTACTATCCAATTTTTCGTTCGAACACGTTGTCCCTTTAGTGCTTTACGTTCGAACCTAATGCCAGCGTTCGAACAGTTTAGGGGCATTGTGGTAATTTGACCTAACATTCTCACATAACCAACACACAATTCTTCATACCAAATATTTCATTTTTTTTTCAACTTAAGTTCCATTCCCTAGTATGCCAAATAGCTCACATTTTTATCTTCCCTCCTAATTTTTCATTCCTTTCCTTTCATTTTCATTTATTTCTTTTCCTTCCTCAAATCTTCCCTGTACCAAATAGGGCTCTAATTCCCCGGCTTCCTCTCTTCCTTGATTATTGTTTAGAGAGTATCGATAAGGGTAAATTAGAAAAAGATTGATAAATACAAAAATTATGTATTGTATTTAGAATCAAAATCAATTCCCCAAAATATTTTTTAGATTAAAGATAAGAGGGTAGCATTTAAGAACAAATCTTTGTGCGTGGGTGTAATTCAAGCATTTTAGGATTTTGAATCCTCTCATGTAGAGAGCGGGAATCGGGGCACGGCCCTCCGGGGCTGGGCCCTACGGCCGGCCCTCCGGGGCTTGGAAGAACGAAAATGTCGTTTTTCAAAGCTCGGCCGATAGTATCGGGGCGTAAGGTCGGCCCTACGGCCTAAAAAATTAGTATTCCAAATTTTAACTATTTTTCTTCCGATTTTTTCTAGAGAAATATAATTAGTAAATTGCAACCATTAAAATTCTAATCTATCGATAAATATTATTAACATTAATATCTAAACAATACAAATCATCCAACAAATAAGCACATTCATTAATTCATAACAAAAAACAAACCATTGCTTACAATTGACTCACATAAAACATAAGAAGCATTAAACTAAACAAGATTAGATGACTCACATAAAATATAAGAAGCGTACAACTATCTTTGTCAATTGTCACATTCGGAGTATAGTTATTATGTATTTATGTAGTTGTACTTAGATGGATAAATAACTCTATAACATATAAAATACATAGATAAAGGCCAAGTAATTAATTTTTTTTTTTTAAAAAAAAGATGCTACGGTGAAAGCGGGACTAACGCGGCGGCCGAAAGCCTGCGGGGCCCCTACTGAACAAATTCAAAATTCGACGATTTTTTAAGCCCGAGCCCTACGGGGCGGGGCTTAAACGAAAGCGGCCCGACGGGCTCGGCCCGATTTCCCGGCTCTACTCTCATGGCATGATCATGCAATATTATGTACAAAAGACTAGATAAACTTTTACATAATTTAAAATGAAATTATTAGTGATAATTATAAGTAAGACTATTTACTGTAGTATTATGACATAAGGGGGAGGGAGAATCCAAATAAACTCTAATTGAAATACCTAAATTCAGATTCATTCTTAGACTTTTAACTGATCTTTAATTCAGCCAAGATGCCTGATTAAGAATTTCTGAATATTATTCAAAGACTAAATTACCCCTCTAATTAAAGAGAAATATTTGGATACCCTTATTAAAGCAGTGGCTCACCTATGCTCTAGCTAATGAGAATGCTCCAACTCAAGTGATTTTAAATCTATTTGGCAGCCAACTACATCTTATTATTTTTGTGGGGATATTAATTGCCCTCAATTTTATTGTTCTAAAAATTAAAATTTCCTTTTTCTCAAACTCTCTCCCTTCTATCTTAGTTTCATCTCTGATTCTCTCACTTTTTCCATAAATTGACAACCTTTTTTCAAGAACCACCATTGAAGCGCATCCTTAATCTCTCCCCATTTCATTCCAAGATTTCCAACCATCAAAATCCAACTGAAGTTAAAAAGAAATACCCTGAAAGCTAGAAGCCAAATGCCTTTTTGCTCCATTTGAAAAAGAATAGCATGAGAATAAAAAAAAGTTTTATTTTTTACAAAGAGATGGTTTCCAAAGGAATAGAGAGGGAATGGAGTACCTAAATATTTCTTTCTAATTAAAGGGGTATTATAGTCTTTAAATAAGATTAAAAATCCTTAATCAGATAAAAGACCTGATTAAAAATTTGTTAAAAGTGCGGACTTTTTTTTTTTTTTTTTTTTTTTTTTTGTGATACATGAAAGGTTTTGAAGGGGTTCGACATCGATCTCTCTAACCCGAGGGGGTGCGACATTTCTTTGAAAGACTTAATGGAGAACTTACGAGATCGCCCTCTACCAGGAAATCCGATTTAAATTTAGGTGTTTAAATCATTTTATTAGGAGAAAGAATTCATACCCCAAAATGCCCATAAAATACTAGGCTAGTGGGAATAATGAAGGGGCCCCATTTCAACTTGTAATAAGAATATGGCCCAATAATCAAATTCTGGGCTAGTCTTAAATATTTTTTGGGATATACGGACGACCTTCATTTGACCAAAATAAAAGAACTACCATTTTATCGTGTTTGTTTTGTATTAGTGTATTTTGATTTTAACCCTTTAACTTCATACCACCTCTCCTCTTTAATGTAAAACATCCTCCATAGTGCAAATACATTATAAACGATATTTTAGATTTTAAAAATTGAAATAATTTTTTTTAGTATTTTAAAAATGAAGGGATATTTTTATGGGATTTTTCCGTTTATTTATTGGAAGTAAATGATATAACTTATTATTATTATCATTACTATTGTTACTTGTGCTGCTTGGAATATTAGAGAAATAATGTTTTCACTAACAACTCTCTTTATTTATTTTTTTATTATCGGATTGGTTTTTAATGGTTGGGATTTATTATTAAGAATATTATTATCATTTAATATTTTATATTACCATAGTATTTTTAATGTAGTATATTTCAAACATTGAAAGTCAATTCAACTATTTTAAAAAAAATTAAATAGATAAAAAGTGAACTAGCGAGAGGATTTACTTTATGAAACATATTGATGTGGTGGTTTGTAGACCTAGAGTCAATAATTCGAGAAATTGACAAGGCCAATATGGTAATTTGGAGTAAGATGTGAGTGAGTGGGGATAGTGATGAAGGGACAACGAAGCTTGGATCTGACAGCTGCATACCTTCCTAGGGCTTTGTCACGGACAAGCAATGAATTCTAATAATAACCAAACAAAAAAACAATTCTAGTAGTTATAATTATGATGATCAGGAGTCATGATTGGGGACCGTAGGTTAATAATGAGGAAAAAGATTAGAAAATAACGTTTGAATTTTAAAATATTAAATCATTAATTTTTTTATAAAAATAAGTTATCAATTGTTATATCCTTATCATTAATACCTATATTTTTATAAGTAACAAGATTAATTTGAGATTTTAGAGTTTAAATTAGGTGAGCGTGAAAGCCCATAACTTATGGGTCTTCCCATAACCTGAGTGCAATTAGGTTATTTTGAGTTTGTCCAAAAAAACCATAATGGGACGGGTTAGAATATCCATTTAAAACTTAAATGAAGCGGTATAATATGCAAAACCTACGAGCTACCCATACCCGCCTATTTAGTGGTATTTTTTTAGGGCTCTTTGTTTTTAAAGATGGTTTGCACTTATATGTGTTCAAAATTGACTATTCAAGTAAATCTTGAAGATGATGGTGAAGAATGAAGCATGCTATATTGTTAATCTTTGAACTTGTAGTGTTGTAATGTTTTCATTTAAAAGTTGGAGTTTGAATATCTAAATTATGTTATGATGATATTTATCTAAATTTATGTTGTTTTGTGTAAATTGTGATTATTAACCTTTGAAGATGTAAATTTTAGAATTTAGAATGATGAATTTGGATGGATACTTAATGCTTATGTATGTTTTTTTTAAAAAAAATAAACTTGTCAAATGTAAATAGGTCACCCAAAAATTTGGTTAGCCCGCCCATTCATATCTTGCCCGTTTACATGATTAAAATGGGTTAAGGTGCGGGTATAGGCTAACCCATGCCGTTTAAATTTAAATGGATGAGTTATGGGTTAAGGCTCGGGTTGCCCAACTTGCCAATTACTACTAGTTTAAATAGTATTTTCTTGTTTTTTCTCTAAATTATATCGGATATTCATTTTTTAAAAAATAAAAAGTATCATTTGAACTTTAAAATCTCAAATGAGTGATTTCTTTCTAAAATGAGTTGTCAATTTAATATCTATACTTTTATAAGAAATAAGATTAATTTGAGATTTTAAAATTTAATTTGTATTTTTATATCTTTTTAAACTGGTATTTACGGATTATCAAACGATAAATAATTAAATATTTAGTATGTTTTTAAAGAAAGATTAAAAATTTATAAAATTGGAGAAGATATTAATAGATCATTAAATTTCATATATGTACCAAAATTAGAAAATGTGGGAAATAATTATTTTCTTAATATAAAATTTATAAGTAAAACCACCTTTAACTTAATATAGATATCAATAACTCATGGTAATTATATTACTAAAAAGATCGGAATATATTGATTGCATTAGAAAAAGAGATACTCATAGTGCATTGAGTATTGTCAGAAAATAATAAAAAAGTATGGTGACTGCTCCCTTCTATTTTATGCAAAACTGAATCCAATGCCGTGACCACTGAGATTGGGCCCCACTCAATCTACATGACGTACTCTGCTGCACCTAATCCCCTGCATGCTCCCTCCTACCCCCTTATTCTGTACCCTCATCATCCCACTGCTTGTATTAAAGCAGCTTCACCATTTTTTAGGTGGTCCCCACTCTCCCAGTTACCAGTGCAAATTTGACTAAAAAAAAAAAAAAAAAAAGATTTGAAATTGTATATTAAATTAAAAATTGAAACCATAGCAAAGTACTAAAAAGAAATTGAAGCCATAACAAATACCTGGATTAAAATCATGAAAATCAATTGCTGGAAAAAAAAGTCATGAAAAAAAAAAAATGTTATCACATAAAGTTATAATAAAAAATAGTACTACTTCACATGGCCTCTAATATAAAAGCTAATTAACTAATTTTAATAGATTTAAAAAGATAAATTAATTAGTTAATTTGAGCAAATGTAACATGATATCTCTAAAATATTTTTGTATAACATTAGATGATTTAACAATTTATAGGTTGAGAAAATTAGTTTGAGTGAAAACAATAAACATATGAGATTAAATGAATTCAAATGTTATATTTTTGGTAGCTCTTATATTAAAAATTATATGTGCTATAAAACAATTAATATTCATTAAAAAAAATTACAGGATATATACAAATCTTGAAATGGGTTGGCCCAAATGGCCCAGTCAAGCCATTAGATCACATAAGACGTCCACTTGCAAATGAGAACTGGTTTTATGAATGAAAGCCCACATGTTTCACTCCCGAATGTGAGAGTTGCCCGTAGGAATGTTACCAGGATGAAGATATTCTTACATATGTGCCTAACAAAAAGTTTCAATAATTTATACAAAAAAAAAAAAGGTTTCAATAATAAGATATGAGAGAAATAATTTGTTTAAATTTCTTTTATTGGCCATATATTAATTTTTTTTAAATATTTTCATAAAATTGTGAATTTTGTTGTGTTTCAAAAACAAAAGTAATATCAAAACACAAATTTATAATACATTTGAAATGGCAAAAAAATATAGCGCTAATTTATACAATACATGTCAATAACAAGTTCAATAATCGTGGTTAGACTTTCAAAACTGTACACCTTTCTCACAAGCTCAATGATAAAATTAGTATGTGTAATGAATTAGCAAGTGGTTGGGGGTTCGATCCTCAACTTTTGTGAATGGAAAGCACCATGTGATCGGCCTTCTACCGTTTCATGCGTCTGACGTTAGGGGCGAAGGATTAGTCTCATGGTTGTCGGTTGTGGGGATACCTTGCGTAAGAGAAAAAAAAAGAGCCTCTTTGGATGAGCTTTTTTTAAAAAAATAAAAAATTCATTTTTTAAAAAAATAAAGTTTTTTTAAAAAAAAAATTAATTTATGCGTTTGGATGAGAGCTTTAAAAAAAAAGTAAAAAAAATAATCCAAAATTCTCCATTTTTGTAAAGCTTCAATTTGCGGCTTTAGAAAAAAAGCAAGTGCAAAAGAAAAGAGAAAAAAAAAACAAAAAAAAATGACCAGTTATTCTTTAGTGATTTATTTTGATACAAATTATACTTGATTTTCAACAAAATGACAACCCCACCCCACCACAATTTTCCATCTCACTCCCTATTCGCTCCTCTCGATCTCTCTCTCTCTCTCTCGGAGTTTCTTTCTCAATCTCACTGACACTATGCTCCTGTTCGAATTCGTCATTGTTTTCCCTTATTGTCCATCTTTTGATCCGATTTTGTTCTATCATTAATGTTAAAATATAAGGGAATAATTGGTTAGTTAATGAATTAGTTAGAGTTGGTTAGAGAGTTAGTTAGGGCCCTAGTCTATATAAAGGGGGTCTTAGGCCTAGCTAATATGATCAATGTGTATCACTATTATTCTTTGTAAGAGCCTCATTGCTCTCTTCTTAATAATACAATGAGATTCTTCTTCTTCCTTTTCTTAATTATCCTCTCCATTATACTTGTTAACATGGTACCAGAGCATACAGGTTACTTTTCTTCTTCCATGTCGGCGGCCCAAAGACGCACGCCGTAAGGCCAAGACAAGAGATCCAGACCAGCCCAAGGTTTTGGCGTAGAATCAAGAATGCGCTGAAAATCCAAGAAAATAAGTCAGTCAAAGCCCACGTTTCTGCCCAAGATTCAAGATAGCCCCTTATAATGTGTGGCTCAATTGGCACGTGAAAGAGGATTCTGAAGAATTCCAACGAGCTAGCTCACACACAGGGTTGAGTCACATCAAAGACAGAACCCACGTGAAGGCACGGTGCACGAATCGAATCACGATTTCTTTCTTCCTCAGATCCACGGGTTTCCACGAAGCAATTTTTTTTTTCCTTTCTCAACTTCGCGAGTTTGGTGTCGCCGAGTCATGATTCCTAAGCACCACCATTGCAATCACCGTCCACCGCCACTTCCGCCTATCTCACCATCGTTTCCGCCAAATATTGACGGACGCAGACTTGGAGCTTGGCAGGTGGTGAATCAAGATCCGGTTCACATTGAAGGACACCCGACTTCATGATGCACGACTCAACGGACATTGGCCAAGATAAAGAAATCGATTGAACCCGTGGGACACTCTGATCTTGGCGACAGATTCGCCATCAATCAAGGCAAGAAAACTGGAAAGCGTTTGAATTCCTAGCCTTCCCCCCAATTTGATGCAACAATCACGATCAAGATTGACAAAGATTTTGAGCTCATCGCGATCACACCAGAAATCTGGAGAAGCACTTGAGTATTCAGGGTTTCTATGCACGAAAGGCTCTCAACGGCCCTGAGGTTTTGCTTCAGGCTCGATTTGACAGTGAAGAAGATCCAACCAGAATCCCCACGTTGACGGCGCGACACCTCCAAAGAGGGGAGAGATCGACGCCAGCCATAATAAAAAAATCGGATGACTCACACACGCGAGACGCACGAAAGGCTTCGCCCCTGCGATCTTCGGCAAGAATAAACGGAAGACCCACGAAAGGCCATCTGCCCCTGCGATCTCCGTCGACCATAATGGAGTAGAGTAGAGAGCAAAGACAGGCCTCCTCCTCCAGGTCATGCAATTCATCCGCGACAGAGCTGAGAACCAAGAACGACTGAACAACGGCAAACACACGAAAGGCGACTGACATAGCTCACGCCCCTACTATTTGGACCGAGAACCATGAACCAAGATCAAGACACACGAAAGGTGATCGAGCCTTCTCATCCTCGCCCCTATGATCAAATAGGGCTATAATGAAGAAAGTCACGGTAGATCTTGGTGATCAAACGGATGGTGGATCTTGGGTCAATCATAAATTGATTAAACTTCTCAGTAAGTATTTGCATTTCCATAGTTAATTCTGCAAGAAGTACAAGACCCGTTAAATTTCCTTAGATATTTGCCAAGAAACATTGTCACGGGAGATCCTCACTTCAGTATTCTCTTATCTTCACACGGTGCCGTTGGATGCCATTATCTTTGACATTCAAGTTGTTTCTTTTGAGTTCCTGTTGTTTCCTGAAAAATCATAATTGGGTGTCAAGGTGATTAGAGCTTCGAATCAATGCTGTGGTGATATGTTCTCATTGCCATGCGGTGGCAGAGGATTTTGCTAAGTCATCATGGTTTTTGCTTCAACTTCTTTGTTTCTGAGTTTAGTCCCTATTTGCGTTTTAGAAGTGGGTACAACATGGCTCAGTTTTTTCAAGAACATGCGTCCAGGTTTTGGTTTCAATGGTAATATTGTTCTGATGATTTAGAACATAAAAATGTCATCCATTTGTTGGATAATTGCTTTTATGATTCTGGTGGTGTTGATTTGGAATCACATAATAATGTGAAGATTGTTGAGGCATCAAAGTCTTAAGATGTATGAAATGGTGATATAGATCCGAGTGAAATCGATCTTTTATGCCATTGTTGATCTTTATGCTATATGCGGCAATTTGTGCTTTCTTTGAGGTGGTGTTTGATCGGCTAGACAATAAGGATTTGGTGGCTTGGACAAAGGTAGCGGGGGAGGTGCTAGTGTGATTTATGCTTTGATATGGTAGGAGACCTTGGCTATGCATCGAGCTTGGAAATTATGCGAGAATATAGTGGGGCACCAAAGGCGGAAGTGTTACGGTATGCTAGAGTTGTGATTGATTGTGCAAGTTTGAACAACCTTGATGGCCGAGAGAGAGCCCTTGTGATTGGAGGAGGAATAGCTAACTTTACTGCAAGCATCATGAGGATTAACATGGAAAAGAATGTCATGAAGAAGAAATTGTGAATTGAAGAAATAATTGTGTTGAAGAATTGATTGTATTGTTTTGTGATTGTAAAACTATTCAATTTGATTCACCTTATCCCCTTATTTTTGTTGTTCAAGTTGAGCACATTTAAAATAAATAGTGTTCAAATTGAGGGGGCGTGTTAGAATATAAGAGAATAATTGGTTAGTTAATGAATTAGTTAGAGTTAGTTAGGGCCCTAGTCTATATAAAGGGGGTCTTAGGCCTAGCTAATATGATCAATGTGTATCACTATTTTTCTTTGTAAGAGCCTCATTGCTCTCTTCTTAATAATACAATGAGATTCTTCTTCTTCATTTTCTTAATTATCCTCTCCATTATACTTGTTAACAATTAACATTACTATATTTTCTCACAGAAATTTCCCCCTTCTCTTTTCCATTGTCATGCTCAAGATTCTAGGGCTTTGATTTTCTCCACTCTTGCTTGCATTACATCATTCACTCGCATAGATGTCTTCGTGTCATTGTTTATTGAGTTTTAGGCTTCCATTTTTTGTTTAATCTGATTTTCGTTTTTGGTTTTGTTTTGAATTTTCGGTTGGAACTAGCAGATTTCTATTTCATTTTCTTTTCCTTAGGTTTTATATGCCCATTTCGGTAATTTTACTAATAAAAAAGTGTTTCTTTATTTTAACATCCAAACAGTTTTTTTTTTTTAAAATTTAAAAGTGATTTTTAAATGGTGTGTCTAAACATAAAATAACTTTAACTTCTAATTAAAGCATTTTTAAAAAAAGCAATGCACGAAAAATCATTTTCTTAAAAACCCATCCAAACGAGAAGTGGGTTCTGGTTAAAAGCATGTTTAGACCCAATTAGTGTGAGAGTAATTTAATCTCAAAAATTACAAAACCACTATCAACTGTTCTTTTTTTGATAAAAAGAAAAAGGAGATTGCAGTACAATAGTTCTCATAACATTCAAAGGGGAGCGGAATTTAACTAAGCATGGTCATTAATAATACTAATGTTTAAGAAGGAATTTATTATATGATAGGTAAAATAGCATCTACCAGACTACCACCCTAATGTTGTTTTGTAATAACATCTATCACTTTAATCTTATTTATAATGTATCCAACAATCCTCATATTGTTTTTCTAGTATGCACCATAAATAAGATTAAGGGTGTTGAATGCACATTAATCCTTTAGGGCCTGTTTATATCAAAGAAAATGTAGGAATAGAACAAAAAATATTTTGCCTCAATATGTTTGGTTTTCATTAGAAAAGAAAATGGGTTGATAGGAAAATTTTTGTTTGGTTGGAAGAAAATGAGGAAAATACCATTTTACCCCTAAGATTTTAATTTCTATGCCACACTCAAGTGTTACTCTATAACAAATGAGTGCCATAGATTAATTCAGCTTCCTCTTCCTCTGTCAAAATCAACTTCTACCGTTCAATTTCACTTTAGACTCCTGCTTTGTCACATCGAACACATTTCTGTCGTTGTATTCCCTCAGAAGCTCTTGATCATTCTCCACTTTTGCTTTATCACGGAACTTTTCACCAACGCACACACTTCCTTTTCTTTTGTGTCCAGATTCATCCTCACTGCATCAATATTTTTCTGCATGTCTTGAAGTTCTTTTTCCTTCTTCTTCAATTTCCCCTCGGTCTCATTTAATTTCTGCTTTCTTTCACTGAGATTCCTTTTACTTTTTTGATAGAATTTCCTCTTCTTTCTTCAACTTCGTAATTCCCAAATTCAATTCTGTTGATACTCATCCCCACCACAAAAATGGAGACCGATGACTCTCATCCCCACCCCAAAATCGGACACCGATGACGCTTATCCCTACGCCAAAGTCGTAGACCTCTGACACAACAAAAATGGAGAGCTTCCTCTGCAAAGGGACATTTGGGTCTTTGGTGGTTTTCCTAAGACACTGGAAAAAAATGGTGAGAATTCATTTTCATTCATCCGATTGAAAATTGGCAGGGGGAGGAAAATGATTTCAGACGGAATTTTGATCCAAACATCTGCTGCCATTGTAAAATCCACATTTGCCTATTCCATGGCGTCATTTTCCACGATTCAAACTACTTTGGTCTTTTTATTAAGTGCAATTTGGGAAAAAAATTGCTCCTTGTATAATAAATCGATTTAGAAAGTAATTAATGACATGTTACAATATTGCCCTCATTGAATATAAAGAAAAAGAAAAGAGTTATTTTATATTGGAAAGAGAGAAAAATTAGGGGGGGGGGTTGAGAATACTATTCATAAATAAGGGAAAGAGGTGTATTCACTAACTCTTCTCTCTACTTTTCCCCATTAATGAAGGTATAATTGGGAAAATACATTGATTTAAGACATATTTGATAAATTAACTAACTTTTTGTTGGTATATATAAGAAGTAAATAAAGTGGACTTATAAAAAAGATTACAGTGTACATGCTGAATTAATTTTTAAGTAGTGTGGACAATGATATAAGCAGCCAACATGACAGGATTATTAAAATCCTACGCAAGAACAGAGGTTTCATATTAAAAAAAAAGAATAGAAAATTTCCTGGAAAACCTACAAGGCTACAACAACTTCTGTTCAATATAGCACTTTCAGCACATTTGGATATAATAAACTGCCCATGATTACAACAAAATATGTAAAATTAGAGACAATTCAAGGGAAAAGATTTTAACTTAAAGAAAAGAAAGACATCTTCTTGCCTGTCTCACTTGAAGGCTTGATTTAGCTTCAGCATCTAAGAAAGCTGTGTTGGAAGAATTGTTCTATTGCGCCAAACGACATTAGGGTTCTTAATAAATCAGACTCACAATCTGTTAGGTATTTTAATGACAGGTCAACAATTTTAATGAAATGAGTTGGTGATGGCTTGGGGCCATGTGGGAGTGCATATAGTTAAACAAATTCATTTTAACAGTTAAATTAATATCCTTTAATAGTAGGGTACATTGCCATAATTTGAAAATTTTGGCAATATTACTGAACCAAATAAAACTTTCAGGCAAATTTACACCTTAACTTTATATGTGGTGTTCATTAAAAGATTTCAACAAATAGAAAATTTCATTTTTAATGCTGAATCTGAAATTCAGAAAGGTTATATTCAGCTCTAGAGACTGAAAAACCAAACATTTGCATAACAAATGATGTCTCTGATTGAAAGTTCTTATCATAACACCTGGGACCACGAATTAGCTTATAAAATCAGAGGCCTAGCTCACTAATCTTCAGTTTACATACTTATATTTGCATGCATATATGCTACTAGTAGCTCCAATAATAAAATTAAGTAGCAACATCAGTTAATATCCGAACCTTCATATAAGCCTCTGTTTGTTTTGTATCCATATAAACAGAGTATCCATTAATCCATATACATATACCTATTTATCTCCCTTGGAAGCATATTGTTTGAAGCTAATGATTCTCTGTTGCGTCTCTTTGGGGCTTCAGTTTCTGGTGGAGGACAACCATTTGCTTTCTTGCCACTCTTCCTGACGTCTCTCATCAGTGGCTCCAGTTTGATGATATATATGTATCTATACTTTCTCATGAATCGAGTCGTCTCCAATGGTCATTAATAAAGCATAATGATATTACCGCAAGTCAGAACTGTTCACTATTCCAAACATCGTATAAGCTCATGCTAAGGTTATCAGAACTGAAGGAAGTTAAAGAAGAAGATTGGTACTGCTGTTAGTCCCACATCGGGAACGATAGGAGTTAGAGGAGGTTGGGGTGCCTATAAAAGGGAACGAGACCCGCGATTACAACATACTTACCTGGACGGGGTCAATGGGTGATCAGGAAGGCCCATGGCCTAGGTTGGTGACCTCCATTGCACTTGGGAGGGGTGCCCACCTAAGGTCTCCTCAAGTAGGAGAGCCTACGTCATAATTTGTGGTAGTGGGGGCCTGCGTTCGCGCGGCCCCTACCATCTCCAGTTCTAAGCCAAGTTCATCGATGCTTGTTATCATGTAACCAAAAGCTCTCGTATCTGTTGTTTGAGCCATCTCTCACTTGATGTTTGTTATTGTTTATGTATTCTGCACTAATCTGCGTTTTACTCTTTTCATAAACTTTCTCTTGTTCTTGGGTTTTACAATAAAATGATTATGGAGCATTATTGTAAATTTTTACAGTAGTCTATGCAATCCCCTTGTGTTCGTCTTATGTTCAAGAAGGAATTGACTTTGCTCATTTTTTTTTTTTTTTTTTTCGTTTCTCTCATTTTCTTTTTGGTTTCGTTCTTATCTTTTACCTCAACATTGCGTAGTTTTAGGTAAATAAGGGAGGGGAGCACTTTTTTTTTATTTAAAAGAAAAACGATCATCCTGAAATATTTTTAAGTAAATAGTAAATTATTTTTTAATATACCTAGCACCCCGAAATAGTTTTTTGGTGGACCCAATTTAGAGTGTTGGGTGGTAGATGCTAGATGCCACTAAAAAAACTATTTTAGGGTGTTGAGTGTATTAAAAATTAATTCAATATATTGAATGTTATTAAAAATATTTTAGAATTCTACATATTCTTTTTATTTTTATTCTTATTTTTTTTAAAGTGCTCCCCTTTCTTTACCCCAAAACTATGTAATTTTGAGATAAATGATGAGAGTGCACGAAAAAAGAAAATGAGAGAAGCTAAATCTGTCTTGGAATCCAAATAAGATCATAGAAACTTACTTCCTAAAAGTTTGGCTCCTAACTAATTATTATGTATTTAGAAAAATAACATACCTAAATATTCCGATCGGTGTCCACCACCTTTAGAAGCCGAAGCTCTGCAAACGGTGAGCACCGTGGGAAGATTCGGTTTGAATCCGACCACTTGTTTGCACAAAATATTAGTGACCTTAGGCCACAAATGCTATTCAATATAAATAATGCAAACAAAAATATATATATTACCTTTGATCTTTAACACAAGCCCACTAACAAATCCAATAAAAAATTGATTTAGATAAGGAATTCACAACTTTCGTTTTTAAAGTAAAAAAATCATTTACTTTCTCGACCATTCACAAGTTTAGATAAAGAATTCATAAATTCAAATAAGAAATTGATAAGTTTAGATAAAAAAATTGTAACTTTCGTTTAAGTAAAAAATTTACCTACTTTCTTAGGTTATTCATAAGTTTAGATAAGGAATTCATACCTTAAAAAAAACCCTAAAAGCAAAGGTATGTTAATGAATTAATACAAGGCAAAATTATGATTTTATTTTGATTTAATACAATGAATTCATTATTTAAACTTTTCAATTTTTTTTTATCTAAACACCTAAATGACTTGAGAGAGTAAGTGAATTTTTTACTTAAATGAAAGTTGCGAATTCCTTAGCTAAACTTGTCAATTCATTATCGAACTTGTAAATGGCTTGAGAGAGTAAGTGAATTTTTTATTTAAAAAATGAAAGTGCGAATTTCTTATCTAAAGTTTTTTTTTTTTTTTTAAAAAATGGGTTTGAGTTAAAGATCAAATGTTAGTATATATATATATATATATATATATATATTTATTTGCATTATTTATATTGAATGTCATTCGAGACCCAATAGTCTCCAACGTACATTTTGTGCAAACAAGTGGTGGTTTCAAACTACATCCTCAACACTTTGGAATATTTATTCCTAAGGGACAAGAGCTCCGGCCATGGCCGGTAGAGGTAATTTTTGTAAATAAAAAAAATATGTAAGGGCAAATTGGTTTTTTTCTTTTTAATTTAAAAATAGAAAAATTGATCTGAGGTTATAAATATTCGAAACAACTTTTTATCTTTTAGAATTCTTAAAATTCTTTATTAGAGATTTTCCCTTTAGTATATTATATGTGGCCAAACTCCTCCTTAGTTTCTGACTTAGTCATTGATGGGCAGATCTACGTACCCTTTGGGTTCTAACAATATATAAGATTTCTATAATCTCAATGTGGGATTAATACGAGAAGCAACCAACAAATTAACCCAATGCAAGAGAGTTTGTTTCATTGCAAAACAAAAGGTCCAAATGACAATATTTTTTTACATTGATGATAATATGAGTACTATTTTTTTTTTTTTTTTTTTTTTTTTTTTTTTTTTTTGATCTTGAAAAGTTTAGGTGGGGTAGATCAGTACCACATCGAATCGGATACCTCTAGATTCAAAAAGCGCTTAGAGATCACCCTAGCAGGTATCAAACCTCCCCCCTTTTAGGGTGAAGGTCGACACCTTAGCCAATTGTATCTCTCCTCATTGGCTATTATATGAGTACTATAACATAATGGGCGGTTAACTTTTGGGAATTTAGGCCATGTTGGGCTGGATACGACTCGAATAGGGGTTGAGATTGGGCTTGTGTTAGCTTGTGAAGTGGGATTGGACAAATCCACTTCTACTTTGGTATTGTGTTTTCAATCATGAGTTTTGACATAAATTTTAGAGATAAAAATACTCTTATTTATAAAATTTTCAGACCAAAATCACCCTATAAATTTTGATATAAACTAGGATCACTCTCTATGGCCGTAATGTCCATCATCGTCGTTGGTTGTTGCTCAGCGTCTGGCCATCAATATCGGTGCTCTCAAAAATCAAAATGACATGAACTTTTCCTCGTAATGTTAGGAGATCCCGTAATGCACAACAAAAATCAAAATGACTTAAATAAGACAGTAGACTTAAAATTTGGACTTTCTCAACAAAAATACAAAAAAATTGATATCCAACAAGAACCGGCAACGTTACAAGTAACAAGAAAAGGAAAATCCAGGTAAAAAAATGAAAGAGTTGAAATGTTCGCGAAATGAACTTACAACTGTAATTGGATGATAGAAATTGATGATACATTTCAATGAGCTTTCAAATTTTCCTACCGTCGCTACAAATTTGTATCCTGAATATATATATATCAACGAAATTTATATTGAGATCTGCTAGATCAACTGCATTGATGATACTTTAACAAGAGTAAGGGAAAAAGAAACAAGGTCACACGATCCATGAAGCGAAGAAGCAAGTAAAAGGTAAATACTTTAATTGCTGTCCGTATATATATTTCCAATAAAAGCAGAGCAACCATTGACATACATGAAGATAATGATGTGAGGCACTGAGACTCTTTATTGACTTAGTGTTTGCAACAACATGACACTTCCAATGGACTTTGGAGGTAATGCCAAACAAGTTAAAAATTAGAGCTAACCTTAGCTGTTGTAAACTTGTAATGATGTGAGACTTCTCCACAAGGACAAGCATTTGCCACAAAATCCTTCAATAACTAGTGTTTTAGTTGTGTCACGCTGCTCTAAAGCTTTTAAAATTATCTCATCCTCGTAGTAAAATTATGTGTTGTTTGGAATGTGAGAATCGGAGGGGAAGGAGGGAAAAAAATTTATGAGTGGAATTTATAAAAATTATAGGAGTTGGGTTAAAAGTTTTAAGTAATTTTTCTTTATTAAAATCTTATAGAGAGAGAAATGTAGGACAAAAGATTTTGTATATATTTGCAAGTTCATTATCCCTAAAATAAGACCGCTCACTCCCTTCAAACTTTGTGAATAATAGGCTATCGAAAGTGTTCTCATGATAAGCAGAACTCCAGCACATTCCCCCCCCCCACACACACACACACAAAAAGATATCCTTTGCGTATTACGATCCGTCGGATCGTTCGCTGTTTTGGTGCATCCGTTCGTGTGACGCACCGGTTTGCTAGCAAGAGACGCAGGTCACTTACGTTCGTTCGTTTCCGTGCGTGCGTCGTGCGTTCGCACGACGCACTAGTGGCAGCAACAGATGACCCCGTCTGATCAAGAATTTTTGTTGTTTATAAATAGGGTGCCCTAGTCACAAAATTGCATCCGATTTTTTCTACATACACTCTTTCTGCATATTGCATATAATTTTGTGCGTTCTGAAAGCAGACTCTTTGGATTCACTTGGGCTTCAAATTGATAGAGCAATCTTTCTGAAGACGAATAATCCGCTCTATCCTAAGAGGCAATTGCTCAGAAACCTTTGGCATTCGTATTAAGGGAGCAAAATTGTCTTAAGGACACAACGTACGTTGGGCCCAGATTTCTGCATCGTTCATTACCATATTCGGCAGTCTTGTGAGTTCATTTATAGTTTTTTCATATTATACAGACTTGTTGTATGCTCTCATTATGTGCTATTTTCAATAATACAGATTCTTGTTGTGCTATATTATCAGTCTCTGTTTACTGTATCTTCAATTTCCACCTATTCAATACATTGGTAACAACATTTTTTGTGCCTCGAAGCTTGAAAAAACAAATACTTCAGAGTTACTATAAAATATTTAGTGTAACAGATGCACCTTACAAATTATTTCAGAGTGGTGAATACACCTAAATAATTGATGAAAGACTACTAGTGAGAGAGAAATGTATAAAATGATTCTCATATATGCTTTACGAAATAGCTTCATACAAGTAACTTCTATATGAGAAATACCTGTTAGGATATCTCTTGTTAGGCTAAGCTCAGTGTTGAGTTTACAACCTTACTTTAAGTTCCTTTACAGCTTATGAAACTCCATAGCCGTGCCAAACATGTAAAGAGAGAGAGACACAAGAATATCCGAACCTTCCTTCCTTCATATATGTATATATGCCTCTGTTTTGAATCCATAGAAGCAGAGATAAACAAAGTATCCATTCATCCATATGCCTATTTCTCTCCCCCTGGAATTTTTATTTATTTGAAGCTAATGATTCTCTGTCATGTCTCTTTTGGGCTTCAGTTTCGATAACGGAGAAGCCATTTGCTTTCTTGCTACTCCTCTTGAAGGAGATTGGTGTTGATGTTAGTCCCACATCGATAAGGATACAAGATAGAAGTGGGAGTGATGCCTACAAAACGGAACGAGGCCCGACGATTGCAAAATACTTACCTGGACAGGGTCAATGGGTGATCAAGAAGCTCCATGGCCTAGGTTGGTGACCTCCATTGCAATTGGGAGGGGTGACCACCTAAGGTCTCCTCAAGTAGGAGAGCCTACGTCATAATTTGTGGCAGCGAACGCCGGCGCCTCCCATTTCGAGTGTGAAGCTCTTCTTGTTTTTTTTCAAAGTAGAAGGTACAGTGTGTAGTTTGTTTTTGTTTGCACTTTTGGTGAGATGTGGGTTGAATAAATATGGTTTAGGATTGGAGTGATCAACTTTTTTGATGTTAATAAAATGGAAATGTGTCTGGCTAGAACAAAAATCTTAAAACAAACCTTGACATTGCCAGCATCTTCCAAGCACCTATTTACCTATTTTGATTTAGGGGCGTGTTTGATTTGATGGGATGGTGGCTCATACCACAAACCTTCCATCCTTTCCCCTCTTATACCCCATTTTCGTTTCCATCTAAATTTAGGGTTTTTTTTTTTTTTTTTTTTTTTTTGGGAGCCAAAATTTTGAATCATTTTACCATTATAATTTATATGATATTCTAATAGTGCCCTATAGTGAAAATTTTTATGACAAATTAATTATTATTAAAATATTTTATTATAAATAGATGTAAAATGAAAATATATTATCATGCAGAAATTATTTTTAACTAAAAAAAATATATTTTTAGGAATAAAAATTATTATAATTATAACACATGTTATTATAATATTAAATAAAAAGGGTTAACAAGCTATAATAGCTATGAACTTTTATAAAAAATGCATCCAACACCATATACATTTTGGATGTACAAAAATACTTAAGAACCTTAAAAGCGAGTCGAAATACCAGCACCGTTAAATATAGCCCAACACCGTTACATATACATATGCAAAAAGAATGTGGGCCTACCCTTGCACACGTGGTGTCCGGCCCCCACCCCAGGCGGGTATTGTCCCCTCCTCTAAGGGTTTTATCCCTTGGGAAATTAATTCCCTATCCCTTGGGAAATTAATTCCCAAGAGCGCCTCCCCAATGGCTCGAACCTTGGACCTGAGGCATAAGTCCAAAGCCTAAGAGCCACTTGATATCCATTACACAATGATATTGATATTTTTACTCCAATTTTAAACATTTATAGGTATTTTTACACATCCAAAATATATATGTTGCTAGACGAAATTTGGGTAAAAGTTCTTAGATATTTTTACACATATTCCCAATAAAAAAAATATTATAAGTAAATTTCTATGAAATAAAATTTAAACAAAATTATTTTTATAATTAAATAATCAATTATGAAAAAATCAAATCAAATTAAAAATATATTTTCATAAATAGAATTTATTATAATTATAAAATATGTTAATCTCACATTAAATAAAAATATTATTATAATTAAAAAAAATATTATTTTTACTAAATTTAAATAATAATATATTTTTATAAATAAAAAATGTACTATTATGAAATTAATTTAAAATAAAAATATGTTATTACAAATAAAACATATTATAGTTAAAAAAATGGGGTTAATGTTTATCTTTTCTTTGCGTGAAATTTTTTTTTTGTGTGTGACATTCACATAAAAGTGAGTAGGCCCCACTAATATTTTTTTCTCTCTTCTCTTTACAAGGGACCCACTCACTTTTATGTGAGTGTGGTAGAAAAAAATTCTGCACCAAAAGCAGAAACATTAAACCCTAAAATAATATATCATTATAGAATCCATTTTTAAAAAATATTATTATATTAATTATAAATAAAAGTATTATTATATTAATTAGATAAAGTGTAAATCAATTTATATAGCATATAAATAAAAAATATGAACTACTCCCTCCTATGAACATATTTTACTAATTTAGTAGAGTAAGTTAATATAATATGTATTTTCTAAAACACCTTAGTCATATATATTTCTCAATTCCCTCGTTTCCTCTCTTCAACTATTGTTGAGGGAACATCAATATGGGTAAAGAAGAGAAAGATTAAAAAATATATGAAATTATGCCTTCTATTAAGGATCAAGATCAAATCATCAAATATTATGTCTTATATTAAGGACGAGAGAGAATAATATAAAAGAATAAAATGGTAAATTGCTATCATTCCTCCTTTTCGGTTTCTTTCAAATCAAATAAAGTATAATTAAGGTGTATATGACATTAATGAGTTGTAAATATTATTTACTTTATAGAATATATAGGTGTATTATTAAATTACTATAGTCTTTAATTATTATTGAGAATGCATAAATAGGGGTATTATAGGAAAAAATTGACAAAAGTTAAAACTTGCTCTTATAATTAGGACCAAAACAAACTCCAAAAATGTATTCCAATAATTAGGACCGGAGGGAGTAGTTTGGTGTCCCTTTTCGAAGCCTAGGAAGCATCTTTGTTGTTGGAAGCTCATGATTTTTGTTCCCACACTAATTAACTTGCCATATTTCATGATTACAAACATGATATCTCATGTTAGGCTTAGCTCACTGTAGAGTTTAAACCCTTGCCTTAGGTTCCTTTACAGCGAGCCCAGCTTATGAAACTCCATAAGTAAAGAAGAGACACAATGGGTGTCACTAGTCTGTCCAAAATCAAGTAGCAACATGGTTAATGAATGTCGAAACCTTCCTTCATATATATATGCCTCTGTTTTGAATCCATAGAAGCAGAGATAAACAGAGTATCCATTCATCCATTTGCCTATTTCTCTCCCTTGCAAGCTTTTTATTTATTTGAGGCTAATTATTATCTGTCTCTTCTCTTTGGGGATTCAGTTTCTGGTAGCCCAGAAGCCATTTTCTTTCTTGCTACCCTCCTTGAGGTCTCTCTGCAACCCTAATCAAATTCTCATACACCTCCGCCTCCACCATGTTCTTCTAACATAACAAAAGAAGAAGGATACAATATATACGTACGTATCTTATACACTCTCTTTCTCCAAATTTTCTGAATGGAATCCTCTCCATTGGTCGTTAATAAAGCATAATGATACTACAGAAAGTCGGAGGTGTTCAGTACGTACGTAGTACAAGACCCAAGTTAAAGAAGATGAATGCAAGTAGTCCCACATCGATAAGGATACAAGATAGAAGTGGGAGTGATGCCTATAAAATGAAACGAGACGCGACGATTGCAACATACTTACCTGGACGGGGTCAATGGGTGATCAAGAAGGCCCATGGCCTAGGTTGGTGACCTCCATTGCACTTAGGAGGGGTGCCCACCTAAGGTCTCCTCAAGTAGGAGAGCCTACGTCATAATTTGTGGTAGTGGGGGCCTGCGTTCGCGCGGCCCTCCCATTTGTATAAGCAAATTTTAAATGAGGGTATAAGCACATATAAGATATGTAAGAAAAAAGCATGTAATGATCAGTGTGCATTCCCAGTGATACTTTTACTTTTAAGGATGAAGTATATGTTTGGTCTTTTATATTTGTCTCCCAGTCCCTTAAGTTTGTAAAGTATACATTTGGTCCCTTAATGTTAACACCATTATTGAAACTTAACGGAAAATACTTGACTCAACAATTTTAAGCGATATTTGTGCAATTAAATGCTAATCAAATATCTTATATGTTAGTATTTTAATAAATTAATATTTTAAATCGTATTAATTGAAAAAAAATTAATCTTATTTGATCAAAAAACATATATATTTAATCTTCACAAACAAAGTGAAAAACTTTAAAACAGTCTATGAAGATTAAATATTTTTCAATTAATAGGATTTAAAATATTAATTTATTAAAATACTAACATATAAGCATGTTTGGTCGGCATTTAATTGCACATCTATCATCGCTAAAATTGATGAGTCAAGATATTTTCCGTTAAGTCGACTAATCGTGTTAACATTAAAGGACCAAACATGCACTTTACAAACTTAAGGGACTAAAATGATACCAAAGGCAAATATAAAGGACCAAACGTATACTTTAGCCTACTTTTAATTTCATTTATTTTCGTCAATAATAACACATCCTGAACGTTGTCACATATATTCCCTGACCCTGGTTTTAGATTTTCAGAAAACTACACTTTCCTCTTTGTGCATGAACTTGTAGGCCTTTTTGTAGGCTTCCCCTAAGTACCCTCTATATCTACCCAAATCTAACTTCACATTGTGTTCCTTCAAATATATATCCATTAGCTCTATTGGCCAACCACCCTTTTGTAATGCAATTGGATTTCTTAGCATTAAACTGTCCTTCCCATATTTTTCCGCCAAGCTACTCTCTTCCGCTTCGATGTGATACTCCATGTACTCCAACTTCAACCCTTTCCCTAGCCTCCCAAAGAATGTTTCGCCCCCATTCCACCCCTTTAGGAACAATTTGCATAAACACGATCTTGGTCGGAGGAATATCGAGTGCATGAGTCCGGCACCGTGAACGCCGATCATAGCATGGCTTGAACGACAAGTGCATAAGACTCGTGTAATGATTCATTCAGCTTAGGCTCCAAAACAACTACATCAAAACCTATTTCTTCCACGGCACGAACTACTTCTCCTTGGTTCACAATTACCCGACCAATGGCACCGGTTCGAATCACGAAGATGAGTTGTGGCCGGCGAGTCGGGTTTTTTGGTGATGAAATTTGGCTATGTTGGTTGCCATATGCTTCATGTATGGCGTCACGAAAATGTAAATATGTCTTTGAGTTTGGTAATAAAGTGTTGTTTATGGTCATGAAACCATGTGAAATGAGGCCTATATGGGCTGAAGGGAAACAATGGCTTTTAGTCTCATTTCTTAGATAAATAATTGGGTGGTTGCTAAATGTGTTCAGTAAATCTCCATACTTAATACGCCACCAATAAGGACCCTCAGATAAGACGATCACAAAATCTTGATTTTTAGGAAAAATAGTGTTGACGGTGATGAACAAAGGGATGAATCCATCGTTGAAATCATGGAAGAAGTTTCCGGGGTAGCCGCCAGCAGAGAATACCAAGGCGGCATGTTGTGGTAGGCCTTGCATTTTGGGCCTTTTGGGCCTGAAATGAGAGTGACCTCCTTAATTTGTGGCATCATATCATAGTCAAATTTTCTTGGGTACGGCTTAATCTTCTCCACTATTTTGGGCTTGTTAGATCTTGTTGGGCCCATTACATAGAATGTGGCTGTAGTGGGGTCCACAACGGTGGGACCACTAATGTTGCATAGATCGTAACGGTTGGAAGTGCGGTCACATCTGATTTGGGTCGCCATTAGAGGGCCTCTCTTGATTTCGCCACATTCCTTTTCTAATTATTCCATAAAAAAATTAATCATCAATATTCATAATAATAATAATAATAATAATAATAATAATCAATATCATCATTAAAATTATTATTAAATATAATATTATAAAGAAAATAAAATAATTTATCACTCCTTATATTTTTTATGAGTTTTTAATCAGGTTCTTAAATTTGTTGTGAAAAGAATACTCGCTGTAATAAAAAAGATACTACTGCAATTATTAAGAAAGCCTTGAGTAAGTTAAGATGAGAACTAACGGGATTAAGAGAGTAGACTTAATGGACATCAAAAAAAGGGGAAAGCTTAGGGGTTGTTTGGTATGGGGCATGGAAGGGAAGGTGAGCAGAATGAAAAGATTGTGTCAGATTATTATTATTATTATTAAATAGAGGATTGGGGTTAAAATTTTTTTTTTTATAATTAATTTATCTTACTATTTTATCCTACATATTTTCTTAATTTTTTTAAAATTTTATAACACAACTTTTCCAATTTGATCACATCTAATTCATGAAAATTTTCGTCCCCTTCCCTCCTAATCCCCCTTACCAAACAGACCTTTAGAGACTTTGTTCAAAATTGATGAAAACTACTTTCTTTGGTCTTTATTATAAAGCACTAACTAACTTTTTTCACAAACTAATAAAAACAGTTAAAGTCAATAAAGTTGTCTTAGAATCTAAGTAATTTTCAATATTACCCCTACTAATTGCATTAAACTCTAATATCATATTAATTATTACTCTCACCTACTACCCTTATCACTTATGGGTAGACATGAAAAAAATAATTAATGTTCATTGGGAACAAGCAAGTGCTTTATAAAAAAGATCAAATAAACTTGCTAGTTGGTGCTTTATAATAAAAATAAATTTTTCCAATTAAAAATAAAAATGGTTATATAAAGGGTTAAGGTGGAAAAATAGATATGTGGTTTTTTTTAAAAGTGTGCCTAACACCGAGAGTCTTGTTTTTGGGTGCGAAAGTAGTAAGTGGTTATAAAAGTAGAGCAAAAGTCACATATTCGGTTAAAGTAACTGTCGGCCCCACCAATATAAAATAACAGAATATGTGACTTTTTTGCTTCACTTTTATAACTCCATAATCACTTTTATACTTAAAAAAAAAAAAAAAAAAAAAAAAAAAAAAAAACACTTATACACATTTCCGGGGAGAAAAAAAAAACACATGTATTATAACACTTATATAAGATACTAAGAATTACTGTATAAAAGACTGTTTATCTGCAACATCACTGTCAAGCATGAAAATCTTGCACACAAATGAAACTCTGTTTTTCTGCAGTATTTTAAATAAAGCCGTATATCTATCTATATATACCTGGGGGAGGCTGGTCTGTTGAGGTTGCAGAATGATTAGAAGAAAGTGATAAAGTGAGAGAGAGCTGAGAAGAAGAAGAAGACGACGACGACGAAAAGATCATCGAGAATAAAGCAGAGAGCTGGATCTGGACGGCAACGAAAATGGCAAAGAACAAGAGAGCCACCATTGTTAAGCTTGGAACCTTCATCTTCGTCCTACTATTCATGATCTATTCATCAAAATCCTCAAGCCTCTGTTTATGTGTGAAATGTCTCCAAAAATAAGCCTCAGATATGTGAAAGGAAAAACAGACTTATCAAAAGAAGTGATCCGTGGGATGCGTCGTCGTTTTTTCTTTCAAAGAGACCGTCTGAGTTCACTTTCATATTTAGTTTTGGAGGTTAAAGTCTAATTTTGCCGTCCGAGTTTTCATCAACAAAAGCTAATTGTTTCATTTTGGTCTTCTTTATGAGTCCATTTTAACTAAAAAGTTTGGTCTTATTTATAAATCAAGTTTCATATAATAAATGAGATTGTGACAATTTTACTCATATTAATTATACTCATGAAAATAGAGAGAGAAGAAACAGTTGAAAAATATCCAAATGAGGATAAAGTTGAAAATTTACCCCATAATCATTGAGTTAACTATCTCTCATTGGTATGTGAGATTTGGTTAAAATAAACTTATAAATAGAATTAGAGGGATAAGCTTTCGAGGTATTAAAAAAGAGTAATATTGTCTCTGATCATTACAAATGTTATCCTCCAATGTTAATTTTTTGAAAGGTTAATGCAACTTTAAATTGATCCTTCATTTTTTTTTAATTGGGGTTTAACTCTTTATTTTTGTGAGTCTAAAGATATATATAAAATTATAAATTGTTAAAGACCATTAAATCTAGTGGTATAATATGTGCTCTTCGTGGCACTAGATTCGGGGTTCGATTCAATTCCTGGGTCAGGTTTCTCTCATTGTCATTTTTTTATCATCCTTTATCACCTCGGGGTGTTTGGCAAAGTTTTTACAAAACCTAGGTTTTGTATTGGGTGTTATTACTCATTTTTGTACTTGCTGTTTTATTTTCCAATTATTTCTTCAATTAAGGGAATAATAAATATATATTAGGAATTCTCTTATACCATTCGGAAGGATATAATTTCATAACTATCTATGACTGTTTATGTTTTTAGCATGACTACTTGATGAAATATGAAGGAAAGTGGGATAAATGGCTGATACTACTAGAAGGATTCCTCTTTAAATCATATTCACCCAATCAATCTAAAAGGTTACAATACTACTTTGACTTTTCTCTCATCTTCCTAATCAACGATTTAGATAAGTCCATAAGTGATAATGAGAAAAATAGAGAATGACAGGGGATCTCTTTCGTGATGTCTGATTTAGAACAAAAAGTGGTTTGAAACAAAAAAAGATACTGTTCGTTGTTAGCTAGTCAACTATCAACTACCTATGTATGGCAGTCTTTGCTTCCTCTTTCAAAACTTTGCTCAAAATAATAGGTAAATTAACAAAGACATGAAACCTAACTAGTCAATTCATCAATTAATATTGATATTACTGCTCCAACTTATATTACCTTATTTTAAATACTTTTTTTTTTTTTTTTTTTTTTTTTTTTTTTTTTTGCGAAGTTATGATGATTCTGCTGGTTTGTAATCACAATTCTTACGTGATTCTAAAAAAATTAATTATGTTTTCCAAATAAACAAATTGCATTAAAAAGAAAAAGAAATATAATAACGGTAACAACTAACAACGCATATGAAATTCTTTTTGAAGGGATTGATTTTGTGTTTGTGTATTTTCTATTTTTGCTTTGTTACTTGCAGGCTTCCTTCAAATAATTATCCTACACCTACCAAATTATCCAATTTCACATCTCATTATTAATCACTCCCTCCCGTGCTTATATAAAATACAAATAATTAAATTACGTAGATTAAAATTTAACAAGTTCAAACAAATAAGGCTGTTAGTTGATATGATGAATGTTACCATTCCAACAAAAGGCGGCCTTACTACTAAAGGATAAGAACATAAGTTCGGGAGAGAGAGAATATATAAGGAAACGATGCACGCATATGATTAATGCTAAGATATAATAGTATGTAATTAATGAGGATAAATATGAAAAAGGTTGGTTAAAATTTCATACATTCTTTAAGTGTATCTTAATATTATAAATAGGACCTCAAGGAGTATTTTCTTTTCTCAACTTTCAATACTTTTTATTATAAGAAATTAGTCTTTCCCTCACGAAAATTATTCACAAAATCAATTTCATGAGAAATTTTTACCAATACTATTAAACTGGTTCGGCCCGAGAATTGGTGAGCCACTCCGGTTAAGGCATCAACCTGGCCTACTTTCTCTTTTTTGATCGATGTTTTATTAGAATTTCATATTAATAAGTAATAATCTTAAAATTTTCACTTTCTCACCGATTTGGCCCTTGGTTAGCTCTGATTTAATTCTAGTCTAATTACTTGACCCTTAACTCAGTACTTTGGTTGGTTCAGTGGCTGGTCTGAGTTTAATAATCTTGATTTTTCCTATATTAGAGAGTTGTTTGAATGCAATTTTAGGTTATTTTATGAAAAATTTAATTTTAAAATAGTTTCTAAAAACATCATATAGAAAATAGGAACGAAGTCATTTCCAGGGACATTTTAGGAAGAATGAAATTTAACACTTCTATATTTCTGGAGTTTCTATATATGTCTTTCTCTCAATGATATGAGCGAAATACAAAATAAATCTTATTAAAAAAGACTTATTTTATATAATTTTGCACTGCACGACAAAAATATGAGTAGAAATATAAGAAATGAGTGTTTTTAATAACGTAGCGCAAACTAAAATTTGTGATTCTCTTGCGCAAAAAAAAAAAAAAAAAAAAAAAAAAAAAAAAAAAAAAAAAAAAAGATTGATCGAGTCAAAAGATATGATGAATTTATTTCAACATACTTGTGAAAAGCAATAAAATGATGACAAAAATTGATGAATCAAGATTCAAGAAGAAGATTACGGATGAGGTTAAAAAAAAAAAAGTTGACCACGGAGATCACGCAGGATTTGTGGGTGAACCATGACTTTTTATACCACTCACTATTGATAAATTTTTAGCCAAAAAAAAAAAAAAAAAAAAAAAAAAAAAAAACTTTAAAAATATTAGCATATGAATTTGCGTTAATTAATTATGTAGTAAATTGTAAGTTTATGAAAGCTAGTTTTGAATTAAATATTAAACCCAGGACATGCATTGGCCTTTATTAAACCTCTAGTGATTTGGTCTCGTGTTGGACTAACTAAACTATAAAATAGGTGAAATGAGTTTGAATATCACATTGTTCATAATTAAAAACTTATAAGGAGACGCATCTTAGTCGTAAAGTTTCAATTCAGATTAGTGTTTTTTTTTTTTTTTTTTTTTTTTATCCCACCCGGTTCACCGAACCTTCGATTGACTAATTCGGATTTGAGTTACTGCAGGGCAAGGACGACCCTCCCAACATGATAGCTCTATACAAGGCGGATTACAAGTATGTTACCGGCTACATGGCTTGAACCCTACACCTCTTAAGAGAATCAAGCGTCACATTCTGCTGGACCAACCATTTATTTTTTGATCAAAAGATATATATATATATATATATATATATATATATATTAATACGCAAATCGATACAATACATGAAAATAAACACAAACAAAGCTAAAACAAAGACGACAAAATAAACCAGCTACAATATTAGCCAAGCACCGTACATTAAAGATATAAAAGTGGAAGTAGAATCATGGACAAATTCGTCCTCCTCGATACCCAAGGTTAGAAGTGACGACCAAGAAAGTGTTAGTTGGAAAATCCACCCCAAAGGGCACACAATCTTATAAGCAATAGCTGCAATTAGATCAGCTAAATAGGTACCCCATCTTGGGGTAAAGGACACAGAAAACCCAACCTCGGAAGAAAGAAGACCCTTGATGTCTTGAAGAACACTTCTGCTCCTCTGATCAAGCAGATTCGATGACCTCGACCACACACCAAACAAAACCTCTTGAAATCTTCCCCCAAGAACGTAGATCTGAGCTACCAAGTTATAATCGGATCTCATAACGTTCAAACAGTCATCCAACCAAGAGGATTTGAGCACAGATCTTATAGATCTGTTTATTTTCTGAGACAAGAATACCACCACAAAATCCAGTACTAGAAAAAAAGAAACAAAACGCAGATAACTCCCACCACCGCAAATCAGATTTGGAGAAGGAGAGAACGGGACTCGCCATAAGGACGAGAGTAGGCCACTTGACGACAACTCGGGGTGAGAGGACCGCAGATCCAAGATCTGGACTCCAAACTACAACACTGACACGTCTGTGACACGGAAATGGGACTCGCCGGCGGCATATGATGGGAACACAAGCCGCCGACAAGAGGTGTAGAAGATGAGAGCGCGAGATGCAGAGAGAAGAGGGAGAAGGTGTCGGCGTTATATCCCTCTCCCCTGGACCAACCACTTATTAGTAATTCATATTAGTTATACCAAAGGATAGCTGATAATAATCGTAAAGCCTCGATATGGATAATGGGGTAACCAAAGGGATATTAAAAAGAAAAAGAAAGATAGTCGGGATCTTATAATAATTCACGTAAAATTTTTTATGTATGAAATAAGAAAAAATTTCTTCTTGTTATGAATATACCAATATTAGTGTGAATGTCCACAACCTTTTCAAGAAGAGTCTTTTGGAGTTTCTAAAGCCATGTAACCTATGATATGAATGGCATGGGAGTTTTATATGTAACTTACAAAACTTCATAACATACCATTATATAGATTTACTCCTTTGTATGTAACTCTTGTAATGGTGTTAAGGATTCATTGCCTATATATAGTAGGCATGTATCAAAGTTGAAAGAACACAATAGAAAGAAGAAGCACTCTCACTTTGCTCTCTATTTCTCTCTTGCATTTCTTCATCTCCCTCATCTTAATCTCTCTTGTTATTTTACTTAGTTTCATAACACGTTATCGCACGATTTCTATAACGAAGGTATAATTTCTTTAACGATTTCATCTACTTTCTTTAATGATTTTATTATATGTTTATTTATATATCTGGGATAATCTAAACCACCATATGGAATTAAAAATATTATTTTACCAATTGTTTTTATACATCGGGTTCCATGGTTAAGATTTGAGATCATTTACTATTTTTACTATACATCACTATTCATTTTTATTCATGTAGAGTATTTTTAATGATTGCACAATATATTATATATTGTTGCTTATATTATTGCTAACTTTAACATTTATTTTTCTTGCTAACATTTTATTATTGTTTTAATTTGAAATTTTATTATTATTGTGGTAATTTGACTCCTACATGGAAGGTTGTACCTCTTACATGGCGTCTAGATTTAATTTTTCGCTTTTTATTGTGGTAATTTGACTCCTACATGGAAGGTTCTACCTCCTACATGGAAGTCTAGATTTAATCTTTCCTTTTTATTGTTTTAATTTAATTTGAGATTTTATTATTATTACTAACTTTATCATAACATTTATATTATTGTTACTAACATAACATTTAAATTAAGCTTTTACTTTTATGTTACTAACATAACATTTAAATTAAGCATTTTATTTTTATTGTTGCTAACATAACATTTTACTTTTATTGTTATGTTATTGTTGCTAACTTTTAATGTTATGTTATTTTATATTTAATGCAATCTCTTTTATTTTATTAATATTATTATGGCCGGAAGCCATACACCTTTGTTTTCCTATTCTAAAATTATATGACCCGAGAAGTCCTATCATTTTAATTTCTTAATTTATGGCGGAAGCTATATAAATTTAATTTCTCGTTACGAGAACTATATGGCCTGAAGCCATAAAGTTTTAATTCTTATTATTATACTTTACTTGTTGTCTTTCTAAATTTTCATATTATTATCATTAGTATTTCTATGTTAATAATTCTTGTTTATTTTTTTATTAGTCTGAACCATGACAAACACAACAAATCAACCTTGCAAAACTTGAATTTGTGGCTCTTGACATTGCTTTGGAAATAATTATTTATCTTGGATCTTGGATGCGGAAATCCATCTGAATGCCCATGGTCTAGAAGACACAATTAAAGAAGGAAATCAAGCATCTAATCAAGATAAAGCCAAATCTATGATTTTCCTTCGCCACCATTTACATGAAAGTTTAAAGATTGAATATTTGACAAGTGAAAGACCCACGGTTTTTTGGAACAATATAAAAGAAAGGTATGATCACCGTAAGATGGTCATCCTCCCAAAAGCTCGTTATGACCGGATGCATCTACGTCTACAAGATTTCAAAACGTGAGCGAGTATAACTCGGCAAGAATGTTCGAATTACTTCTCGAGTTAAAATTATGTGGAGAAAAAAGTTAATGATGAAGATATGTTAGAAAAAACATTCTCCACATTTCATGCAACCAATTTGCTCCTACAGCGAGATATCGTGAAAAAGGATTCAAGAAATATGCTGAATTAATTTCTTGTCTCCTCGTGGCCGAACAAAATAATGAGCTTTTGTTGAAAAATCATGAATCACGTCCAACGAGTTCGACTCCATTCCCGAAGTGAATGTAGTCACTAATGAATATTTTAGTGGCCGAGGACGTGGGCGTAAAGGTGGCCACATACGTGGACGTGGTCGTGGTAGAGGACATAGTAATTACCGTTATCATGGTGGTAGAAGTAATGATTATAACTCTAATACCCACCAAAGAGGAAATATGATGAAGGGCGAAACAATGACGATGGTGCTCCTTCAAAAGTTGTTGAGAATAAATGTTATCGGTGTGGTATGAAAGGGCCGGGCACGCACTGTCGTACACCTGAGCATCTAGCAAAACTTTATCAAGCCTCCATTGAAAAGAGTGCAACTAATGTGGAAGCAAACTTAATTTTTCAAGATGACAATGTTGAAGCACACAAGAATGATGATGGTATTAATGGTCAGTAATGCTATGGCACACTTGGAAGTGGTTGATTTTTATGATTAGATGAGTTTGGTTGGAAAAACAATATTTTGTTTTGTTTTAATGTTTTTTTTTTAAATTTTAGTTTCTCGCCTTAGTTTTTGCTTTACTTTCATTTCCGCTTTCATATGCAATAAGATCATGGTTGCTCATCATGTATTTTGAATTTGTTTTAATACAATTTTTCTTTTTAAAATACTTGAGCTTTAAAGTGACATATAGATTAATTGGCCCATCATAGATTGATTTGTCTTTGAAATACAAATATAAAGGAAGTATGATTATATGACTCACACTTGAGGGGGAGATAGTTAGAAAACAAGTGTGAGTTCAAATACAAGTATGAGCTAAATTTTGAAAAGTTATGTACTTCTCACATAAAGCCTAATATATCTCCCAAAATGGATGTCAGATTATGATCAAAAGTTTATGATTGATTGAGATATATGTCACAGTAAACCAGAAGTTTACTGATCCAAGGAAATTTATTGTTGGCATGACTTGTTTGATCATCCGAGTCATATAATGCAAATAAGATTACGTATTGACATCCATTAAAGAGCCAGAAGATTCTTCAAGAATAACCAACATATTATTTATGAATTATGTCTTTGCTTGTTCTCAAAACAAATTGTCTATGAGAATATCATTGATCATGTAAAGCCTCCATAAATAGTTAGATCAATTCTTATGAGAAAAAAAAAAAAAAAATTTTTATGTTGGTATGTTTGATCTTACATATTGCAAAGACTAAACAAAATTCTCCCCATATAATTGGTTTTAGGTCGGGAGCGGACAAATTCCATCTTATAAAGTTTGTATGTGCGATGATTATTAATCCACCACAATGCACGAGATGGATATGAAAAGAAAGTTGAGATAAATGTTGTATAAGGACCTTCTTCTTTTTGTTTGTCTCTATATGAAACAAAATAATGTTTCTAAAGGAAACAAATGGATTAAGGAAACTTATAGTGTATGATTAGTCAATTGATATTTGACATTATTTTCTCAACATAAGGGGGAGAAATTGAATAGCTGGATAAGAGAATACATGGAATGCATTATCGCAAAGTATATATCCTCGAATAAAGAAGTATGAACCAAGTTCATTAGGTTATGCATTCATGATATATTTGCCGAGATAGAATTACTTGACCTAAATGAGATTTATTAAATCTTATATTCCAGCTAAAAATGCTCCAATTAGTAACATGCCTGAAGCATGAGTAAGTATTCGGTTCCAAATATAAATATTATAGATAAATTGGAGCATATGATTAAGATGATCATATTAAGGAGGCAAGTACTTGAAGAAGAGTCTTGAGACATAACTTATTGGAAAACCTCAAGAGAATTGGAAAACCTCAAGAGAGGTTCAGACTGAGTAATATTGATATTGTTATGTTGAATTGGAAAAATAGAACCGAAAAGATAAAGTTGTCGACAACAATTTTGATGATGATATCACGTGATCAAATGAGGATATTATATAAAGATTATTGGCCAAGAGGATAAGTAAAATTGAGAGTGACGCAAATATAATCATATTATAATAGTTAAAGACCAAGTCCAAATTGGAATATATGATTTTGTGGTGGATACGATAAATCGGCAATTTATGAATGATAAATTATGCGTCTATTAGATATTGTTATATAGCATATGCATATTACTTATTAAATTATGAAGATTGAATAAGAATCTTCAAAGGATCCAAGAGTGCTAGTAGCACATGTCCCCTCGAAGGACTCAAGATGCGAAGCATCTAATTCAAAGTTCTCGAGAACAATATTTAAGAAGTTTTGTAAGACTTAAAACTATTAGAGCATGTATGATATAATCGTTTTAATGAATATCTGTTGATATGCATCTAGATATATCTTATAAGAATGCCTAGAAATCATGTTAGTATTATTATGATTTTGCTTTGAAATATTTAGTTCTTGCAGTGCGCAATAGAATGTTTGATGACCAAAAAGAAGATATGCTCAAAAGACATTGGAAGTAATGTAGTCATCGGGGGAGTAATACTTGATGTTGTCAAAAGAGGGATTCGATACACGCTGTACTCTTTTTCCCTTATCTAGGTTTTGTCCCACCGGGTTTTCCTAGAAAGGTTTTTAATGAGGCAAAGGCGTTGGACGGTGTATCAATGGATGTTGTACTCTTTTCTTTGGCTAGGTTTTTATCCCACCGGATTTTTCCTAGTTAAAGTTTTTAATGAGGCACATTCATAATGGACATTCAAGGGGAGTGTTATGAATATACCAATATTAGTGTGAATGTCCACAACCTTTTCAAGAAGAGTCTTTTGGAGTTTCTAAAGCCATGTAACCTATGATATGAATGGCATGGGAGTTTTATATGTAACTTACAAAACTTCATAACATACCATTATATAGATTTACTCCTTTGTATGTAACTCTTGTAATGGTGTTAAGGATTCATTGCTTTATATATATAGTAGGCATGTATCAAAGTTGAAAGAACACAATAGAAAGAAGAAGCACTCTCACTTTGCTCTCTATTTCTCTCTTGCATTTCTTCATCTCCCTCATCTTAATCTCTCTTGTTATTTTACTTAGTTTCATAACACTTCTAAAAATTTAATTTAGTTATACCATTTTTAAGACCATGTGCCTATAAGGTCACATCACAATCAACAATAAATTTGGCGCCATTTATATGTAGACGGTAGGCAACATCAAACTTTATTAGGATTTCAAATACGTCAAACTTCTCTCTTCAAAAATGAAATATGACCCTTCATCATTGCCATATTTATAGCCAAAATTTGTTCCATCAACATTTCTGGTAAGCCGGAAATTACAAAAGAACAAGAATACAAAAGGCAACATTTTTAATTTGACTTAGAATAAATTAACAAGTAAAATAATCTTTACATTAATATTTGGGCTAAGGGCACCCTAAGGACTAATTTTATTTAAAAGTTTTTGTACATGAGGTGTAAGTACTCAAAAAATTTCTTTTTTCAGATCAATTTCGTCCTAAAAATGTTAAATGAATGGCAATGTCATCCTTATAGATGTTAAAAATGTTAATAGTTAACGTTAATTTTTTAATAATTAGAGTGAATTTGTTCCAATTTTAATACTTTCGGGACGAAATTAATCTTTTTTTATTCTAATTAGATTCAACGAATTTGGCCAAAAAAATAAATTCCCCAAAGAATTTTGATTAAAAATCAGAGGTATCATCATAAATAAAATTAAGTGTGGTAGACTAACAATTCCAATCCATTAAATATAGTTAGGCTCAACATCTCTGTTTATTGTTTATTCTGAGACAAGTTTGGAAGACAGAAGCAAAGCTCATTCATATGCATATATAGTTGATAGTTGACTGGTCAACAACGAAGACAGGATCTTTTGAAAACGTAATTTACTTCTGATGAGACGGCCCCTTTTGATTTCTTTTTCCAAACAAAAAAGAATCACGTTAATAGTATTCCTCCACTTATTTAACTGATTTATGGATATTAGTTAAGTTAATTATTTATTAAAAAAATATATGTTGATTCCCTTTGATTCTTAATAAGACATATTTATCTAATCGATTATATTAAGAAAGTTAGTTAAGTTATTTAATATAATATATATTTTCTAAAACACTATAGTAGTCATTTATCTTAATTTACTCATTCTCTCTGCTCTTTGATTATTATTGAGGGAGAATTAATAGAGGTAAATTAGGAAAAGATTGACAAATATGAAAAAACTATATCTTATAATTAGGACTAAGATTAACTCTAAAAATATGTTTTATATTAATGACCAAATAGGGTATTTAGGAGGCAAAATTAATCTACAAGAAATAACAAAATATTCAATTTGAGTCACATATGAGGACACTATCTTTAAGAAATATTCCGCAACCATTTCAATAAATAGGAAGCAGCACTGCCAAGATTAGACGATTAACCATTTTTGTAAAGACACAAGATGACAGAACAACAAAAGGTGAGAGAATTCAACAATAGACAAGCAAAGAATCTTACTATCTCAAAATCAGGGCGGGCCTGGGGTTTAGGGTTGGCCCCCACCCACTAAAATTACAGAATCAAACATAGAGTCTTAGAAAATTACATTTTAGTCTTATAACAATTTCAATATTTTCATTGTAGTCCCTACTAAAAGTTTCATGGAGGGACTAAAATGAAAATATTGAAATTTTTATGGGGCTGAAATGTACTTTCATGAAAATCTGGGTCCTATTCTATAATTTTCATTCCCTTAATTACATTTTTGGTTCCCCCTCTGCTCAAAATGGTGTCATGATGAAGGTGATGGTGAGGGCATTTGTAGACAATGAATTAATTCCTTAAACTGATGCCTCTTAAACTATCGTGTATTTTCAATTAGAAGTCATAACCATATATTAAATTTATGAACATCAATTATTGATTTTTGAATTAGCATAAATTCTTGAAGTTATTATGGCACAACTTTTCAAAACATATCTCTTTATTTTAAAACATTCTAATGGTATCATTTTCACACATCCCTGCACAATATTTACAACAAGAGTTAATCTGAGTTAATAGCAAGGCCAAACATTGCATTGGTTTTTTCTTTTTAAGTTTAAAGGTGAAGAAGCATAGTTTGGGATATTCAATAGTATCCTTGTAAAAATAGTGTAAGGACAAAAATTCTCTTAAAAAAGTAGAGAAAGCATTTGAGAGAAAAAAAAAAAAAAAACTATAATGGGGCTTAGATCATAATTAGGCATGGAGATACAAGACTATGTCATTTAGTTTACATTTACACAAGTGTCCTTCGTCTCATATAATTAAATACAGCCCCCAAAAGAATGCAATTTACACACACACAAAAACACACACATATGTTTGTTGTAGTTGGAGAGAGGTATGCTTGGAGAAATGAAGGATCAGAAGATGAGGGCTTGGTGGGTTCCAAGGCTAAGAATGGTCGGCTTCTTGTGCTTCTCATTTCTCATAATTGTACAGATCAAGCTCTCGCCTCCATTGATCTTCATGTTTTCTTCTTCTTCTTCTTCTTCTTCTTCTTCTTCCTCCTCCTCTTCCGATAATCTCAGTCTCAGATTATCGCTTTCCTCTGATAATTATTCTCAGTCTCCAACAAATCAGCTTCCCCCAGGTACGCCTTCTCTACCTTGGTTAGTTTTTAGTCCAGAATTTGATTATCCTCAGAGATCTTTCATTTCAACCTGTGTTTCTTAGTAGGCTTCTAGTGTGAACATAGATCAGGTTAACTTTGAGGATGGGATTTTCAAAGATAATCGGAGCAGTGATCTGTAGTGTAGCGTGCGAAACAGACGATAAATATTTCAATTACTACCAAATCACTATTAAATTATTTTTAATTATTATTCTATTATATAAAGATTTCAGGTAAGAATATTATTTAGAGAAAATGACATTAAGGTCATAATTAAGGAAAATAATATCAGCAAAGTCTCAAAACTTGTCAATGATAGTCCTTCACTGATCAATAATTGCTCTTTCATTTATTATTGACAAGCTAGAAAACTTTTTGATATTATTTCTTTTAATTGGATCATAATTGAATACTTAAAAAAAAAAAAAAAAATTTGTGAAAATTCTCCCGTATAGTGTGCGAAACACAGGAGAAACATTTCAGTTACTACCAAATTATTATTAAATTATTTTTCATTATTATTCAATTATATAAAGATTTCAGGTAAGAATATTATTTACAATTGAATACTTTTTTAAAAAAATTGGTGAAAAATCTGCCGGCAAAGTTTTAGTATCCAAAGGCACCTAAATTTAATTGCAATTTTTTAGTATGCTTGAAATTAATTTGTTTAGGATTCATGTGAAATCTATCTTTAACCGATGTAACTCTTCTTTAATTATGTGAAACACGCTATAAAATGAAAGAAATTTTCACATAATTGAATATATATTGGATATAATTAAAGATGAGTTGCATCCGCTCAAAGGCCAATAACCTTAACCTCTGGGCAATAAATTTCGCGGCGGAGGGTTTTTCAGTATTTTTCCACTTTTGTTTTTTTAAATATAGTTTAGTTTATTTTACGTGTTTTTCTATTTCAATGACAGAAGAGGCACGTGATGACATTAAGCCGGACCGACTTTTTTTGAATGGCCGTCATCACAAGTTCACAAACTCGGATTGCCCCTCAAATTCATTGTGATCGCACTTCGGGCCGATATGATTTCTGCAGCATTACTGGGTCCACAGTTTTGGACCCCACTACTTACACATTCTATGTATTGGGCCCAGAGAGATCAGCAAGCCCAATATAGTTGAGAAGATCAAACCCAGCCCGAGAAAATTCGACAAGTTCTTGATGCCCAGAGTCAAGAACATCACTATCATCTCAAGCCCAAAAAGCCCACCATGCCAGGCTCAACACAATGTGCCGGCCTTGGTATTCTCTCTTGCTGGCTACATAAAAAACTTTTGGCATGCTTTTAACGATGGATTTGTCCCTCTGTTCATCACCGTTAATACTGTTTTCCCTAACGGTGAAGATTTCTTGATTGTGTTAACGGAGGGTCCTGATTGGTGGGCCCCCAGGTATGCAGATATATTAAAAGTTTTTACGAAGTATTACCCTTAAAAGTGAGACCATAACTCATTGTTTCCCATCAGCCCATATAGGCCTCATTTCATATGGCTTCATGAAAATAAACCAAACTTTGGAACCAAACTCAAAAACATACATGCATTTTCGTGATGTCTCCCGTCAAGCTTACGAAGACCACACCCATAGCCAAACCCTAATATCAATAAAGAATCCGACTTCCTGCCGTCCGCGTCTCTTGTTTGAGAGCCGAAAAGGTGCCACCACTCGAGCGATGGTGAACAAAAGAGAAGCAATACGAGTCATGAAAGAAGTAGGTTTTGATGTGGTTGTTTTTGAGCCGAACATGAAAACATCATTGGGTGAGTCTTATGCGCTTGTTAGCTCGAGCCATGCTATGATCAGTGTTCATGGCGCCGCGCTTACACACTCGGTGTTCCTCAGGCTGGCATCGGTACTTATGCAAATGATTCCAATCGGGCTAGAATGGGCGGCAAGAGCGTTCTTCGGGAGGCCAGCCAAAGGGATAAGGCTAGAGAAAATGGAGTACAAGATAGAGCCACAAGAGAGTAGCTTGGCCGACAAATATGGGAAGGACAGTTTGATGGTTAGAGATCCTTTAGCTTTACAAAAAGGTGGTTGGCCACCAGAGTTAATGAACATATATTTGTTGGATCAAAATGTAACATTAGATTTGGTTAGGTTTAGAAGGTATTTAGAGGAAGGATATAAAAAGGCCAAAATGTTCATGCACACACAGGGAAATGGCATTCGATTGTAAAGTATTTTTTATTGTAACTTTAATCTAAGATTACTATTTTATTTTATACAATGGACATTATGAACTAGGTATTTTTAATTATCTTAATGTAAAATAATTGTCAATAATAATTTCTCAGTTGTATTAAACATAGGAACAGAATAAGATGATATAGTTATTATTTGATTTAATTTGTTTATTATTAGTTCCTCATAGTATAAAACTATTGATTAATGTTGCGGTGAAAATAAAATAAAGATGATATAGTTAGGACATGGTTTTTTTGAGTTGAGTTCCTCTCCATTGCGCTTTAATAACAGTGAAATTTTAGTCGTGAAAATTAATTTATATTTTTTGGAGTAAAAACTCTAACGACCCCTCAATTTTATCTTAATTACACTATATATTGTCTCTTTTATTTTGGAAATCTATATAAGCCTCCCCTAAAATTGTAATATATTTTATACAAATCTCTCTTATATATTTGAAATTCTGTTTTCATCTATCACATCGTAAGTTGACAGTTAACTTTGACGACTCCTAAACTTTTCTTTGACCGAAATAAGCCTATTTAACAAAAGAATTAATTAAAATTGGGAAAATATCACTCAGGTCCCAAGAAACATAAAAAATATCAAAAAGTCCCAACCCAAAATCATATATTAAAAAAGTCCATAGGGACTTTTTTGATATTTGTTGTTTTGACAACAGGAAGTGCTATATTGACAACAAAGTTTAAAAACCTAGTCATTCACTACAGAAAAATATAGATTCACAACAGGAAGTGTTATATTTACAACAAAATTTAAAAACCTGGATTTTGTTTCAAACTTAGGTCCCTAAGCGTACAGAGACTATTCACAATAGAAAAAGCTATATTGACAACATGAAGTTCTATATTGACTTGAGTTTCAAAATGACTCCAATTTTTATATTGTTGTCAATATTGCACTTCTTGTTGTCAATATAGTTTTTTCTGTTGTGAATGGCCTCTGTACGCTTAGGGACCTGGGTTTGAAACAAAATCCAGGTTTTTAGATTTTGTTGTGAATATAGCATTGCTTGTTGTAAATCTAGCTTTTTCTGTTGTAAATAGCCTCTGTACGCTTAGGAACTTGAGTTTGAAACAAAATTCAGGTTTTTAAATTTTGTTGTGAATATAGCTTTTTGTTGTTGTTGTGAATGACCAGGTTTTTAAATTTTGTTGTCAATATAGCACTTCCTGTTATCAATACAACTAATATCAAAAAAGTTCCTAGGGACTTTTTTGATATTTTTTATGTTCCTTGGGCCCTGAGTGATATTTTCCCTTTAAAATTTTTATTTTCCAAAAAAAAAAAAAAAAAAATTATACAACTGAAATAATTCTAATATATATGTTAGAATATATAAGTGATTAGTTAGAGAGTTAGTTAGGACCCTAATCTATAAATAGGAGATCTTAGCTAATATGAATAGGTGGTGAGTGTTGGGCATGAGCCTTATTGTTCTATTGATAATAAACAATTGATTCTTCATTTTGATTCTTTCTCCTTATTATCTAATATAATTATACATTACTTTACATGGTATCAAAGCACCAGGTTTTCAAGAAAAATGCCCGAAATTTACATACGGTTGTTTTTCAAGATTCATGTGTTGTCCCAACTAACCCATGATAGCTCACAGCTAGGTAGCTGTGCAATTTCTTTTCTCTCTCTTCCAAGGTCCAAGTGGGAGAGGATCTTCTCATAATCTTTTTTCTCCTTTCCCTTCATCGACCCATCTGAGTTGTTGATTGGGAAGAGAAGAGAGATGTTAAAGTAGTATTGTGATTGATTGGACGGAGATGATTTAAAGATGATGAGGGATAATGAGAAAATGATTATGAGAGAAACTCAACCCAGGTCCAAGTGTAGTCAAATCTTCCAGGCTCACCTTTACAGCTTACGTCTAGCTTCTGCCAAACCACTTTTTCTACTTCAATAACTGAGCCATTTCAGATTCATCTTTGCTTCTAATCACTATGACGCCATGCCTGTCCAGCTGTGGACTCATTCTTGCCGTTTCATCGAGGACGATTTGCACCTCCCCAAGATCGCCGTTCTTGCTCCAAAAAGGCTTGCCATCGACCGTATTGCTGACCAGAATGAAGGTGGGCAATGTGGAAATGGAGAGGCAGGATCTAATTAATCTTCACGAAGCTGTAATTGAAGATGAAAAGTATGTGAAAGTGATTGTGGAAATAGGAGAAATTGTTCATCTTGTAAATTTTCTTGCTTTCACTGCCATATTTTTGATTCCATTGGTGATTTGGTTCCGGTTCGAGAGTTGCCATGATTTTTTTGTTTTCGATCGCGATTTGAGATCTTGATTTATCAATCTTGCCTGGCTATTTGATCTTTCAAGAACCCCACAATGTATTTCATAGTGGCCGCCCGCTGTCAGAATGTGGTTGAGTTGCGGCTGAACATATCCAAGCTATGATCGATGGTAGAGAAGAACCAAGAGGTTTGAGCTCCATTCGTGGTCACTTGATTCGAGTTGAGAACAGAGTTGTCGCCTCCTTGCTCTTGTCTTGCGATTCTGGTCACATTCGGGCCTTTATATGTTTTGTTGAGTGTTGGTTTGTTGCCTCCAAACATATCCCATTCGTGATCTTACTTGTCTCTTGTGATTCCGGTCACATTCGGGCCTTTATATGTTTTGTTGAGTGTTGGTTTGTCGTCTCCAGACATATCCCATTCGTGATGTTATTTTTCTGTTGAGTGTTGTTTTATTGCCTCCAGACATCTGAATCTTGTCATCATGCTTATATAAATTGTTTACTGTGGAAATTGTTTACCCTGAATCTTGCAGCAGACAGCTCAAGGCAAACATTTGGGTAAAATCCTGCCAAGATTGTGAGGCAATTCATAGTTAGTGTTGTAAATGTGTACAATGAAATGAGGCTGGAGGAAGTGGCAAAGATGGCTATAATCCTTTGGAAGTCCTTCATGTGGCGAAATATGTGTGAGAGGCAACTCAATTTTTTTTGTGGGTTGCCTACAAGAGAAGATTTTTAGAAGAAGTGAATGGGAGAAAATTGTTTTAAAGAGATCATTGAATCATTGTATATATTTTTTTTGGGTATTAAATTGGTCAATTTAATTCACCTTACCCCTTATTTTTGTGTTGTTCAAGTTGAACATATTTAAGATAAATGTTGTTCAACTTGAGGGCCGTCTTAGAATATATTGGTGATTAGTTGATTAGTTAGAAAGTTAGTCTATTAGTTAGAGAGTTAGTTAGGACCCTAATCTATAAATATGGGATCTTAGTTAATATGAATAGTTAGTGAGTGTTGGGCATGAGCCTTATTGCTTTATTGATAATATACAATTGATTCTTCATCTTGATTCTTTCTGCTTATTATCTACTGTAATTATACATTACTTTACAATATATATTTTCAAACTTTCTCATATTTTAGAGTTTATTAATTATGATTGTATTATGAAATTTTATAATTAAGTAAGTAACTATTTTTTTTTAAAATGAAAAATAAAATAAAATTAAGGGAATAAGCGAAAACGAACTTGTGTCTGGGATTTGTTTACCGAAATTAAAGCATCTTTGGACCTACTATCTAGACAGGGTAAATGTGTAAAAATATCTATGAGCTTTTACCCAAAATGTGTCCTACACCATATGCTTTTTGCGGTATAAAAGTAACTTTGAATTTTGAAAATAGGGGTAAAAATGCTAGTGCCATTGGTCTCTATTAAGTTAACCGTTAGTTTGATTTAATACACATTTTGGGGTTTTTATAATGGGTAAAGGAGCAATTTTACATATGACCTTTGCTCTAGGGAGTGCTCGCGCACCACGACCTTTTACGGAGCAAAAGTACACACAAGATTACGTTTTGGGAGCAAAAATACCACAGTAGTTAGTTGGCCGTCAACTTGGATGGAAGTGAACGATACTTGCAGGTGAAATTACCTTTTTGCCTTTAGTTTTAAATAAAAAAAAAAAAAAACACCCCCGGTAGGCCCACCGCCCGGCCGGCCAGCCACCAGCGTGGGGTCGGCTGCGGTGGGGTGGCGGTGGTGGGGCCCACCCCGGTAGGGGGTATTTTAGTTTTTTTATTATAAAAAAACTAAGGGCAAAAGGATAATATCATCCACGTTACTGTTCACTTCCATCCAAGTTGACGGTTAACTAACGACGCATTTTTTTTGCTCCCAAACGTAACCTCGTGTGTAATTTTACTCCAGAAAAAAGGTCGTGGTGCTAGGCGTTCCCTGATGCAAAGGTCATGTGTAAAATTGCTCTTTTACCCTTTTATAATTAAGAAAGAAAACTACTATCCTCTTTTCTTCATTTTGGCTTTTTTATAAAAGATGTAATGACTCAAAAATCCTCACAACAATGGAATGGAGTAGCATGAATTTGTTATTAGGTACTACTACCTTTAAAAATTAAAACTTTTCATGGGATTTTTTGTTTTTTTTTTTTTTTTTGCCATACGTCATGGGAAGTTACTTTCTTTTTATAGGGCTTTTTGATAGTTATCACTCATCATAATTTTTTTATACAAAAAAAAAAAAAAAAAAACACTTAACTTCTTATATTCTTTTGATTTTTGTAACCAAATTTCCTTATTTTTTAGTTTTTCTAAATTATAGCTGTTATGGATTCAAATAATAGGCCCAACTAAGGTGTGGCCCAACAGGAGGCAACCAATATTGCACGGATGTGATGGCACAACGTTTGGGCTTGGAGGCACAAGAGGCCCAACGGTCCAAACCCTAACCCTAAGGTACCTCTATAAATAGATGGTAAACCCGAGGTACACGATCTCTAAGCTCTCTCTCATCTACGATTCTGCCTACACTGTGCACACACCCCACCCCCTTTGGTTGTGTACAGTGATCTTCTATTCTCAAAGGTATCTCATCCATAGATACCTAAGAGGGAGCTATTCGATCCAACATAAACATACAGCCCACCTAGGGCTAGACATCTGTGTTCTTATGACAGAACATTGGCGCCGACCGTGGGGATCGTTAAATTTCGATTCCTATGACCAGCGATGGTTCAATCAAGAAGCCGCAATAATCGGGTTCGTGGTGATTTGAAAAGTCATGACGACGTGCATCAAGGGCATCGTGCTGGAAAACCCCAGATTCTGATTTTATGTATGATATCAAAGATCTCCAATTGGATTTCTCACTGCATGATCGAGGGTACGTGAGCCACCGCCGAACCTGATGATTTCCTCTCGGATTTCTTTCCAAAACATCCTCTGCGATACAAAGGCGACATGCCTCATCAGAGAATGCCGAGTTATGCGTTTAATATCATCCTGAGATAAGCAAGGCCGAGATAGAGAAAGAGAGAAACCGGGTTCCGAAGCCGAGATCGAGGTTGCGGGGTCGAGATACGAGATGCTGAGACGCCAGAATTGGCCGAGGTGTTAGAACTGAAGGTGAAGGCTGAGGTATACATTTTGCCAGGAGATACCGATATGCCAGCTACCCAAACCTGGATCAATTCCCAGGCTCCGAGATTCCTGGGATACCGAGGTGATGATTGGAGAAGGGCGATGCCGAGATGTAAACCGCATAGCCAGACTTGATGTTGCCTCGAAACGCCGAGGTTTGAATTACAGCGGAACACTTGAGCCGAGATAATTTTCTCAATAACGAAGCCGAGGTTCTTTTTCTGAGCCGTCAAATTTCAAGAACTTCAAATGCCTCATGGATGCTGCGGATAGACTCACGTCCATGGTCAGGTAATCTATCAGCATGCTTTTCCGCCATGGTCAAGAAGATCTTAAGGCAAAGATATTGAAGAGATAAGTTCTATTGAAGAATCCTGGTGAAAGGTACGATATGATAGTCATGAATTTGATTAACCGTTGTAATTTGTAACTTTACAACCGGGTGTGGCAGCAATTCCCAGTATTAATTGCTAAATAAAAGGCCGAGACCGGTGAAAGGTATAATTTTGGATTATATCCCAGAAATCCCAATGTCAAATCCGATTCTGTATTATTACAAGATATGCAACGTATCTTCAATTATATTTTGTGTGAACGATTTACAAATTTTCGCCCTCTTGCTGCTATTATTATGATGATTTCCATGTGGGGATAAAGGGAAAATTCAGCTGCATATGAAATTACAAAGGATCTTTGTAGTGTCTTTAGCAACAGTTAATGATAAATTACTTCACATTGATTTTCTGGTGGAACATGGTACACTAAGACCTCTTTTGGAGTTACTGAAGTTTGAGGAATCTCTTCTTTGTGCGTTGGGCCGTGCGCCTTCCACCAATCAATCAATGCAACATATTATACCTATCAAGCGAGACATACCGGAAGTGTTCAAGGCTTCAAGCATTGCTTCCTGATTTATAAGTTTTATTAACTTTACTTTCACCTTTAAATAGATCCCCATTCAAAATCTGTTATCGGGTTGTTCTGATATCACTGACGTTGCATGATTCTGATTTGTTTCCTTGCTGCCCGAGTTCTTGTTCTGGTTTTCTGTGATTTCTGGATGCTGGTTTAATTGCTTCAGTCTGCCGGAAACTGGGTTTACCATTGGGTGTTCATTAACGTCAGATTTTTGAACCGTGCATGGTCCATATAAAAGCTCAGTTGCACAGATTTGTGGCCGGAACTAGACAGAGTTTTACCCTATACATGAACTCCATCTTCTTAATACAGATTTATCGGTGCCAAGGCGCAACCTCATTAGAGAAGCTTGATCTTGGTTACTATTCTGCTCTCAAACTTGAAGACGGACCCCAGCTACGCCGAATCTGGTTAAAGCCCGGGCTCCGTGTAAATTGTTGAAGACGGACCCCGGCTACGCCGAATCTGGTTAAAGCCCGGGCTCCGTGTGAATTCTCGAAGGCGGACCCGGTTATACCGAATCTGGTTAAAATCCCGGATCCCTGTGAATTTTTGAAGGCGGACCGGTTACACCGAATCTGGTTTAAATCCGAGATCCGTGTGGAGTCCGTCCTACGAAAGGGATAAAGACGGAGACCGGTTTAAAGCTGAATCTAGTTTAAATTCAGGATCCGTGTAAACATGTATGAATTCAAATTAAACTGGTAGGAATCTGAGGTAAATAAACCCGTTCCGAAAATCATGTCAAAGTTAAACATGTAGGAATTCGAGGTACATAAACCTGTTTCTGAATATCGTGTTCAAGTTAAATGTGTAGGAATCTGAGGTACAAAAACCCGTTTCCAAAAATCATGTATAAGAAGACACATGTATGAATTCATGGCCAAGAAGCCAGTTTTCGAAAATCGTGTGTAAGAAGAAACACGCATGAATTCATGGCTAAGAAGCCAGTGTTCGAAAATCGTGTATACAATGTAAAGGTCTGAACTCAGGGTGTGCACACCAGTTTTCAGAACCACGTACAAAACAAACATGTAGAAATTCATGGCCAAAACGCCCGTCTTTCAAAAATCGTGTAGGCGTGTGCGAGAATCTGGTTAAAATGCTGGGACTCCGAGTGATTTTTGCTCAATCGACCTACGTTTTGCGGAAGAGGCACAAAACAACGAAAGGGTTGGAAAGGGATGGCCGGGCCTCAAATTGGTCTCGGCATATCGACCTAAATTGATCGATCAACCTCAAATTGGTCTCGGAAAATCGATGTCCAAAATTTGTGTCTCTGCGAGAAAAGTGGACGGATCCTGAATCGTGAATTTTCAGGGCACGATCTCCAGTTGTTTGTGATCTCTGCAAAAGGTGAAAGCACAGTGAAATTCAACGATAGAAAGTATCGGTGGAGGAAAAAGAAAGAGAAGATGACGAGAAGCTATGGATGTTCGTTTGCATTTGAAGCTTCCAAGCTCTTGTGGCTTATTCAACGTGATTTTCCACAAGGGAAATCAGTACAAGAATGGGTGGACGAAGCTCTTCGACGAGTCCCACTTCTAGAGGAATCATTGCGAAAGCGTGATCGGTGGTCTTTTTGGATTAATAAGGCACAAAGTTCGCCTCTTGATGATCCAAAACTCCGGACTGAAGAAAAGAAATTAATTATTACCTTTGCCGTGGCTTACAATGGCACTTGCTGCAAATTTTGGTCTGGAGGAACTTCCTTCTTTTTCAGTCTCTGGCAAAACAGCTGCTGCGCATATCTTGCTACAGATAAGTCTCCTTATCATGTGATTAATTATGCAGATAATGGCTTTGGATCATGCATGTGATACATCCATTATTTTAGTTTTATACTTTTATCTCTCTTCTCATTAGCATGTGCTGCAGTAGAAAAGTGCGCTTATCCATACATGTAAATATGGCACCAAAAACCACGTGCACACATGCCCCTTGGAATTACTTGTTTATCTAAAATGCCGAATGTGAAGGATAGAAAATCTGTTTTGCCAATAGAAAATAGATTATTTCTCTTGCATTTATATGATAATTCTGTCATTTAGTGTGGAGAGACAGATGGACTGTTTTAGATTCATGGATAAACAAATCCAGGAAAAATTGTGCGAAGGAGTCCACCTCTAAAGGAGAAAAAAGACGGACCCGGTTACACTGTATCCCAGTTAAAAACCGAGCTCCATGCAAAATACAGTTGACTCCACACGCGCTCCTTAACTGGACCCCGGATAAACTGAAAATTATCCAGCTAACTCCGTGCGAATTTTTGAAGACGGACCCCGGCTACGCCGAATCTGGTTAAAGCCCGGGCTCCGTGTGAATTTTTGAAGACGGACCCGGTTACACCGAATCTGGTTAAAATCCCGGCTACGCCGAATCTGGTTAAAGCCCGGGCTCTGTGTGAATTTTTGAAGACGGACCCGGATAAAACCGAATCTGGTTAAAATCCCAGCTCCGTGTGAATTTTTGAAGACGGACCCCGGCTACGCCGAATCTGGTTAAAGCCCGGGCTCCGTGTAAATTGTTGAAGACGGACCCCGGCTACGCCGAATCTGGTTAAAGCCCGGGCTCCGTGTGAATTCTCGAAGGCGGACCCGGTTATACCGAATCTGGTTAAAATCCCGGCTCCGTGTGAAGTTTTGAAGTCGGACCCGGTTAACTAAATCTAGTTAACGCACGGGATCCGCAGAGATTCTTGAATGGACCCCGGTTACACTGAATTCCAGTTAAAATCCGGGCTTCGTGTAAAGTACAATAGACTCCGCGCGCACTCCTTAAAAGGACCCCGGATAAAGAATTCCTCAATGGAAATACTAATTAAGGGTTACGACACCCATAATGGAGAAAAGGGTTATGACACCCATAATGGAGAAAAGGGTTACGACACCCATAATGGAATCTTGGGGTTACGACACCCATTTGCTCCGTGCGCGCTCCTTAAAAGGACCCCGGATAAAGAATTCCTCAATGGAAATTCATCTGTTTTACTATCGATAGTCAAAGAGATACACCGAGGTCATTACACCCGGTAATAACCATGAAGCCGAGGTCCTTAAACCCGGCATTACACCGAGGTTTATACACCCGGTCAGAAACACCGAGGTCATTACACCCGGTAATAAACATGACGCCGAGGTCCCTAAACCCGGCATGAAGCCGAGGTCTCTAAACCCGGCATGACACCGTGGTCCCCAAACCCGGTCACAAACAAAACCATCTAGATGTATGACACCGGCCGTTGTACTCCGACGTGCATTGGTTAGAGCTCGGCGAAAATGCCATACGTGGCCTTCGCGAAATTGACGCGTCAACGCTCGCCCGATTTAAGAAAGTGGGTTGTCATTCGATCTGATCGGGTCAAAATGTTTGATTAGAGGTAATGGACACCTCGGTTGAACAAGTGACAACTTCGCCCTTATTTCGGTTACAAATTACTTTTCCGGCTAGTCAAGCGGAGCGAGGTAGTGCGGTTAAGTTAACACCCCAGAGGTTAAAGCAGACAACCACGCCCATCACTCCCGGACTTAAACTCTTGGTCGAGTATAAAAGACCTGTACCTACTACGGTCGATGAATTTCTAACTACGGTTAGAGTTCAAAAATGGTATGGCAATTAATTGGTTATATAATCAGAGATTGTCATAACTTACAAACGGCATAGACGCCGGGAGTATTTAAAGTCAAACCGGCACAGACGCCAGGAAAACTCAAAGTCAAGCAGGCACAGACGCCTTAAGCAGAAGCAAAACTAAAGCCCTGACCCTCAACTCGGAGGAGCGGCACCTCGCTAGAGGGAATGAAGATTAACCTCGGACATAAGATCCGGGTTAAATAGTCGAGGCACCCCGGCGACCCGAGCCCTTGACCCAGGTGGGATGTCAACTATTATACAGTTGTTAATGACAACGGTGTGAGAAGAACTAACGGAAGCCCTCACAGGGATATTTGAATTTTGCGATTTAATGCAGGTTCACCAAGGCCAAGGCAAGCAAAAACAAAGAACGAAGGAAAGGCGAATAGATCCCGCCTGGGAGAAAACTTATCGCCTAAACAGGCACATCGATAGCGAGAATACGAATCCGAACTCGTCAAAGACTCGGACAAAAGCAAATCAAGATGGAACAATCCGGATACGAGAATCCGGGTCAAACAAAAAGGAGCCTCGGCGGCCTAGAGACCTCTAAACCCAAAAGCGGGGGGCGACGCACGTGACACGACGGATGTATTAAATGCGCACGAAACTGCAGGTGACTAGGTGTGGTGGTTGAAACCCCGCACGAATACAGAGCCGCCAGGTGTCAGTGGGCAACGATAGCGAACGCATGAGGGTCCCGACCTCGAAGTCGAGCGAACTCCTTGATATTACCTCGGATCCTTGAGACATTACCTCGGATCTTTGAGCAAATGACATCGGTAACCGGGGTCCATATGACACAACCGGCAATGCGCGGTAGATACGCAAGAGGGTAAGATTCACAAAACCAATCTAGCCGGATAACTGAAGAACGATCCCGACCTCGAAGTCAGGCAAACCGCCTCGACATTATCCCAGATCCTTGAGACATTACCTCGGATCTTTGGAGGAGACAACTTCAATAGCCAAGATCAACACCTGGATTCAAATGCAGGCGAACCATCACAACGCTACTCAGGATCTTTGAGACAAGACCTCAGATCTTCGAGGAAAGTCGCCTTGACAGCTAGGATCAACGTAAGTCAACTTGGCAAGGTAAGGCCCACGACAACAAAGCTCGACTAGTAAAACCGATGGGGGCAAAATACATCCGGCGGCTCGAAGCTGAACTACCGAAATTTGGGGGCAAGCGTTATGGATTCAAATAATAGGCCCAACTAAGGTGTGGCCCAACAGGAGGCAACCAATATTGCACGGATGTGATGGCACAACGTTTGGGCTTGGAGGCACAAGAGGCCCAACAGTCCAAACCCTAACCCTAAGGTACCCTCATAAATAGATGGTAAACCACGAGGTACACGATCTCTAAGCTCTCTCTCATCTACGATTCTGCCTACACTGTGCACACACCCCACCCCCTTTGGTTGTGTACAGTGATCTTCTATTCTCAAAGGTATCTCATCCATAGATACCTAAGAGGGAGCTATTCGATCCAACATAAACATACTAGCCCACCTAGGGCTAGACATCTGTGTTCTTATGACAGAACAATAGCCTTGTGTTTTTTAAAGGTCCTTCTATTTTTATTTTTTATTTTATCACGGAGCACTCTTTTTTTTTTTTTTTTCCAATCTATTTTTATTGAACATAGGGCAATTTTTTTGGCGATACTATTAGTTTTTAATTGTAGTAGAGTATAAGAAGGTCCCAAATGTCATTTTCCTTTTAAGCTTATGGGATGATAAATTCCGTGCAGGTTTAGTTTCAGATAGTTCACCCATGGATTTGCTTTCAATCTCTCCTTCGCGGACTTGGATTTGGTCCTCTGCCCCTTATGGTCCTTTGCGCTCCACTTCGGAAAAACAACACTGATCCTTTTTTTTCTCTTAATAATACATATTTTAGGGTACTGTAGTTAATAAAAAGATACTTTAAGATACTAATCAGTGCTGAAAAATACTAACTGGTACTATATAATCTTAAAAAATTATTTTAGGATGTTGAAAAAATATTTCAGGATACTGACTGGTACTAAAAAGATACTCCGAATCTTGGCGAGGATCTTTTTGGTACTAAAAAATATTTTATGATCTTGAAAAATTATTTTAGTACCAGCCAAGTATCCTAGAGTATATTTTAGTACCATTCAACCACGCGAAATATTTTTTTAACATCCTAAAATAAATTTTCAAGATCATAAAATATTTTTACCCGTCGATATCTTGAGGTATCTTTTTAGTACCTACAGATACTGAAATATGTATTTAAAAAAAAAGGATCAGTGTTGTTTTTCCGAAGTGGAGCGCAGAGGACCGAAGGCTTTTTTCCCAAAATGCCCCTAATTAAATAACTATTTACCAAAATGCCACTGTTTCCAAACTATTTCCTAATCTGCCCCTGTTTAGTCGACTAAACCATGGTTTAGTCGACTAAAACGCGGGCTCAGTTTTTTTTTTTTAACTTCCCCCTGATTTAGTCGACTAAGCACTGTAGCTTAGTCGACTAAATCATAAAAAAAACAAAAGGTTAAAACTTCGGAAGGCCATAACTTCTGGCTCGGGAGTCCAAATCAAGTGATTCTTTTTTGATTCCACATAAATTTTTGAGATCTATGCAGTGACATAAAAATTAACTTCCAGATTTAATGAAGAGAAAGGAGAAAAAACAATTGATTCTCTATTGCGCAGGAGATACTAACAATTCATTAAATATAATCAAGTGATTCTTATATATATATATATATATATATATATATAATGAATTGTTTCCTTTTATTTGATGTTTTCTTTTTTATTAGATCACATAATATCTTCTACACAATAATGATAGGATATGTGTGTGTGTATATATATATTTAATGAATTGTTAGTATTAACATGAGTTGTTAATATTTAATATATATATATATATATATCATTAAATATATATATATATATATTAATAATATGTATTTTGAATATATTGTATTTTGAAAATCCAATAATTAATAATATGGATTTTCTTAGATTCTGGAATGTCATGTTATAGGGAGCCTCAAAGTATCGAGACTAAATTTGTGGGGCTTGATTTTCAAAGTATCACTCCCTGTAACGTAACAATTAATACTGGATTTTCAAAATACAATATATTCAAAATTGAGATTATCTCTCCATTAATAATATGGATTTTAAAAGAAAAGAGAAATAGAAAAAATATCGATACTAAATTTGTGGGGCTTGATTTTAGGGGAATAATAGCGTTTGGAAGTTATGGATGAGATCATATGTTGCAAGAGAATATTAATATTAAAATGGAATTGACTGCCACTAAATTTTTGGGGCTTGATTTTAAGGGAATAACAGCCTCATCTACTAGAAAAAAAGGTGATTATTCTTTGAAGTTTGAAGTTTAATTTCAACATAGAGTCAGGGAGGGAGGGAGAACCAACTAACTTAATTAGGGCATGGTTTTACGATTGATCTTTTATAAGATAAAATAAAAGGTTAGGGGGTTCAATTTAGATTTTGAATTGTCCATATTATGTGATCCATATTATGCAGGAAATACTAACAATTCATTATATATATATATATATATATTATGTGATCCATATTGTGCAGGAGATACTAACAATTCATTATATATATACACACACATATCCTTTCTTTATTGTGCAGGAGATATTATATGATCTAATAAAAAAGAAAACATCAAATAAAAGGAAACAATTAACTATATATATATATATATATATATAAGAATCACTTGATTATATTTAATGAATTGTTAGTATCTCCTGCGCAATAAAGAATCAGTTATTTTTTCTCCTTTCTCTTCATTAAATCTGGAAGTTAATTTTTATGTCAGTGCATAGATCTCAAAAAGTTATGTGGAATCAAAAAAAGAATCACTTGATTCGGTCTCCCAAGCTAGAAGTTATGGCCTTCCGAAGTTTTAACCTTTTGTTTTGTTTTGTTTTGTTTTTTTTTATGATTTAGTCGACTAAGCTACAGTGCTTAGTCGACTAAATCGCGGGGGAAGTTAAAAAAAACTGAGCCTGCGTTTTAGTCGACTAAATCATGGTTTAGTCGACTAAACAGGGGCAGATTGAGAAATAGTTTGGAAACATGTGCATTTTGGTAAATAGTCATTTAATTAGGGGCATTTTGGGAATAAAGCCCTCCCTTGGGCCATTCTTGTGTTTCAAAAAATAGATTTCTATCAGATACTACCGCTTGTCACTATACTCCCTTTCTTCTCGCCCCACTTTGTTTTGTATTGTTTTAATTAACCTCGGCCTCTCAACGTCATCTCTCTCCTTTTGCAACAAAGTGTCTCTTAGTGCATCATAACTAGGAGTTTCATTGAAAAATGTAATGCTTGGAGTGTATTGAAATAATCTAATGTTTGACGAACAACCATGATGAAAGATAACCATAATAAAACATTATAGCATCTTCCACATACAATTTCTTCCTAGCTCCTTGGTTGAGGGCTCTTTCCAAACCAAACACGCCCTCCATTTTTCTATGATTGTCTCACTTTCAGCAGTAGTAGTCATTTAGGTTTAAAAGAGATAAGCTTTTGGCTAGTGGTGGTGTTAAAACTTTGATTTGAATTTGATCTTTTAATTTTAATTTCTACTAAGCATTGAATATCGAACTTTACACATGTACCAATTCCTATTTATGCGCCGTTAACAAATGCCCTTTATATGTAAACTGAATGTTTCATATTTTGGCATATCAGTGCTTCCTTGATGCCGATCTTCAGCTTCCATCAAGGAAGTTTGAAGTGTATTTTCAATAGACAAAATAAGATCTGATATAATGGAGATCAATGGGAGCCATATAGGATGGAGCTAGAGGTTTAGAAGTTGCAAATTTGCAAATTAGTCTCTAGAAGTGTTGGAATTAGAAGAGCTTATGGGGCATTTTAGTGAGGTGAGTGGAGGATGAAGATTGATATTTCAATTGAGAAATATAGTTTTAATTTGCTCTTTATTTTATGTGCAACTTAATATGAACATCTTATTTTGCATTTGAAATCCTTGTTTAAGATTTTTTTTGTTATTTTTTCTGTGTCAATTTGTTGTTTGTGTGCATGCACACTTATCATAGCACCTTATTCTTATCCTAGAAATTTCTGTATCCAGCATATTGTGTAATGTTGTGCCTGATAAGCATATCGGCATTGATGCTTCTTTGGGCATCGTGTGGGTAGAAATGTAACCCTTGACGTTAGACTGATGCTACTTGAGCCAGAAAGGCCATTGGCTGGTAGAATTTTCTTTTATTGGTGCTCGTCTGCTTGGTTTATTTTCTTGTTGCGTTTCTTTGTATCCCTTGGCTGGCATCCTTATAACAGTTGAGTTTGACAATCTTTTCAGCGCTACAATGGCCATCTTTGACATGGTACGACTTGTGAGGGCCCCTATTTCCACAGTTGCACTCGGCTATGCCCAACACACGGATTATGATTCATCAACCTGTTGGAGGTGCTAGTGGACAAGCCTCAGATGTAGAAGTTCAAGCTCGGGAGGCATTGGTCGGCAAAGACAATGTTACTAGAATTATATCCGAATTTACTGGTCGCTCATTCGAACAAGTCGAGAAAGATATTGAGAAGGATCGGTACATGTCTCCAATTGAAGCAGTTGAATATGGAATAATTGATGGAGTAATTGACAGAGATAGCATCATTCCCCTGATGCCTTTACCAGAAAGGGTTGTGTCATCTCTGTATGAAGAAATCACGGAAGACTTGCAGAAGTTTGCTAACCCTGAGATCCCTGATGATGAGATTTACTAGCATTGGGTTATCCAAGACGGTTGGTGCAATGAACTGTAAGAGATGCTAGCTTTTCTCAGATTTGTCTTGGGAGAAATTTGTTCAAAGAATAGTGAACCACTTGTTTAAGTTGTCGACTATGTTGATTATTTATCATGTTGTAGCATTACAAATTTATGATGCATAAAAAATAGCCTGGTTTTTGCCGCATTGAAATAAAAATTTGTTGTTAGCGGGCTAGTTCCTTGTGTACTTAGGGTGAAAGGGGTTTGAGGTGAGAATATGAGATGTGTTTTGAATCGAAAGCAGATTATCTCAGTATTCTTTCCTCCTCATCCTTCAGTATCTTTTAATTTGAGCCGTCCAAAAATGAATCTAATGTCCAGAGAGAGACTTAAAATTTTTATATTTACTGCATGCGGTAGTTTTTATTGTATGCGGTTTTTTGACATTAATGATTTTGGACCCTTAGATTAACTTTTGGATGACTCAGATGAAAAGATACTGAGGGATACTGAAGGAAGCGATTCCGAGAGAATCCGGATCCATTTTGAACCATACTTCATCTCTCATGCATGATTTGACATATTCTTTGATTTTTCTCTTCATTCTCATATAATGGATGATATTTTAACTCTGAAACTAAGAGATCCTTTGTATAAGCTTAAAAAATTAGTGATGTTTATATTGTTCAAAGTTTTCATAAAGAATAATTTATTTTATACGATTTGGTAAACATTTTTAAATTTGAATAAGGGATAGTTATGGAAATAAATATTTAAAATTTATTAACTTATTTTTAGATTAAAATGCGCACCCACACACAATTATCGCAATTTAATCCCAAGACCACACGGACGTTTTTTTCCCTCCCATGATTTGTCTGTCTCCTGTTCTTCTTTTTTTTTTTTTTTCCCTTCAAAAACGGAGTTTATTTTATTAATCACAAGCTTGTCTTTGTTGATTCACGAATCACAATTTCACACTAAGAATATTTAAAAAAAATCCTACTCGATATAAATTTTGAATATGAAATTACTTTATTACCCTTATTGATAAAAAAAGAAAAAAGAGGCAATAATATATAATTAGGTTCAGGTGCTTGTTAATCGTCACCCTATGACTTATCAAAATATACACATCCACTTGTCAACAGATACTGTTTTAGTTAACATATATCACTCTGGTCCTATTTATTACTCCATTTTGACCAAATATCATATACCAAGGAGAGGTAGTTGACACAATGATTATGAGGATAAATTTTCAACTTTACCCTCATTTATGATTAGGTATTTCTCAACTGTTTCTTCTCTCTCTATCTTTATGGGTATAATTAATATGGGTAAAATTATCACAATCTCATTTATTACGTAAAATAGGGCTTATAGATAGGACCAATTTTTTTTAGTCAAAGTGAACTTATAAATAGGACCATAATGGTATATGCTTGTTAATGGACACTCTGATATGTAAACTTGTCAAATATATAACACATACAAATAAAATGAATCACGATCTCTCTAAAAAAATATTTGGGAAACTCCATTTAAATACCATTTGAATTTGCAAAACCTTCAAATGTCTGTTGAATTTGTTAAAGGATTTAAAGATACGAAGGACCATATAGGAATTTACAAATTCGGATGAATTTACCCTTTTTGCCCTTAGTTTTGAATAAATAATAATAATAATAATAAAAAGACTCTCGCCGGAGGATCGCCGCCACCGGCGATGGGCTTTTTTTTTTGGAGGGGAGGTGGTTTTTATTATTATTATTATTTTTTTTATTTTAAAAGATTCATTGGAAGTGAGGGAGGTGGGGTTCGAACCCCCACACCTCAATGGGGCCAGCGGCTGGGCCACTTGGTTCTTTTGATATATATATGCATTAACACACACACACACATATATATATATATTCTTCTTAACATTTTTCATCAACAAATACTCTTATAAATCTCATTACTGAACTTGTAAATGCCATTGAAGAATTGGTAATTATTATTGAAAGATTTGTTATAATTGCAAATTTTTTTTTTGTGATCCATAAATCTCGAATAGTTTGGACTCTTTTGTGATCTGTTTGATGTAGGAAGATCTCCTCACTCACATTTACCGGTCACCGGAATCATTCCTCCGGTGATCGGATTTATAATCAAGGAGTGTTTGGCTTTCGCCGGTCGATGGTCACCGATACATCTAGAAGATAGCATTGACAAGAACAAGAGGCCCAAATAGAATTTGGCTCGCACGAGGGCCGAGCCTAAATTTTATTTTTGGCGTCAAAGGTTGAAATTAGAAATCAATTTCGAAGGGAAGGAATATTATATATTATACTTGCCGTAATGGCAGCAATCTTATAACTATAATTTTAAAAAGGGTTAAGGTGCAAATTTGCCAACGAACTATTATTTGAGGAGCATCGACACAAAAAATAATTGAGGATACCAAAATTACCAATCAACAATTAAAAAGTGAAAAAAACACAATTAAGGTGTAAATTTGCCAACAAACTATTACCCCGTCACTGTCTTGGTGTTTCCGTCTTCCATTGACTGTCACAGTGTCGGTGATGTCGACGTCTCCAAAGCTTCCACTATAAGTATGCAACTTCAGGGCGAGAATCACGCACCGAAACCAAATCCAGCAGTCCACAGCTTTCAACCGGCACACGTCTTCCACCCTGGTTCTACTCTCTGATGCTACAAGCAGCAGCCGCCGCTGCCACAAAAAGGCTTAACCGTTCTTTTCTCCAGCGTCTCCGCTACCGTCCTACGCCAGTGCCTCATATTTTAACATAATTGTGATAGTTGTTTTTTTTAAATAGTTATTTGGTAATTTTTTTTTTCACTTTTTAACTGTTTATTGGTATTTTTGGTACCTTTAATTGTTTTTTGTGCTAGATGCTCATCGAGTAATAGTTGGTTGGTAAATTTGCACCTTAACCCTTTTAAAAAATACTATAAATTTCAATGTAACTCAACTCTACCCGCCAAATCAGTCACAAAGGGATTTCCTCCTCTCTCTCTTCTCTCTCTCTTTTTAACCTAAAGGTATCACTCGGTCCTATTTATAAGTCTATTTTGACTAAATCTCACATACCAAGGAGAGGTAGGTGACTCAACGATTATGAGGGTAAATTTTCAACTTTACTCTCATTTATGATTGGGTATTTTTCAATTGTTTCTTCTCTCTTTTATTTTAAGAGAACAATTGATATGGGTGAAATTGTCACAATTTCATTTTTTACATGAAACAAGACTTATAAATAGAATCAAATTTTTTGGTCAAAGTAGACTTATAAATAGGATAAGAGTGGTAATTTTTGGCCAATATTGCCAAGAAAGTAAAAAATGAAGCAAATTTGTTATGATAATTATATTAATTATTTTGATCGTTAGTCGACCAAATACATTGAACTAACAATTCACATCATTTTTTTAAGGTATAAATTTGCGCAGAAAGTCTATTTGTCATCTATTTCATTTTTTCAAAGTTTGATATTTGCACCTTAACAAAAATGAATTAGATGATATTTGAACTATCAATTTAGTATATCTGGTCAACTAATGGTTAAAATTAATTAGGACAACGGTCAAAGCAAAATTACTCTTTTCTTTTACACTTTAAATTAAAATTACCCTGAAAAACTTATAAACCAAAATTACTTCTACGTGAATACTTAAATGTTCATTAACCCTTTTCGTTAACAGTTTAAAAAGTTTCATTCTCATTCCTGATAACGTCATGTATGGGGAGGACTCAAATTTGCTACGAGATGAAATTCTTGTCCATGTAATTAACTTCCAAGTTGTCTTTTCCAGTCTAATACAACTTACAACCAAACTTGCTGGCTCTTCCACCGCACTTTTGGCCTCATGGTTATTTAAAATAAAATAAAACAACAGCTAATAAATATTTAACTTAATTAAATTGTGGCGCAAGATAAGTGATGCAAGGATTTGAAAACTTATTTAACTAATTATTGTTTGCAAATAAAAAAAAATACTTAGAGGCAGAACTTAATCAAAATTAAATCAGAAAAATTACATCCATTTCACCACATATCAATTCAGTAGCATCCTATAAATTATTGCATGATGATTGACAAAAAAAATATTTTTATCATAGATACTATGTTCACTAATTTGTAAAAAAATACAGTACCCAACTTTAAAAGCTTTACATTTTATTTTTTAAGTTGGTAAAAACATATTCACTATAAATAAATGCATTGAACAAACTGATTTCTAATCTAGGCCCCATTAACTTTTTGTTCATTGAACCAGTCCTTCAGGTACATGTATCTCATTCTATATAGTTATAACTATAAATACATACATTATTTATTATTTCTTTTTTCTTTTTTGCCAGCAACATACATTATTTCTTACTAGATGAACCAATGAACATACATCTTACTCTTTTAATATTCATCAATACATTTACATGAATCACCTGTAACATTTTCTTTTGGGACCAAGTAATATATTATTTGATGAATATACATTCACCTATTTTTTCCCAAACGCATATACACATTCCAGAACTTTCTTATAATACTATTTTCTAGAAAATGTCACCATAGAAATGTGGGAAAATCCCATATAAAGCTACTTAAAATAGAAAAATTCTAAATTGGGTTGTTAAATTCAATAAATCTTTAATTGAGTCATTAACCCAATTTAGGATATTAAAATATGGGTAAAATAACTTTAATACCCTTTCATCTCTCCTTATTGATGAGTTTTATCACTCACTAACTTATGTTTCCCATGTATATATCAAAATTAATTTTAATACAATAAAATATGATTAGTTCAAATATATTAACTATCATCATAAGAATAAAAACCTACAATATTTTCAGTAAAGAGTTCATTTTATTAACATTAACAACTTTTTTAAGAAAACTTATAATGTATGTCACTATAAAAAGGACATATTTTGGTAAATATATTAATTAAGTATGAATTTTACTATATTTTTCACACACACATATAATATACATAGGTTCTTTTGGAAATTTTTATATTGATGTAAACCGTTTTATCAAATTTTAAGTGTGTTTTACATCTTTTTTCTGAAATATCCATAGAAGTATATGAAATTTAAATGCCGCTTTTTAAAAAAGATAAATAATATTACTGATTTATATTAAAGGATTAAAAAATTGAAATTGAAATATTAACTAGATTTCTATCTAAAAACTCAGATTTATGTGTTAAGGAAAATTATTCTGGTTTAGGTTAGTATTGGTAAAAACGACTTTTATTTCAATTCAATTTTGCAAAGTGTGAAGTTGGTATGGGATATGCTTTTTCTTTTTGGTTTTATCTCATCCGATAAAAATAAAAAATTTCTTTTTAAAAAATAAAAAACCTCACATTTATTTGTTTATCATTAATTATTAATTGATTTTCAATTATAAATTATTCAATTGATATCAATGATACTATTATGGCATGGCATACTTGAATTATTCTTGATTATCCTTTTAGGAAAAAAAATCATTTGATTTAGCATAGATAATGTTGATATATAGAGATATAAAGTCATAAAGCAATAATACTCTTTTAAGAGGGGAGAGAAGAAAGACCGGTAGAAAAGAGAGGAGGAGCATTAAAGTCATTTTACATAGATTTTGAAATCCTAAATTAGGTTAATGACTCAATTAAAGATTTATTAAATTTACCAACCCAATTTAGAATTTTTCTATTTTAAGTAGTTTTATATGAGATTTTTCCTAAAAATGTCAAATAAATCGATTAAAAAATTAAAATACTTGAAAAATCTGTATTTGATCTCTATCTGCTATTAAACGTCATATCGTCATGGAAATACAATTAGATGTTGTAATTTAGTTAAGTTTTTGTTTTATCCTTTTTTTCGCTGATTAGATTTTTTTAACGGAAATAAAGAATAAATAATAGTCTCCTTGAATTTTCTTACTCAAAATTATATTTATTTAAATAAAATTTAGGGTAAGAAAATAAAAATAAAAATTTAAATAGTAACAAAACAAAAAAGAGGACAACATGAAAATAGTAATATAGTTAAAACCCATATTTATTGCTTTGACGGATTTTTTTAGCAAATCTCTAATTTTGTGCGTAAATAACAATAATATAGTTAAAACCCATCATATTTGTTATTGACGGATTTTTTCAGCAGATCTCTAATTAAATGCGAGAAATCAAGTATTAGAAGATATATATGGTGATCAAAATTGACATCAACGAAAAATTAAGGCAGTGGTTTGACTAAGCAATTCATAAGTCCCAGATTAAGAATTCAAAGAGATTACATTCATACATTTTATATAAAATTAGAATAGGGAACCTAGTAAATTAACTACTCATCTTACAATCTTTGGTATTTTAGGTGGTGACGTGGTTGGTCAAGGTTAGTCTTTCTCTCTCCTCTTCCTCTCTTCCTCTTCCGCGGGTCAGCCTTTCTCTCCACGGTGGTGTTGGTCGTTAATTGTAGGAGAATACAACACTTTAAATTATTATTCAATCAAGAAATGAATTTAATTCATTATAATTTGGATTTTCCAATTCAAATTTGGATTGGGTCTTTCTTATAAGCACTAACATTAATTTTAGGCTCTTATAAAGTGCTGATTTTTGGTGTGCCCTTTTGATTGACATTTTTTGAGGAAAAAGGGGAAATAAATGTGATCTATCATCTTAAATTCAATGTAACAATCAAGATATGAACATGATTCATCATATTAAATTCAAATCAATCAAGATGTGAATTTAATGTGATTTGGTTCAAAAGTAGTTTATATATTACCTAAAAGATAGGATATTGTCACTACCAATTTTATGTCACTGCCATTTTTTGACTATTTGATCATAATCTCATCTATCTTTATTATTTTTCTCTCCTATTGAGATTTTGATCTAACGGTGAAAAAGTGATAGTGACTTGGTAGTGACATAAAATTGACAGTGACAATATCCTATCCCATTAAGTAAGAGATAGAATATTATCACTATCAATTTTATGTCACTACCACTTTTTCACTTTTTATGAAAATTCTTAAGGCAATTAGAGCTAGAAATTTTCAGCCCACCAAGGCTATAAAAGGGGGAGGGTTGAACCTTTTTTGAACATCCTCATGCTCTAAATTTCGATCTTCACCAAAGGTTTAGAGAGGAAAAGGTGTCATATATAAAGGGTAAGATTCCAACCTTGTTCATCCTATCTTTAACCTAATCCTAAGAAATCACAATCTTCTTAAAAAGAGAAAAACCCAAAGAAACCAAACCTCAACCTTGGCTTCGCCTAGCAAACATCCAAGGAGCGGGAGGTTTCAAGAGAAGGATTCTCATTGCAATCGGGGGATAGCCGTGTGGATCAACATTAGAGGACATCAACAACATTGAGGTCTTCAAGTGATCTAAGGTAATCATAATTTCCAATAGTCGTGTTATTAAGTTATCCTAATCCCCAATAGTTGTTTTCTATGATATTGGGTGCAAAAAAATTTTAGAAAGCAGCATATAATTTAAATTTAAATAGATACAATATATAAAAATAAAAAATGCTCATCCCTCTAATATATTTTGTTATAGCAAATAAAATATAGCTTTTGTTTTAAAATGGCTCCATGTTTTTATATTTTGTTGTCAATATAGCTTGTCAATATGGCTTTTTCTGTTGTGAATGACCTCTGTGCGTTCAGGGACTTTCAAAATGGCTCAAGGTTTTTAAATTTTGTTGTCAATATAGCATATAGCACTTCCTGTTGTCAATATAGTTATAGTTTTCTCTGTTGTGAATGATCGGGTTTTTAAATTTTGTTGTCAATACAACTAGTGTCATCGGGTTTTTTATGTGATTTTGGATTGAGTTTTTTTTTTTTTTTTTTTAAAAAATATTTTTTATGTTCCTTAGGACCTGAGTGATATTTTCCCTATTTTCTTCCTTCGACTGTCCTTTTATGCTTACAATTGGGCCCACTTTTCCTACATGTGCTCCAACGCTTCAATTTTGTGGCAATATTTCTAGATTTAATTTGATGTCATGATATAATAAGTTATTTATGGGCTTTTTACAACACATATTATTGTTTGTGAAAATCAATAAAAGTATAAAGGACAAATAGGACGCGTATATAGATAACCTCCCCGTTCCTACTTCCCCAATCCCCCTCCTTAAACTTATACGAGTAATTTATTTCCTTCCCAATTTTTTTTTTTTGCTACCTTTTAGTTTTGGAAATTCCTATTGTTGTTTATGTTAATTTCTGTACGGCTACAATCCATTGTGATGATTGACCTTCTCTTCACATGTTCTACATAAATATAAATAGAGATTAATATGCATTATTGTGTATACTTTGGTCATTTTTTTTTTTTTTTTTAATCAAAGCCAAACGGTCCTTCTGACACACATATTTTTGTGTATTTGCATTCTTCTTTTAAACATACATAACGCCAATAGATTACCTTATTTTAGTGATTTTAAATATTTTATAAGAAATCAAAATACTTGTCTCACTCAGTAATGCATTTTCTTGGCAATAGTAGCGCCAAACTGACCCCTGACCGTGACGTGTCAGGGTGACGTGTAGGGTCTTTTCAGAACAAGTATATATTGTGTAAAATCTAGATGAATAAAAAAAATAAAAATTCATATGAGAAATGCATTCCTTGCAAATTACAAATAAACAATTGTAGTGTGGAAGGAAGTTGGTGGATCATGGATAGTGTTATGATGCATGTGGGCAAAGACCAGGCATGTCATCGGTTGGCAATCAGAATATACATAACTTACAAAGGCCCAACAAGTATTTATATCATATTTATATAAATGAGAAAAGTTTGACTAAGTAGATAGAAAATTTCATAATTCGTTAGAGATAGCCATATATATATTTAACCATGTAAAAAAAGTAATGTCACGAGACCTTACTGTATAATATGAGTGTGCCACATTTTTCATTTTAGGAGCCTTTGGTCCACTTCTGACTGTGCATATCAACAACAACTATGCCATTCGCTATCAGACTACTTTTTTTGATCAAAAATCAAAATTGATCAGTGAACAAAGACTGAAGAGTTTGAGCAAGATAAATTTAATCAGTGAACATCAAAATGCAGAGACTAGTAAACTTTTTCCATTTTAGGAGCCTTTGGTCCACTTTTCTTCGGCCACATTCTACTTCTCTCCCTTTCTCTGTCTCTCTCTCACACACACAAGCCTGTACAAAACCTAAATTATATTTGATTGGTTTGGTTGATTAATTAATCACTTTGGATGTGTTACCATATATGTGTGTGTGTTCAGTGTGTCTGGGTGGCAGATTCTCTTCATCAAACTGTATTATTATTGTAACTTGTGAGCTGTTTGAGCCTCTTCCTATAAAATGAGAACGGACATGATGAAGAGAATCTGCCACACAGACACACTGATATATATACATATAAAGGTTATTTCAAGCTCTAAGTAAATCCAATCCACCAGCCACTTCAATTTGATAGCTTGTGAACGTACGTGTACACTCATCTGTACAAGTTGCTACTATACTTTTGTATATATATCAGTTTGAAATAACCTTTATATGTATATATATATCAGTTTCTACTTCATAAGCTGTCTCGCGTTTAAAGTGTCTGGTGGATTGGATTTACTTAGAGCTTGAAATAACCTTTATATGTATATATATCAGTGTGTCTGTGTGGCAGATTCTCTTCATCATGTCCGTTCTCATTTTATAGGAAGAGGCTCAAACAGCTCACAAGTTACAATAATAATACAGTTTGATGAAGAGAATCTGCCACCCAGACACACTGAACACACACATATATGGTAACACATCCAAAGTGATTAATTAATCAACCAAACCAATCAAATATAGTTTAGGTTTTGTACAGGTTTGTGTGTGTGTGTGAGAGACAGAGAAAGGGAGAGAAGTAGAATGTGGCCGAAGAAAAGTGGACCAAAGGCTCCTAAAATGGAAAAAGTTTACTAGTCTCTGCATTTTGATGTTCACTGATTAAATTTATCTTGCTCAAACTCTTCAGTCTTTGTTCACTGATCAATTTTGATTTTTGATCAAAAAAAGTAGTCTGATAGCGAATGGCATAGTTGTTGTTGATATGCACAGTCAGAAGTGGACCAAAGGCTCCTAAAATGAAAAATGTGGCACACTCATATTATACAGTAAGGTCTCGTGACATTACTTTTTTTACATGGTTACATATATATATGGCTATCTCTAACGAATTATGAAATTTTCTATCTACTTAGTCAAACTTTTCTCATTTATATAAATATGATATAAATACTTGTTGGGCCTTTGTAAGTTATGTATATTCTGATTGCCAACCGATGACATGCCTGGTCTTTGCCCACATGCATCATAACACTATCCATGATCCACCAACTTCCTTCTACACTACAATTGTTTATTTGTAATTTGCAAGGAATGCATTTCTCATATATATATATATATATATTTTTTTTTTTATTCATCTAGATTTTACACAATATATACTTGTTCTGAAAAGACCCGACATGTCACGGTCACGGGTCATTCTGGCACTACTATTGCCAAGAAAATGCATTGGTGAGTAAGACAAGTATTCTGATTTCTTATAATATATTTAAAATCACTAAAATAAGGTAATCTACTGGCGTTATGTATGTTTAAAAGAAGAATGTAAATACACAAAAATATGTGTGTGAGAAGGACCGTTTGGCTTTGATTAAAAAAAAAGAAAAGAAAGAATGACCAAAGTATACACAATAATGCATATTTTAGTGAAGGAAGCGCATAGAAGACAAACTAGAACGTAGCTCTGCCTTCTATTACATTCATCACATCGCAACACACCCCTTCTCATTTAATTCCCCACCACATCCAATCTCTCATCATATCTTTACTATGTTGGTTAATTTTGCCTATTACATAAATTTCATGCAAAGTTTCATGAGGTTGAAAACAAAAAATTTGTTTAATCGATGCGGAAACCCGTAACTCTTTACGGTCCTCATGAATTATTAACCTTAACTCATTACTCTAATTAGTTAATAATTATTAATCCGTAGCTCTTTACGGTATTCATGAGAATTCATAACAATTTATAATACTCATGAGTTTTAGGATTACTGTTAAAACAATTATTGGGGTTTAGGATAATTTGATGAAACGATTATTGGAGATTAGAATACCTTAGATCACTCGAAGACTTCAAAGTTGTTGATGTCCTCTAACGTTGATCCACACAGTATCCCCGATTGCAATGAGAACTCCTTCTCTTGAAACCTCCCACTCCTTGAATGCTTGCTAGGCGAAGACAAGGTTGAGTTGTGGTTTCCTTGGGTTTTTATCTTTTTCAAGAAGATGATGGTTTCTTAGGATTAGGTTAAAGATAGGAGGAGCAAGATCATTGGAACCTTGCCTTTCTATGGATGGTGCCTTTTTCTCTCTAAACCTTTGGTAAAGACCAAAATTTAGAGAGCATAAGGATCTTGTTTTCTCTCGAGAAAAACGTGCGGGAAAAAGGCACATCAAAAATCAGCACTTTATAAGAGTCTAACCCTAATTTAAGTGCTCATAAGAAAGGCCCAATCCAAGCTTGAATTGGACAATCCAAATCATAATGAATTGAATTCATATCTTGATTGATTGATTGAATTTAAGATGATGAATCACATTCATATCTTGATTGATTGTTTGAATCAATCATTTAAGATGATGGATTACATTTATTTCTTTTCTTCTTCAAAAAACGTCCATAAAAAGGGCACTTAAAAAATCAGCACTTTATAAGAGTCTAACCCTAATTTAAGTGCTTACAAGAAAGGCCCAATCCAAACTTGATTTAGAAAATCCAAATCATAATGAATTAAATTCATATCTTGATTGAATAATAATTTAAGATGATGAATCACATTCATCTCTTAAACTAAAATTCAAAATCATTTCAATCAATCCTCATTTATTATTTCTCCTATCTTCATCCAATCATCATTGGATCTTAATATATATATATATATATATTAGATAATTCAGAATTATCTTTTATAACCTAACCTCTTGAATTTAAATTCAAATTTAAAATTCAAACTTAAATTCAAAAATCGAATTCCAAATTCAACTTGGCCTAAGATCCCATTGGGTCTTCCAACAAGTTTGGGCCTTTTTGTGGAGAAACGATTTCCCACTCGGGACACCATATATGACGCCATTTTCTCCTCATTAGGCTTGGAGTCCTACTCCAACCCAATTACACCTTTACTCTTGATAACGCCCAATAACAATTATCGGCCCAAGTTTGCTAAATTTAAACAATCGGGAATAACCTTTTGTGTGTGACCCATTAGGCCCAATTAGTCACTGACATAAATAAACTTGGACCAATTAAAACCCTTTTAACGGGCCCAATTTATTTAATGACCTCATAAGACACTAGCAATGCTTTCTGCTCTGCGGAACTAATTGAGTTGATCAAGTGATCTACCTTTCATATTTGGATACCGTGCAAGCATCATCCCTTACATCGTCATTCACATTTAGTCGAGAGCAAAGATAGAGTATCATCTCTCTTAATTGACTAAATGTAGCTATTTCACAGAACTAGGAATCTTTTTATATTAACTCTGTAAAGGATCATGACTCTTCATGATCATTTCTTTGCTTCTTGTATGAACTCTCGAGTTAATTAAAAGCTATCCAAGCTCTACCGGTCTTGTGAATGACTAATTCCTTGTAGGGGACTAATGAGTCCTCTTAGCATGTCCATCTATACTCTTGCATTCGAGTTACACCCAAAAGTACACCGTTCTCCCCATTTTCAGGTGGATAGAGTTGTACGGTCAAAGTTTAACCCTAGGACATAGTGTTCGATGACATCCTTAAGTCCAAGACGATCCGCATTACCAAACGATGAGAGACTTTACATATCCAATGATACTCTCTACAATGAATCTTTGTGGAGTCTCTCGGCGGGTCAGTTCGGTACTATCTGTTCTCTAACAGATCTACCCATGACATCGGCTAAGGCATCTCCATGCACGCATTCCATGAGGTCCCTACCTTGTATCTCTATACAAGTAGACGATGTCGTACTAGTCTTATTGAGATCACCAATGCCCTTTCTTGGTGATTCAAGACTAGGAACAAGTTTTAGGCAATAGATATCCAGGTGTTCTCGAGTCTTCATGATCATGATCTCTATCATTGATCCTCAAGAATAACACATGTTCTATTCCTAGGGCTTTTATCTTCAAACACATATTTACCTTAAAATAAAGGCGAGACATAAATATGATAAAGATAAAATATGCTCATTTATTAATAATGAAATACTATAACGTAGAAATGGTGCTGATCTGTCCTTACAGATTGTCTCTAGGACACCTAAATACTAACATACTATTCAAACCACTCATTCATGGTCTGTTTGTTTCGTTAGAGGAATTTACGTGGGTACACGTAAATAGCTTGTACAAGTCATTTTCGTTATATTTGTTTTAAGTAATTTTGTAATGAGAACCGAGTTAATGACTTATTTTTTTTCAATACTTTAAAAATCAATACTTGTACCGGGCAGTGACACTTCAAAAAATTACTTAAAGCATATTGACTGACTTTTAAGTAACGAGAACCGAGTTAATGAGTGTGAAAGGGAATTGATTTTTTTCAAGAATATTGAATAGTACAATTTTTAATTAGCAACCGTAAAATAGTCCTGTACTACGTTTATTACTCCTACAATAAAAATCCTGGAACTTATTGTTGGATAAAAATAAATACATTTGACTCTTTTGTCCTATTTGTCCTATATGTCAAAAGAGTCAACTTACGAGCGTAGTTTGAGTGGGCCCTAAACAAACAAGAAGGAATGATGTGTGTACGTAATATAAAAAGAAGTAAGTGAGAATTACACACAGGTGCCGAGGAATAGAGATATTTACATTTAGGTCTCTTTAAATGATAAAATTACACGAAGTCCTAGGGACTTACGCCTTAATTATTTCATATGAGTAAAAGACTTTTTTGCCCATTCTCCTTCTCCTCTCTCCCTTTTTCATCTCTCACTTCCGGAAAGCTATTTACAACAACAAATGCATGTAATAACAACAAAAAATGCATATATTAACAACAACTTTTGAAAACCTGGATTTTTTCATCTCTCACTTCCAGAAGCTATTTACAACAACAAATGCATGTAATAACAACAGAAAATGCATATAATAACAACAACTTTTCAAAACCTGGATTTTTTCACTTATCACTTCTAGAGGCTATTTGAAAAAATCCAGGTTTTAAAAAGTTGTTGTTATTATATGCATTTTCTGTTGTTATTACATGCATTTGTTGTTGTAAATAGCCTCTAGAAGTGATAGGCGAAAAAATCCAAGTTTTGAAAAGTTGTTGTTATTATATGCATTTTATATTGTTATTACATGCATTTGTTGTTGTAAATAGCCTATGGAAGTGAGAAGTGAAAAAAAATCCAGATTTTGAAAAGTTGTTGTTATTATATGCATTTTCTGTTGTTAATATAGGAAGAAGGAGAATGGGCAATAAGGTCTTTTACTCATATGAAATAATTACACCGAAGTCCCAAGGGACTTTTGTGTAATTTTGTCATTTGAAGGGACCTAAATGTAAATATCTCTATTCTTTGGGACCTGTGTATAATTTTCCCAAGAAGTAATATGGTTAATGCTTTTTGTTCTCTTCTCACCTTTCTTTCATTTTTTTCCTATATTGTCCTCATCGTCTCCATCAATCTTGTGTTATTGCTTCATATTAAACTATGACACACCCACATATATATATATAACTTTGACCGAATAATGTATCATCTCCTTCTAAAAAGATTAATCCATAAAATATTACTCGTATAAATTATAAAGGCGCCACACCAACTGACGTGTTCACATGAATAAAAAAGTACAATAAAAATAAATTATTTTTATAAGTATTCACAAAATTATATTGCCATTTACTTTTTTATAAAAACAAGTGAGTTGAAAATGTTGAGGTGATAGGTGGGTGTGTTGCCCGAGAAAACCTGAGTGGAGAGAGCTTAAACTAAACAGCATTAAGATAAAAGGGAGCTGGTACAGTGAAGGGGGAGAGAATACGTAGCATATTCTGAAAAAAGCCACAAGGAAATCCTGAATGCCAAAATGGCAACGCGGTCATAATTTCCACCAACATCCGTAGCATGTCTCAGTTGAGGTGATAGCAATGTGATATTCCCAACTATTTGTCGTCATTAAATTCTCTCGAATCTGAGCAAAAAACTTACATTCTCTCGAGGTAGGTATTCAATATTATTAAAAAGGAAAAAGAAATCGATGTCGTGGCTGGCCTCTATAAATAGAGAACCCATTGTGTGTTTTCCCTGTTCCACTGTACATTTCTTCTTACTCTCTTTTCGACATTTCTTCTTACTCTCTTTTCGACATGAGACCGTGTGGTGCAGTGGAGTCGACGCCGATGCGAACCAGATTGTATATTTGCTCCTCATTTCCCCTCCGATGATGCTCAGAAGTTTGCTGTCGTCCACAAGGTCTTCAGTGCCAGCAAAGTCAGGGACTTTTTGAAGGTAAAAATGAGGAAAATACTACATTGATTTACTATAAATTGATCATTGTTTTTTATAAACAGGGGCTTCCAGTTGATCAGAGAGGACGCGCAGTAAGCAGCTTAGTATACGAAGCAGATGTTAGGGTGCGAGACCCGGTGAATGGCTGTGTTGGGGAGATATCCTCTCTGAAGAATCAAGTTTCAGAGCTTCAAAAGAAGCTCGCTGAGGTTCAGGCACAGAATGCTGAAAAAGGCAAGGAGCCCTTTGAAACTGCTCAAGAAAAAGAGCCTTCTGTTTTTGCTGCTGCTGGAGAGAGGAGAAATGAAGCTGCTGAGAAACGAAGTTTCCATTTGACCTCAACGAGATTACTTCTGATGAAGATGAAGACATTTTTCCTTAAGCTCTGTAACTTAGGTGTTTGTGATAAAAACGTGTGTATAGCTTCCGGAGAATTGAGTGTGTTGTGAATGATTTTTTTCACTGCGTTTTTTTATGGCAAGAATTAGATGATTGTCGTGAAAGATTGTGTTTAGAAAATTATGAAAAGAGCTTATTCAGATTCGTGAGAATCAAGTTAATTTCCTCCTCCCAATCATAAAATCTCGCCGTGAATTAACAAAAAGCGAGTTAGGCCAAGAAGAAGAAGACCAGAGAGAAAAACAAAATTTAGGGTTTACTGCTTATGTTGATACTCTTTTTGATATGAAGCTGCCTGAGAGTGGAAGGAAGCTAACAGACGAAGAACTGGTGAGTTTGTGCTCGGAGTTCATGTTGGCCGGAATCAACACGACGGCGACCACATGGTTATGGGCCATGGCAAATCTGGTGAAGAATCAGACCATACAAGAGAAACTGGTGAATGAGATAAACCAAGTTGTGAAGCCAGGGGAAGAAATAGAAGAGAAACATTTGAAGAAGATGTCATATTTGCAAGCTATAGTGTTAGAAACCATTCGAAGACACCCACCTGGACATTTTATATTGCCTAGAGCAGTAACACAAGACACCGAAATGGGCCAAAAAAAAAAAAAAAGATTAAAAAATTATTGATCCAATATGATATTGGAGCCGGTGGCTTCCAGCGGGGACTTTATGAAACAAATGATTTTTGATTTATTTTGGAGCACTTAAAAAATAATTTGAGCTATATATCCATTAATCCAATGTAATTAGCCTCTCTTGTATGATATAAAATGGGTTAATTAATTGGCTAAGTGGCTTTGTTGCTACTAGAAGCTAGTGAGGAGGGGTCCAATTGGTTCATCTATATTTACATGTAATATATGAGTTGAAACAAAAGGGATAAAGAATATTTTTTAATCATTTAATTTTATAAAGTATATTTTTAATCTCATAATTAAAACACTGTATAGTAAACTCAAATGATGACCGATCTGAACAGTTGACAAAACATATTTAATTTTTTTAAAATTGAAATGTTGTAAATTGTTTTAATATAGTAAACTCAAATAATGTTGTAAATCGAAATGTTAGCAACATTTACAGATTATAATTATATGACTAAAAATATACTTTATAAAGTTAAGGATAAACTATATGGATTAATGAATCAATTTTCGATCAACTTTGTTCTTAAAGATGACATGTCACTAATGCAAAATAATTAGTCGTTGATGTGGCAGTGTTACTAAAGTGATGATAATGATTTTTGTTAATAGTAAAACCTTTTTCAACATAAATCACTCATAGGTTTTGTAAGATGTGGGTTTGTGTGTGAATGGTTCATGGTCGTTAATGGAATTAGATGATTGTCGTTAACTGAATGGAATTGAGGAAAGTATGCTAGGAAATATTATATGATACACTGAGGACTAAGGAGGTGTTAGGTAGCTGTTGATTAGATTTCAATAGTACTCGTGGATGCACATGTACTAGAGCTCCTAGTGTGAAGTGGATTCGTATTTGAATGGATCGTATAAGAGAATGTGAATAAATTTTGCTGACTCATTTTCCTAGTTAGTATGGTCTTCTTTGATAACACGGCTCTGTTTTTGAGATGCTAACTACTCAATAGTCAATACTGAACACAGTGTGGGCACTGGACAGTTCACCAGATCAGCTACAAACGTCTGTGCAAAAGCTTCTGTTTATAAGAAGTTAAAGTTTTGTTAGAAAATGATAATCTATCTTCAAGTCATAGATGCAATTATCTAATGGAATGATGGACAGCCTTTGAATTTTCCCCTCTCTTCAAACAAAACAAAAGACTTATTTAGTGTTGAACTTTATTTTAAGGCTAAAGGTTCATGTAGACTCAATTGTTTAGCATCTTTCCTCTTACTGAGGCTGTGTGTGATGAACTGATGATTCTCAACCTTTTTGTGCCTGAGGAGATGTAGAACTTGAAAGGAGATTTGTTGCTATGGAACTAGTATGATGATTGTCACAGATCTCACTTTTCTGATTTGGCTTGATAACTTTGTGATATCATCCTAAAGAGATCCTTACTTTGCAGGTTGAGCACGTGATGAGAGAACAAAATGTTTTGGCTGCAAATGAGTTTATTGAGCTCTTTCGTGAATTAGTTGTGGCTAGACTTTCAATCATTGCAAAACAAAGGTGAAAAACAGGCAAGTTCTTTTGTTTATTATTGTAAAGTCAGCATTTATGAAACTTTTGATGCCAATCCAACTTATTTCAGGGAATGCCCTGCAGATCTAAAGGAAGGGATTGCTAGCTTAATATTTGCAACCCTAGGTGCTCAGAAATTCCAGAGCTCTTGGCTCTTAAAGATATCTTTGAGGAGAAGTATGGGAGAGAATTTGTATCTGCTGCTACTGATCTAAGACCCAACTGTGGTGTAAATCGCTTGGTAAGCCTTGTTTTTTAGGGTAAACTACATGAACCCCCTGTGATTTTTGCTAAATTTAACATGGACCTCACTTTTATTTTTGAAACTAAGACGTCACCAAAACACAGAAGGTAAACTATAATGTCCTTTATTGGGTCTTGTTATATTATGCAAGCCTCACTTTCTATTTTATAAATTCACACTAATTTGCTTAAAAAACAGAATAAATCATGCATACCTCCTTTCTGTTTGTGATATCTTATATTAAGATACCTAGCTAACTGCAATGACTAATAGCTGATTGACAAGCTCTCGGTACGAACAGCTGCCGGTGAAGTAAAGTTGAAAGTGATGAAGGAAATAGCCAAGGAATATCAGGTTGAATGGGACACAACTAAATTAGAGAAAGAACTTCTCAAGCCTCCAGAAGAGCTAATAGTATGCAATCTGTCTCTCTTTCGCTCTCTTTCCTTTTTTGATCTTTCCTCACAGTCTATTGAAATTTGAAAATTTGGTTCTTATCCTTCTCATCTTCAGGAAGGGCCAAACACTTTTGTCAGTGCCAGCAACTTACCAGTCAAGCCTTCCTCAACTCCTCAATTCATGGAAACCAACAAGCCCACTTCCCGGTCATCAGGCAGCGGAGGCGGCTGCCAGAGCGGCAATGTACAATTTGAAGACTCTAAGTCTGCTGCTGAGGCAGCAGCTGAATCAGCCATGAAAGCCGTAGCTGCTGCTGAAATTGCTGCTTATATGGCCAAGAAGGAAGAAGCTTCCCAACGATGCATTTATGATGATAGGTTGAAGAACGGTCCTGCAAGTACCATCCAAGAGACAATGCACAGGTCACGTAGCTTACCAAGGTCTGATCACATAAACGGTGAGGATAAAATGGCTACAGACATGTATTCTGAAAAGGCTTATAGGAGATACAGCTACAATCCAACTTCAGTGCATTCGGATATTAAATTTGATGAATCAGATTGTGATGAAGAGACTCAAATGGAGGAAGAACGTCATGGTGTTTTGCCGCCACCTAACGGGCCTCCACCACCAGTACCTTCGTCTCAAGATGGGAATGCTCGTGTTCACCCCAAATTGCCTGATTATGATGAACTCGCTGCCCGCTTTGAAGCGCTGAAATTCAAGAAGTCTCAGTTTTAATTTATCAAATGTCATAAATTACTTGCATATATGTATACCCTAACGACATTTCATTACATAAATGCCATGCTTTTTGATATTATACTTTGTATTTGCTATTAACATGTGCTATTTAGGATTCTTGCCTTGAGATTTTGGATTAAAAAACGATTTTGAGCTCCCTTGTATGCATCCTCCTCTTGACCTGTGCCTTGAGATTTTGTGATGGAGACTTGTTGTGGGATACCAAGTCCTACATTGAGTAAAATGGTGTCAGCATCTTGGGCTCCGGTTTGCCAAATGGAAGCTTTTTTTTCCCAAGAAAATGGCGTTAATCACTGGTTGCCTTTCTTTTTAACATACAAGGTAAACAAGTTTAAATTGGTCATTGTACATTTAGATTTAATCACTGTTAGGTTTTTTGGGACTTCAGAGTTATTTGATAATTTCTTGGGACCTTAAAGTGATAAATTCTCTTGTTTGGGATATGGGCCTAATTCTCCCACTCACGGCGCGAGAGAGAGAGAGAGAGAGAGAGAGAGAGAGAGAGAGAGAGAGAGAGAGAGAGAGAGAGAGAGAGAGAGAGAGTGTTATATATGGATGGCGCTTGCACCATTAGCCCAACAAAATAACCAAATAGGGAAAATGATATCAAGATTCTAATTCAGGAAAATAATATTTAAAAAGTCTTATAATTTATCAATGAGAAGTAAAAGAGTAACAATTAACAAGTGAAAATATTGACAAGTTATAGAACTTTTATGATATTATTTCACTTAATTGAGACTTTAGTGTCATTTTTCCTGTCACTATTAGTTTATACTTTTAATAATTTCTATTAAGCGAATGAGTAAAACGTAACATGTTGAATTAATTTGACTCTTTGATTTAGCAAATATTCCATATCAGAATCTCGTTTATTTAATAAATGAACAAAATTAAAATATGCTACTCCTAATTAAAACCAAACTATATATTTACAATTTAGCCAGAAAAAAAAAAACCACATGCTAATTAATTATCGCAACCAATTTTTATATTAACCCCACTGGTCAAATTTTCTACCAACTTTCCATTTATATCCTATTCTCTTATTATGAAAGTGTGAGCATTTTATTACGTGTGAATATACCCTTGGATTTCTTGCCAGGTTACTGAAAGTTATTGATGAGTATTTTGTTTTCCCCCTTGTTTATACGTACATGTCTATAGCAAAATACGAGTAATAATGTATTTAGGACGAACAAAAGAAGTTAAATCTCTTGTAACATAATTAGTTGTGGTTCATGTAATTAACATATGAGAAATTGTTAAATAAAGTTATATAATCTACCAAAAACTAGCCGATCAAATAGATTGTACGGGTAATACTGGGATAAGGGACAAAAATAAGGGAAAATGACAATCAGTCTCAAGGACCATAAAAAATAGCTAAAAAATCGTAACAGAAATTCACATATAAAAAAAGTCCTTAGGGACTTTTTTAATATTATATGTATTAAAATAAAATTCAGATTTTTAAATTTTGTTGTAAATATTGCAATTCTTGTTTTGAATATAGCTTTTTCTGTTGTGAATGACCATGTTTTAAATTTTGTTATGAATATAACACTTCCTATTGTGAATCTAACTTTTTCTGTTGTGAATGACCTCTGTACGCTTAAGGACTTGAGTTTGAAACAAAATCTAGGTGTTAAAATTTTGTTGTGAATATAGCACTTCCTGTTATGAATATAATTTTTTCTTTGTGATTGCTAGGTTTTTAAATTTTGTTGTGAATATAACACTTCTTGTTGTCAATACAAATATATCAATGTGAATTTTTTTGGGACCTTTTTGTTATTTTTTATGGTCCTTGGGACCTGGCCATCATTTTTCCTAAAGATAACTTGAAAGCTTTTACGCATGGGCATTGAGCGTTTGATAATGTTACCCAGAAGTTTTAAAATTTGTGCAATATTACCCCTACAACTAGAAGTGTTATCTTTGACTAACAAAGTTAACTTATTTGTCCAAACACATGCCATTTCATCACTACCTAAGTACCCAAACCCATCCCTATCCTCAGATTTAGCTGCCTAGCTAATGCTTGCTTCTGCTTCTGTAACTCGGAAGCCAAATTAGAGTGAGCCCGATCTAAAATACATCTTATTTAGTTGTGTGAGGCATTACATAATTAATTAAGATAGGTATATAAATGGACCGAAAGACATTTATAGACATTAATACTCTAGATTAGCTGATTGGGATAAAATTGAAGAAACAAACAAGGGATTAGTGACTCTAGGTTGCTTGTTCATTAGTAAGGTTTCTTTGTTTTAATTTTAATTTCTTTTCTTTGAATTAAATTTAATTTGGTTGCTTAACTTAAATGAAATTGTGAAATTAATGCTTAACTGAAGTTGTGGATACTAAGTCTTCTTGGGAACGATATCTTACTTACTCTTTATTACTTGATACAAATTTCGTGCACTTGCAAGAGTTTTTAGGCTATAAAGTTTTGCCCTATCAAGTTTTTGGCGCCGTTGTCGGGACTTGTGTGCCACAACTGTCTTAGTTGGAATTGATTGAGCATAAGTAGTTTAAGTTTGAGTTCGTAAATATTTTATTTTATTTTTGTAGGAAAAAATTAAAAAAAATGGATTTCAATTGGCAATCAACTGGTCTTAATATTGAGAAGGAGATGAATTCTTTGTCTTCTATACAAGATAGATTGATTACTATTTTAAATTCTTTGAATGAATCTAGGCAACATAAAAGGAGCATAAATGATGGTTGTATTCCATATGTTGATTCTTCTCAATATGTTTGCATATCTTGTGTTTATTATGGAGGGAATCATTTATTTGAGCATTGTCCATATATTACAACTAGTCATTTTGTGAGAGATGATTTCACTAGGAACCAAGCTTGTTTTGATAACTCATTTTGTCCTAGTGAAGGTTTTGAGCAACAAAATTTTAGGGATGCACATGTCTATTGTTCTCATGAAAATACCCCTCCTTTTGACTCTTGTCCATATGTTGAAGAACACACCATTGAGTACAGAGAAAAATCTAATTTGGAAAAATTACTTGAAGAGTGTGTGGAAGCATCAGAGAGATCTAGTAGAGAGCAAAAGGAGATGTTCTCTAGCATTGAGTCAAGTCTCCAAAATATTAGAGTATATGCGAGTCAAATGCTTTCTACCCTTGAGACTATGGTGCAAGATAATCCCTTAAACATGGTTACCACTTCTTATGATGATAATGATTATTGTGAGGAAGTTGAAGGTGTGGAATTACATGAGACTATGGGTAATGTAGGAAGTGAGTGTGAGCTTGAAATTGATTTAAATGAGAATAGAGGATGTTTAGAAGAGGTTCCAGCTGTGGAGCCTAAGGATTGGGATGTTGGTGATCAAATTGATCTAGATGTCCCAATTGTTGTTGTTCATGACCCTCCTCTTGAAGTATTGACTTTTACTGATGAGAGTTAAGTTGATTTTATTGGAGGCTCTAAATTCTTGGAAGTGCCTATATTTATTTTCAAAGATATGCATGTTGTGCTTCATTTGAATTTAGTGAATACTTGTACTCCAAGATTGTCTATGATTGGGGAAGTATAAGTAATTAACTTGAACGATCAATTTTTGTGTGAGATACCTTGTTGTTTGAAAAGAAATGAAGACAAGGTAATTATGGTGTTTGATACTTATGATTAGTGGTTTGTTTTGAGAAGTCCGGCTGAAGACTATAAATTTGGCGCTTGTTGGGAGGCAACCCAAGGGTTTTGCTTGCATATTTTATCCTTCGTTTTTTCTTTCTTTCAGCTTTTATTCGGGTTTGAAGAAGATCACTTCTCCTGTTGCTGCAAGGTCTTGCTTGAACACTCTTTTCTCCCTAAAAATTTGAAATATCATGGATGGTACTAGGGGAGAACTCCACATCAGAGTTAGAGGTCTAAACCAGGGGAGTACTAGTTCCTTTCCCTCTATAGTTTTGCAACATTGAGGACAATGTTTGATTTAAGTGTGGGGGAGGGATATAATTTCTTTGGTTATGCTTGTCTTTATGGAATTGAAAAGATTTTATTTTTATTTGAGATTTTTGCATTGTTGATGATTGACCTTAATTTTGAGCTTTCCCCATCTTAGAGAATATTATCAAGTCAAAAAAAAATTAAAATAGAAAAAAAGAAGTTTCAACCAAGTCTTTAAGCCTTGAGTTTTTTTTTTCAATCTTGAGATGGACTATGAGAATAGGGATTAGTTTGTAATATAAGCGACAGATTATTAGTTCATGGATATTTTGCTACATGATTTCTTTAGAAAATTAGATGATGACCTTTGCCAGTTAAGTAAAACTTTTGTGTAGGGAAATGACAAAAAAAAAAAAAAAAAAACAACTCCAATGACTTCTCTAGACCTCATTAGTAACCGGGGGCACTTCATCACCAATGTTGGCACTTGCGTCAAACGGTAAAGTCAAAAGAGGGTTATGAGTTGGGCTAAAGGCCTCTTAAGGTGCCTGTTAGAGTAACTGAGTAACCGGTGCTGCATCACCCATGTGCAGGGTCGCATCAAAAGGGGACCTACAATGGCTCAATTTTGTTGCGGTTAAATAAGAACAATCGCTACAAAATTGGCAAAAGCGTTGGCAGGCAATGGGGTGAACTTTGTGTCGGCTAATTTGTAGCGGTTATATAAAAAAAAACCACCACAGAAAAGCGAAACGACACAGTTTTGTCGCGGTGAAAGTTCAGCGACACATTAACCGCATCAAATTTGTAAATTTGTTGCGGTTATCGAGCAATCGCTACAAATATTCACTCTATTTATAGAGTGTCAGACTATACGTCAATGACAAATAATCAAAAAATTACTAAATCTGGATTGTCACTAAACGAACATTCTCGGCTTGGTTGTCGAAGACATGCAAATACCTGCAGCGCTGATCTCAGGAGATGAGCGCTGCAGATATTTGCCTCTCTTTTCATCGTTGAAGCCGAGGATGTTCCTTCAGTGACAATCCATATTTACTGATTCCTTTGACTTGAAGACTTCTACTCTTCTGAAGATAGTCCAACATGCAACCGAATATTGGGTTTCGTTATAGCCACCTTTCTCTCTGGAAAATATCTCTGATCAAAATGAGTTAGTGAATTTTTCTTGGGAGATTGGTGGCTATAATGAATCCGAATCTTTTGGGCATGTTGGATTATTTTCAGTAATCTTATTACTCTCAACACATTTGGGAAAATTTAAAAAAATCAATTAAATTGATTGAGAAACTTATTCTAATTTTTTTCACCAAACTAATAAGTTTATAGACTCTGTAAAGTTATTAGTTTGTGAATTTTTTTTTGCATAAAATTTCAGTTAGTAGCGATTTGATATAATAACCGCTAGAGAATGGGAAAAGACAACAATTTGTAGCGGTTACTCACAAAACCGTGACAGAATAGCAAAGGTCTGATATTTTGTAGTGGTTATGTAGCCGCTACAAAATATCACGAAGAACGAGGCATATTTGTCGCAGTTTATGAAGCGGTTCATGAAAAACCGCCACAAATGTTTTCACTTTGTCGCGGCTAGTTGGTAAAACCGCTACAAAATGTAGCGGTTTTTTAACACCCACGTCATTTTCAAAATAACGCGCGCAAAGTTTTGATTTTTCATCTTTTAACCTTTCCAACTTGTTCCTTTCAACTTTTACCTTTGAACATCATGGTTTCTAACGATAAAGGAAAATGAAAAGCTGCTGAACAGGAGAAAAGGCCAGTAAGGGGCAGTAGTAGCAGAGGGGGCCGGACGAGAGGGCATGGGCCTGTAAATATTCCCCCTCCGCACCTTGAGGTGGGGAACAAGTTTGAACACTTCCTCGCCAATGAGCCGATCCCAAACCCGAGACCGTAGGGGATCACGAGGCGCAAGTCTCGCTGTTCGAGGACATTGAAGATGAGGAGATCCATATTGACATTCCTATAATGGAGGTGGAGCAGTTTAATGACCAGGAAAACACGCGGGACCATGGGAACCCCGACTCGGCTTTGCGTTCAACCAGATTTTTGGTGGATGTCCAAGGTAAATAAAATTAGTTTTTTGGCGAAAAATAATTTTAAATTCCTTACGTGTAATTAAAATTTATTTAAACGCAATATTTTTCTTAATTGTGCAGATGAACATGGGAACATCGCAGTAGGATGCTTGGATGTTGCCACAATCACTCATCTGCGTCGTAGTCCCCTGGAACACGGACACGAGACCAACCGATTGGCAACGTGGTCACTTGTTGAACCGATTCCCGTCCGAATTTGGCGGAATTGGGATGGTTCCCGATCTTTTTCCACGATTGGAAAAAGATTCCGTCGGAGAATAAGGACAAAGCATTTGAAAAAATTGTGCAAGTAAGTTATGTTGTTTAATTAAATTTTACATCTTAATAATTATAAGTTGTGGTTTATTTATTTATTTAATAATTAATTTTTACTTAATTTCTAATTAAATTATGATACAAAAAAAGTTTAACGTGCAAGTTGACAAGAAGAGGTACGTACTGCTGAAAATGGGGGAGCGTGGAAGAGCCGGAGGGGTCGTCTCTATAACCAGCAGAATGGAGATGCGACTATGCCTCTGCAGCAGCTGATCGAGAACGTCCCAGACGATGTGGACCCAAATGACTGGGCGGGTTTTGTCCACTATAGGAGGAGTGCAGAGGGACAGGTACATTTTTTAATTAATCATAGATTAGGGTTTTGTTTAAGCATGCATTAATATATAGTTTAAAATTTTCTTTAACTTAATTTTTGTTTAAATTTAGTATAAAAATATAAATATAGATTAAATTAATTTATTGTTTACATTTGGATTAAATTAATTAATAGTTAACTTAATTTATAGTTTAAATGTACTTGAAATATAGTTTACAAGATATCAAAGTAATAATTAATTTCACTTAACTTTTTGTTTGCCCCTCCTTGCAGGCTCTATCGCAGAGGAACACCAGAAACCGGGCACACCAGAAGGTCCATCACACGGCAGGAACCAAGACATTTGCTGTGACTTACAGTGAGATGGTATGTTGAAAGTTAAATTAATTTTAGGTTGAAATGGTGATTTTTTTGTTTTTGAAATAACAAAGTTTATATTCTTTTAACTCTTTCAGCAAGAGAAGGCTCGGGCGAAGAACCGTCAGACAGACTATGGGGAGCTGTTCACATGCACCCATAAACACCGTGATGGGACGCCGACCTCTGAGGCGGCAGAGGAGATAATAGTAAATTACAAAAAAAAAAAACATTTATATAGTTAATGCACTTCATTCAAATAGAATTAAATTGTTTGATTACTATTTTATGAAATCTTTGCGTCGAGGCCGGATTGAGCGGACCCGCACGAACTATGAGCGTCGCCGACCCGAGTCACGGGTCTCATGGATCCAACGGCTCCATTGAAAGCCGCTGTGGTCCGGTCGAGCATCCCGGGCTGCGTTAAGGGCTTTGGGCTAGGCGCTAGGCCTAGCATGGTGTACCCCAAGGCCTCTTACTTTGTCGTCGGAACCTCTGGCTCAAGAAGGCCACCACCAGAGGCGGTTGATTCGATGATTGCCGAGAAAGTTGCCGCGCATGTTCTAGTGCAGGTTGCTGCAGAGAGGGCCAGGAATGATGCCAGGAATAGGCGCATGGCGGAGAGATACGAGCGTTGGTACGCTAGTTAGAGGCAGAGTTGGGATGCTGTTACCGGGGCCTTGACAGAGTTGTTACCTCACAGACGGTTTCCATCTCCCGAGCCTCCCCCTCCGTTCATCTATGAGGATTCCCCCCGCCTCCCCCGCCTCCCTAGCCTTCTGTCTATGAGGATCCCCGTCCGAGTCCTGTTGCTGATGAAGACGAGGGCATTGTTACCTCGGGTCGTGCACACACCCCTCCTACGAGAGCCCCCTGAGAGAGGACCTGATCATCAGGCTCCTGATAGTTAGTTTTTATTTTCACATACAATTGTTTACTGCTAGATAGTTATTCTGTTTTTTTATATGTTAATTGGAGTATTATTTCATTACTCATTTCATTTTTATTGTGTTATTATTGATTTTACTTATATTTCATCTATTATATTATATTATTGAAAATAATTAATTAATTATTGAGTAAATAGCTAAAATTTATTAACATTTGTAGCGGTTTATAATGAAACCGCTACAAATTTCAAAATATTTGTCGCGGTTCAAATGATTAACCGCAATTGACATAAATTTTGTCGCGGTTTATGGTAAAACCGCTACATATTTGAATTTTTAATTGAACAAAAGGGCGCCAATATTTGTCACGGTTTATATGAGTAACTGCAACTAAAATCCAATGTGTTGCGGTTGTTGTAGCGGTGGTAAAACCTGTTGGTTTTGATTAGTTTTGATGATGTCTTATATAGTGCAATTATTAAAAGCAAAAAGGTTAAGTAATATATTGAGTAATATAGTTATCTCCTACATTGACTAATTACTATGTTTAATGTAGATTAGTCCAAGTTAAATTAAGGAGAATGATCAAGAAGGAGATAAGAGATGAAAGAAAGAAGTATCTCACGAGAGGTTGTCAAGAAAGCAAGATGCTATCAATGGATTTTGGAGGATAACCAAGAAGAAGAGAAGAGACTAGAGAAAGATGTTATCAAAAGAACTTGCACAATATAATAGGAATATCAACATTCAAATTCTTGTGATACTGGAAGTCTATATGATAAGCAGAAGTTGGAATGAAGTTTCATCACTTTATGGATATTGAAGAAGGAAGAAGCTGCAAAGAATGATGAGCTCAAGTTGAATGACAAAGAATGATCAAGAGAAAAGAAGAAAGAAAGAGTTGGATTATGAAGAATAATCAAGATGGAAAATTAAAGAAGGAAGAACTTGTTGAATAGAATGAGAATATAATTATTCAAGTTCTTATATTGATGCTAGAAGGCTCCAAGATCATATGGAAGTTGGAATGAGTCAATTCAGAGTTAAATGAAGCAAATATTAGGATGAGAAAACTCGAGGTTTGAGTACAAACCTCGAGGTTTGAGTGTCTTCAGCGTCTCTGGTGTCTCTGAACTAGCAAACCTCGAGGTTTCAGTCAAAACCTTGAGGTTTCAGCCAAAACCTCGAGGTTTCAGACAAAACCTCGAGGTTTCAGCCAACATCAGCTTTTCAGCTTCACTGTTTCATGTTCAGCACAGACGATGTCTGGTAATTCAATGATATCTCTTAAACCAGAAATCGGATTGAGGTGAAATCAGTGGCATATGAAACTAGACTCCCAATGCGTCATTTTGATGTAAAATTCAATCCCAAAGGAGTTCAGAGCAAGGAGCTATGACTTTTAAAAATTTTCACAAGAATCAACGTCACAGTCCAGACCCACCTTCGGTATTTTGAGTGTAACTCACAAACTACAAATCCGATTGAGCTAAAATCGGTGGCATATGAAAGTAGACTCACAGATAGTTCCATAAAGACTTGAATGGACCAAAACAGATTTTATACCAAGGAGATATGTCCCTCAAAAGTTGACAGTCAGCTCAGGACGTTGCAAAAACGCTGGTCAAGAACAGCCTTCATTCATCAGATCATAACGGACATAATGCAATGAGTTTGGAGCTGATTCTTCTTGCTTTGGATTCTTACCTCGAGCTTGGACATGTAAACTTGAGTTTGAAATTGGCCAAGATTTTTCCAAGTTTTCTGAACAAAGCAAAACCTCCAGGTTTATGAGAAACCTCTAGGTTTGAGCTCAAATGGTGCTTTCTCAGAATTTTCGATTTAAGTGAAAACCTCCAGGTTTTGGAGAAACCTCCAGGTTTCGGCATCTAGAGAGCAAACGTTTTTCACTGATTTTCAAAACCTCCAGGTTTGTGAAAAAACCTCCAGTTTTTGTTTGGTGCAAAAACTAAGAATTTCCACTTTTGAGAGAAACCTCCGGTTTTGACAAAACCTCCAGGTTTGGGCAAACAGAGAGCAAACACAATTTTGCAAGGTTTCACATTCAAAGTAAAACCTCGAGGTTTCGAGAAAACCTCCAGGTTTTGTCGACAACCTTGAAAAACCTCCGGTTTGAGAACAAACCTCCAGGTTTCTTCGCGACCTCAAAATTTCAAATCTGACGAATTTGCAATGGCTTCTTGTTTGATCTTAATACTTCCTATGATTAATCTCTAATGTTCCTAGACATGTTTAACCACTTTTTTAGTGAGTTTTAGATGATTAAAATGAAGGATTAGAAGCAAACCTTCAAAATATCGATTTGGTTCGAAGCATCAAAAGTCAAAAAAGTTCAAAAGTTCTAACGGCTATATTTCTTTATCCAACTGTCAGAGAATCTTCTCAACGGTCATATATTGATCTCTACCCATAAAAGAAGATAGATTCAAGTAGAAAAATGCAGAGACACAAGCTTACATCTTCAATATGCTGATACTCTGCTTTTTACATCATTTACACTCTGTTTTTCATGTCTAGACAAATTTTAGAGAGTGAGATGATTTGTATTATTCTTCAGTGTTCATTTATTCACTTCTGAGAGAGAAGATTTATTGTAATCATTCTATCTATCTGAGAGTTACTTAAGATTGGGTGATCTTGAGTGGGAAACACATTGTGTTGATTACAACTTATAAAGGGGAGTGAATCCTAGTGAGAGGATTACTTCGAGTACAGAGTGTGTAATCAAGCGGTGTGTTGATTACGCTTTGTAAGGGGGAGTGAATCCTAGTGAGAGGATTACCTCTTGTACGAACGTGTAATCGAGTTGAAAGAAGATAGTGGATTGAAAATCCCAAGTGAAGCTTGGGACCTGGATGTAGGTCAAGGATTGGGCCGAACCGATAAATCGCTTGCACATTCTCTTCCCTTATCTCTTACATTTCCAAAGATATATGTTTGAATGTGCATATATATTTGAATGACTGATTATTGCTTTATAAACTGATTTCAGTAAGTTACGAAAAGATTTTCAAAGTTCCTAAATTTTTATACTTCACCCAATTCAGCCCCCTCTTGGGTTCAACCGGTTCTTACAAAACCGCTACTAATTTCAGGCAGAATTTTAATTCAAATTTGTAGCGGTTACTACTAAATTTCTTTTTATCTGTCGTGTCTTTTGTAGCGGTTGTAAAACCGCTACAAAATATACCATGTCGCATTTAAAGATCTCAAGTGCTCTATGAAGGTAATTTAACCATTATCTCTACATTTATATTCTCTTCTAGCTTTGTTTATTGCAAAGGGATAAGTCATGGATCAAGTTGCCGCGCAGTTCTCCCGTATATTTAGCCGGATTGAAAACTTTCTTAGATTTTGCCTTCTCTCACGCTAGCGTAAATGGCAAAATCGTGTGTCCTTGTTGTCGTTGCAAGTTTAAGAAGTGGCAAACACGAGAAGGTGCTATGGAACATCTTCTTGTGAAACCTTTCCTAGAAGCATATACATTCTGGGAAGTTCATGGTGAGGAACGTGGTATGAGATATGGGGATCATCTTCCTCGAACCTCACAAGTGGGAAATCAAGTTGATCAAGATGATCCAGTTAATGAAGCTATTCGGGATGCTTTTGGTGTTCAAGGCGACAACTTCACTGGCTTAGAAGTTTAGTCCGAACCTCGTTTTCTTTAGGAATGAAGCGGCTCAGAATTTTTCAGCCTCATGGATGAAAGCAATCGTCCTTTATATCAAGGTTGTCAGAAATACTCAAAATTATCCTTTTTGATCAAATTGTACCATATCAAGTGCTTGTGTGGGATCACTGATAAGGCAATGTCGATGTTGCTGGAATTACTACAAGATGCTTTCCCTGACGCGGACATTCCCAGAACCTTCTATGAGGCCAAAAAGATAATCAATAGATTAGGCTTGAACTACGAAAAAATTGATGTCTGTCCCAACGATTGCATGCTTTACTGGGGGGAGGACGCTCGGAGGGAGACTTGTAAGAAGTGTGACACTTCGAGGTTCAGGATAGTTCGGAAGGGAAAAAAGCAGAAGAAGAAACCCGCAAAGATTCTAAGGTACCTTCCTTTAAAACCTTGCTTACAAAGATTGTTTATGTCATCTAAGACAGCTGAGCATATGAGGTGGCATGAAGCCGACAAGAACAAAGATGGTAAACTCAGACATCCACGGGATGGTGATGCATGGAAAGCGTTCGACTCAGACTTTCCTGATTTCACGGCGGACCCTAGAAATGTTCGTCTTGCTTTGGCGACCGTTGGTTTTAATCCATTTGGGAATCTTAGCACAAGTTATAGTATATGGCTAATTGTTTTGATACCTTAGAACTTGCCCCCTTGGATGTGTATGAAACAAAGCTCCTTCATTATGTCCATGATCATTCTAGGCAAAAAGGCACCAGGAAATGACATCGATGTGTATCTACAACCGCTTATCAAGGAGTTGGTGGAGTTGTGGAATGACGGCGTTGAGACGTATGACGCGCATGAAAAGACACTATTCAACTTGCGTGCGGCGTTGATGTGGACTATCAGTGACTTTCCTGGACTGTGAACATTATCTGGGTGGAATGTGCATACCGACCTTGCATGTCCGGCTTGCAATTTTGACTCTGACTCAATGCGCCTTCCCCTTACGTCGTAAGTGGTGCTTCATGGGTCTCGGAGGTTTCTCGATGGTACGCACAGGTTTAGGTTGCAACGCAATCGTTTCAATGGGCAATAGGAAAAAAGGACCTCCTCAGAATTTATCCGGTGCAGAAATCATAGAGCAGCTTGTGGATGTTGAATTTGAGTATGGGAAAAAAGACGATCCAGTAAAGGCCGAGACAAAGACGACCATGGCTTTTGGTTTTGCGACCCAGTAATGGTGAAAGATAAGCATCTTCTTCACTCTTTCATATTGGAAAGATAATTTACTTCGATACAGTTTGGATGTGATGCACATTGAAAAGAATGTGTACGACAATGTGTTGTACACGATTAAAAACGAACCGACCAAGTCAAAAGATCATCTTCAAGCGAGGAAAGATTTACGGGAGATGGGAGTTCATGCAGATGCGTGGCCAGATGAGCATGACAGATTTCAACCGACAAAATTCACCCTGACAAAACCGAATAAGGAAATCTTCCTCGCGACGTTGAAGAATATAAAAGTTCCCTGACGGGTATTCAAGCAATATTTCACGATGTGTTGACGTGCGAGCTCGAAAGGTTACGGCTCGAAGAGTCATGACTCACATGTGCTTATGCGCAGCTTATCGCGACCATAAAAAATATGCTTCCTCTCGATGTGTTGATCGTTTTGGTTGAGCTTTGTACTTTCTTTCGGAACTTGTGTTATAAGGTTTTGATCATGGAGGAGCTCGACCAGCTGCAGCAGAATATCATTCTTACACTGTGTCATTTGGAGATGATCTTTCCTCCATCATTTTTCACGGTCATGGTTCACCTGATAGTAATCTTGTTCACGAAACCAAGCTTGCTGGCCCAGTTCACTACCGATGGATGTATCCTATTGAGAGGTATTCATTTAAAATTAATTACTTTACGATTACTTCCTAGTCACACATTTCAGCATTAATGTATCAACATTTTTCTTCATTACTTTACAGGTTTCTTGGGAAACTAAAATTTTACGTGAGGAATAAGGAGTGGCCTGAAGGTTCAATCACGAAGGTTATATTGGGGATGAGGTCTTGTATTTTTGTTCCAGGTACTTTGATGACATTGAGACGTCATTCAACCGACCTCCTCGTGTGGACGATTGTCTTGACCTAGAGCCAGAGCCATCAGCAATAGAGTTGTTAGTCCCTCGTGTTAGTAAACCAGTTGGAGGAACTGAGAACTTCAAACTCACGGCACTTGAGAAGATTCAAGCACATAGACATGTCTTGATTAATTGCACTAAAGTTGAATCGTACCTTCAGTAAGGATTGCAAACACATATATATATATATATATATATATATATGTTATCCTATATATTTTCGTACATTTTATACTCATATTTCATGCTCGTCGTCACATGTTTAATTGCAGGGAATTCAGGAGTCATGTGAAGCGTCAACTGCGGATCCATACACAGACATCCTCTGAAATTGATAGAAGGTCCACAGAGAATTCCAAAGTTGGTTTAGGAGGAGAATAATGAATGACCACAACCCGCACTCAGCAGAATTCAAAGCTCTCGCACTGGGCCCGCTTGACCACACCCAAAGATTTACGGCATACAATGTCAATGGTTTCAAGTTTTGCACCGTTTCATGAGATTAGGGATTACTGACCCAAAACTCGGGTGTATATGGCACATTTGGGACGAGGAGTTATGCGAGTAGCAGTGACGGGGACATGCGGTTCGTGACGTTTCGTATTATGGAAAGTCAAGTTGATGTGGTCGGATAACTTACCAAGGCCTTTTCTCGCGACGTTCAAGTGTTTGTGGGCGAATACGACAACATCCCGGACTCACGATTGACGACTTAGGCATCACATCCGTGAATTTCTCCCGACCTATTCACACCGGTCAGTCTGAAGATGACGAGCCGTATATTCTTGCCTCAGAGGCCCATCGAGTTTATTATGTCGCCGATGGGAGGCACAAGGATTGGAATATGGTGGTTCACTTAAAGCCTCGGGACCTTTACGACATGGGCAATGGTGATAACGTCGCCTATGATTGTGAGCCGTTCCGGCCGCGGTTTCAAAAACTTCTTCCCAGGCGGCGATGACAATTTACCTATAGTTCAGTATGTTTTTTAATATACGCTTTATGAATTAATTATAACGTTGAACTAAAGTTTTATTTGTGTTCAAACAAATTTAACTCACACGTAACATTTTAATTATAACTTTCTTTGTAGGGATGGTGACAAAGATTGAGACAAAAAAAATTATGCTACGATGTAATCTATGATATTTCTATTATTTTTTTTAAAAAAAAAAGGCCATCAGATTACCTGTAGCGGTTTCCAAACCGCTACAAAATAACCAAAAACCACTACAAAGCACAAACCGCTATATTTTAATATATAACTAGTTGTTATTACACTTACATATTCTCATTGGTTTTCCCACTTGTCAGTATTTTATTTTTGTAACGAAGATTGAGGCAAAATTGCTACATCTTGTGAACTTAAGTGGCATTTTTGGTCCAAAAAAACTTCTGTCTTACCAGTGCTCCTGAGTTAAAACTTCCATGGCATTTAAGACCATTATCCCTATATTTTAATATCATTTATTATCAATAAAAAGATAAATTATTAATAATACAACAACTAACAGATTTTTTTTTTTTTTTTTTTTTTTTTTTTTTTTTTTTTTACAATTTCATTCATTTGTTTGTAGCGGTTCTCTAACCGCTACAAACATGAACAAATATGGGAAATATATTGTGGCGGTTTAACACCGCTACAAAAATAAAATACTGACAAGTGGGAAAACTTTTTCCAAAAAAGTGGCGGGATCTATTTGTAGCGGTTACAAACCGCTACTAATATTCTAAGGAATTGGCGGCAAAATATTTTCCCAAATTTGGGTGGGAATATTTAGTGGCGGTTATATAACCGCTACAAAATAGTTGGAAAAGTTTGGCACTATTTTTGTACGTAATTAGTAGCGGTTCTGTCACCGCGACTAATGTCCAATCAAGAACTGAGCACGCCTCATATAGTAGCGGTCATGGGAACCGCTACACTACGATGCGGTTATTTTTTCTGGTGTAGCGGTTTTATGCAACCGTGACAAATTTGTTTGCCACGGTGGATTTTGTAGCGTTTGTGTAACCGCTACAAATGTCGTTAGTAGCGCCAAAAACCGCTACTAATATGCTATTTTAACCGCTACTAATGGTCCTTTTTTTTGGTAGTGTATTGATACCCCTCAATAATAATCAAAGAGGAAATAAAATGAGAGAATTAAGAAGTATAACTAGGGTGTTTTAGAAAATACATATTATATTAATTAATTCAACTAACTTCTTTAATATAATCAAAGTAGGTAAATATATGTTATATTAAGGACCAAAGGAGTAATAACAACTATAGAAATGCTTAAACCTTCAGAGTAAATGAATATTATCTATCAAACAAAGATTGGAAAGTTCAAAATCAAACCAATCATTGAAAATATACTGCAAATCTATGTCGTCATGTTACGCGGCTTAATTCCAAATAAACTAACCGCGTTTGTAAAAAAATTATTACATGTAAAATAAGATAAAAGTGATAAGTCCATTTAGGATTTATGAAAAAATAACCACATCTATATTCAAGTCAAAATGTAAAGGAGTGTGCGGTAGCATGGGATTACAGAAGTTGTTAAGGCTCAATTTTATATCCAGTGGGAAACGATATAATAATCAATTTCCTTAAATAAAATTCATGATATCTAATTAACCAAAACCTAGTTGTCTATGTTCATGTGGTCTAAAGAAATCTCTGGTTTGGATTATTGATTTACAATCTTGCATTTTATAATTAGGCATGACATAAGGAGCTCCTTAATCTTGACACTTTCCCCTCAAATTACCAAAAAAAAAAAACTTTGCAATTAATCAAAATTTCAAATTCTGCAGTGGATCTGATCAAAAAAATAAAAGATTCTGCAATAGAGAATTGGAAAATTTGGCTTTTCAACCATAAACACCTTCCCCTTTCCACCATAAAAATTTTGACAATCCCAATTTCTACCATTGTTTGGCTGTTGAATTTCTTTCTAGTGAGGTTATACTAAAAAGATATTTTGCGCGCGACAAGTACTGATGCAAGACGTCTTGCAAGTGAAAATAAGAAATTCAAGCAAAGGTAGCTGAACAACTTCTTGAGATAGGTTATGAAATTTTTAAGTTAGGAAATACTACCATTCTCAAGTCAAACCCTGCAATTGCTGTAATTCAAACTAATCACAAACTCTATAGAATATAACAAGAATTTCTTTGATTTTTGCCTTATACTTTGATATGCACAATTCCCCTCTATACACTTCATTCCTATGCACATTTTGGACCAAAAATAGGTAAGAAGAGATGGAAAATGTGCTGGAATGTTGTCAATTTCTAAGGGTTAACACCCCAAACACTACTACAAAATACCTAAAAGATGACCTAAATAAGACCCAATTAACGTCCCATTTCTACGGGACGTCAGGGAGAGTGTCGTTGTTTGCATTATATTTAGCGACCTGAAATTGTTTCAGGTCGTCTCATAATAGGCGACCTGAATACAAATCAGGTCGCCTCTTATGAGGCGACCTAAGTTGTTTAAGGTCGCCTCTGAGTTGTTTCGGGTCGCCTCATAGAGTAGCTTAACTGAAAAAAAAAATTAAGGTCGCCTCTTATGAGGCCAGGTCGCTTATTTTTATCATTTGAGGCGACCTGATTTTCAATTTAGGTCGCATCTTCTATATTAATAGGCGACCTTGTACATAGATAAATTTGTCATTGATGTATAAATAAATTTGTCCTCATTTACTGCTCAAAAAGTTATATAAAACAGGAAACCAAGTAAACATGCAAAAATGAACACTTCATATATTTAAAACATGCTTTTCAAGAATCTCCAAATGTGAGTGTGTGAATGGAGTTGACATGTACTCCTTTTGCACCTACTAAAGTTAAAAGCAACAATTCAAGTCATATAACTATATTCAAACAATCAATTCCATCATTATCTAATTTCTCCCTCTTTTCATCTAATTCACTTCACTTGACTTAAAAATCAAAGGGACTTTTCAACTTGTAATGGGGTTAGGGTTAAGGTTCTCAAAAGAAAAGGTAAAAGATAATCAACACCTCAACATAGATGATAACCACTCAAGGGGTTTCTTCCTTTTCTCATTAAACATTCTCCCCCAAACTTAAACCAAATTGATATTTTCCATATCAAGCCTTTTTGATTTTTTTTTTATATATATACACACATTTTTTAGCTTTTTTTTTTTGGCTTGATTTCTATACATTGTGAACCCTTTTACTTTCTACATTCTTTTCTAATCACTTGACACTCTACTCATCACTATATTCCACAACCCCAATAAATTATCATCTATCTCAAAGCAAATGAATCATGGTTTTTCACATTGGCTAAGGTAGGTAGATGTTAGGTCTTTCAAAAAGAATCTATAATTGGTTTTTCAATAAGGCTCAAAATAAGGGTTTAAAAGGAATAGGGTAAAGGAGCAACTTTACACATGTAATTTGGCTCGAGCGCTCACCACGTAAAATTTTAGACCAAAAATACACATGTAATTTCATTTTGGAGCGCCCACACCACGGCCGTCGCTGACCGTTAACTTGATGGAACGCCGACGTGGAATAAAATTTGAAAAAAATTCAAAAAATTAGGAAAAAAATTTAAAAATTAAAAAAAAATTATGAAAAAAATTTAAAAATTAGCAATAAATTCAAAAAATTAGGAAACAATTAAAATACCCCGCTAGTGAGCACCACAACCGCCACCCTACCGTTGCGGCTGCCAGTTAGCGTGGCGGTCGGTTGCCGGTGGTGGGGACCGACCGCAAAATTTTAAACTTTATTAATTATATCACAAAATTTAACAATTTTTTTTAACTTTAAAGCTATTTAAATATACATTTTTTTCAAAAAAATAATTATCTACATAATAATTATTTTGAATGCTTCATATATAATGAATTTATTGCTAATTTTTTTAATTTCTTTCATAATTTTTTGAATTTTTTTCTAATTTTTGAATTTTTTCATAATTTTTTGATTTTTATAATTTTTTTCCTAATTATTTGATTTTTTTCTATTTTTTTTAAAACAATTCCTAATTTTTTGAATTTTTATTCCACGCGTCCACGTCATCGCCCATGTCAGCGTTCCATCCAAGTTAACGGTCAACTAATGGTCGTGGTGCTGGGCACTCCAAAATGAAATTACATGTGTGTTTTTGGTCCAAAAAATTTTACGTGGTGCTGAGCACTCCCTGAGCCAAATTACATTTGTAAAATTGCTCCTTTACCCTAGAATCAATTAGGTAGGCTTGAAAGGCTCAATCGCATTTTATGAAGTGCTCTAATCCTTTCTTTAAATCTTATGAAATAAATCAAAAGCTTTGAAGAAGTCCAAAGATTATTTTGAAATCAACAGTTTGAAACAAAAGGCATATAACCTAATTTGTCACAAAGCCCTTCAACAAAAACATCCAGAATAAAGTTAACTCCAATAGTGCTTTCTTAACTTAAAATTCCCGAATAGCATGATTTATCACTACAATACATCCATCAATACACATTAAACAAAATTTCCTATCAAACATAAAAGATTGAGCAATAATTTCTATCATCGGATCATTCAAGCAACTTTGACAAATACCTTGAATTTCAGTTCATTTTTAACATTCTTCACACACACACAAAATTTAAGCATGAGAAATTTCAAACATTCCAACAATTTTCTTTCAAAAATTGTTCAAAATTTTCACTGTGCACTCATCAAAGTTTCAAAAAATTTCAGAATTGTAGCGAACTTTCATCCCCAAACTTAAAACAGACAATGTCCTCATTGTCAACTAAAAGGATGGGAAAGTAAAGAAGTAACACATGTACCTGATTCAGCTCATAGCCACATTTACAAACTAACAACTAGGCCCTTAATAGATCACCACAACATTTTCTAAATTGCTTTCATTACTAGTTATCGTGGCCGAGAAATTAACAATCACAACGGAAAGTCAAAGAGAAAATGATATGAACCACTCAAAATAGCCATCAATAGCTAGGAAGGTCATATTCACATGCTAACAAGAGTGTCACATAGTAGTGGCCATCAGTAACCATCAAGAACCATAAGCAGATATCCACATCAAAAAGCTATAAGCAGCTGAATCCAAAACAGAGAAAGGCACAACCTATAAATCATTACACACAGGAGGCATGCACACTACTACAAAAAATGGCTTTTGCGTCCCTAATTGGCGTCCTATTATGGAAAAAGGAAGTAAAAAGAACGTGGTGACATTTTTGTAATTATGAGGTGACTTTTGGAGTCGAATTTTAATACTAGGACGCCAAAAGTGAGCTCTCACGCCCGCGAAGAAAGCGAAAAGTGCGCTATTTGGGGTCTAAGTCTTAGTATTATACTCCTTAGGTAAACCCTTTGGAGTCTAAGTTTCAATATTAAACTCCTTAGGTAAACCCTTTGGAGTCTAAGTTTCAGTATTAGACTCCTTAGGTAAACCCTTTGGAGTCTAAGTCCCAATATTAGACTCCCTAGGTCTTTTCCCTAAATCCAAAACCCATTCCTGTGCGCGTTGTCTCTCGCGAATCCATCGATTCTCAATCTCTCAGATTTCTTCTCAACCCTGGTCCGCCTTGTCTCTTCCCTCACTCCACCGTTGCTCCGTCGTCCCCCTCTCCACTGTAGCTCCTTCCATCTCTCGTCCTCTCTCTCATTGTCCTCCTTGTCTCCTCTCTCACACCATGGGACCTTTTGGTAAATAGGGTATAGTATTTTCGTGGAATCAATTTTTCCTTTCCCCAAATTAACAAAATTCAAAGTTTCAAACCCTATTCTGTATTCTCTGCCTCTGTCGTGATACATACCCTATTTTGTATTCTCTCACCTTCTTTCTCCTCACAACTTCCAAGATCTCTTCGATTCCGTCCAAGCTTTACTGAAAGCTTTTGGGAAAGCTCAATGAAGTGCGCTTCTTTCTGACTTTTCCTTTTCGTAGGAAGATAACATCTGGCATTGATTAATATCTGGTAGTTTCTTAGCTCGAAATCAGTGTTGCGTGCAATTCCATTATGTGTTGTTTCCTGTTTTATATCCATTCTCGGGGGGAAAACAGTCGATTGGCCTTGTATTCCAACAATGAAAGAAGATAAGCTTCACAATTGGATGTAATTTTTCTTCTTTTTTTATTTAATATTTTTACTAACACAGTGAAATGTAAATATCTTTGTTCAAATACAGGACATGATGGATAGCCAATTTCATCTTAGCTCGACACTTAGCGTTGGATTTTTGTTGACCGGTTCTCGTGCTTTATAGTTGCAATTGTAGAATTAGATCTGAATTTATAGTTTCAAGCCAAACGAATAAAGCCTTGAAGAGGCCGGGAAAAAAACCAGGCTAAAGCCTATTCAAGTGCCACCTTTTGTTGCGAGAAGTTTCATTATTGTCTATTCCATAGAAAGCAAGATTTCTGCGCAATATGTTTTGACAATGCAAAAGGATTTCGATATTAAGCGGTTTAGTGTTTTCTCTTTTGCATTCTTCTCAAGTAACAAAGCCTCCTTGAACAGAGTTAGTGATTTCCAATTCTCTCTCGCCTACAACGTGATGTCCCAATTATTAATTTTACGCCTTTCTTTGGCGAATTAGATTGTACCAAAGATTGCTCTAGGCGGGGGAGTACGCTCGTAATGCTTTGGGCTTTTCTTACCCATGATTAATATTATTAACTCATATTATGATGCTTTAGTATTTACTCGGAGATCCCTTTTGCTTTTTTTCTCTCGGTTTATCGAATTATGACATTCTTTATAAGAAATGCTTCTTGCGACTAATTCTTGTGAAAATTGTGGCAAGTTTATGATTGACGTGTTTTGGATATAGTGTTTAGACATGTCTTAACTCTTGATAAGTGTTCTTTTGACTTTCTCTATATCTCTTATTAAATGTAGGATACCAGGGGAGGAAAAAATTGACAATGATGGTGATCCCTAGCATTTTTGTCCCAGAAGACTGGTCGTTTACTTTTTATGAAGGAATTAATAGACACTCAGATTCCATTTTTAAGGACAAGATTGTTTCTGAGTTAGGTTGTGGAAATGGTTGGATATTTATTGCTATAGCTGAGAAGTGGATGCCTTTGAAGGTTAGCTTCTTCTTCTTCTTCTTTTTTTTTTTTTGCCTTGTTCTCATTTTAATTTCATTGCTTTTTATATTTCATTATTTTGATAGACACTCTCATCATAACTGTTTTTTCATCTGCCGTTTAACTTGTATGCAACTAATTTCTTCGGGTGTATGGCCTTGATATCAATCCTAGAGCAGTAAAGATTTCTTGGATAAACTTATATTTAAATGCTTTAGATGAAAGGGGTTAGCTGTCTATGATAAGGAGAAGAAAACTTTCTTTGGATAGGGTAGAGTTTCATGAATCGACCTTCTATCATATTGCGAGATCATGAAATTCAACTTGAGAGAATTGTGGGCTGCATACCTCGGTATTCCAAGAACCATCTTATCTAGGACATTTTCTGAGTTGTTATGGTGGCTATAATTCTTATTGTATGCCCTTTACAAGTTTTATTCGGCCTCTATTTTTGGGCTATGTGACTAACGAGTGGCAAGATTCTACAACCATGTGCTCCTTCTCGAAAAGGCCTTTGATATTTATGTAGGAAATTAGAGTTGAAGGTTTTACATGCACATTATTAAGTGGAAGCTTTTTCCCGGATTAAATTAGATGTTTGAGTTTATGTTTTTCATTTTATATTCTGATTTCTGAGTAATGCTGATTTGGAAATAATAATTTTATTAATAATCTCATTAATGTAACTTACTATTCAGATGTGAGATCTTTTATTTATGCCGTGTAATTCTTAGCTATATCCGGTGTATCCAAAGCTTTTGCTTATTAATTAGAAAAGTAATAATTTGGGAGTTTGTTTTGTGAATTAAACTTTTGCAATGTTCATTACATTTTTGAGTAATTAGTTTGAGGCTTATGCTTTTACAAAAATTACTTCTATGGAAAGTACTTTCTTTGTATTCACTATCGAGAAACTAAACAATTTAGTTAGTTTCTGTTCGTTTATTAATTTACATTAGCAAAAGCGATCTTTGGTTATGGAAAAACACCAAACACCGTGAAAGTCCCGGAAGTGAGTTTTATCTTACCTCATCTTAAAACTAAAAGTTCCTTTGATCTTCACATCACCGTGATAAGATACAACAGAACTTATAAATCAAATAAATAGGCTACAAATCATATAATTTTGTTCCCATAAAAAATGCTTTGCTTTCATTATGCATGCCTTATTTCGGATTCAGAGAAGCACACATCTCAATTTTCAACCTTATTCTCTCAACCTACTAGATCTTGAGACCTTGGGGGAATATGCTTCTCTAACAACCTTAGGGCTTGATGAATTTTGTTTATTACTTGGAAGTGTTTTAGGAAAAATCCCTTAATCATTTTTCCAAATATTAATATACTTGCGTGGATTCGCAGATTCTTAATCCCAAGCCGATGCAATGTCTAAGATTATTACTGAAAATGCAAGTGAGGAATTCCTTTATTCCTTGAGCAATTATTGTGCACTTCAGGTAAGAAATTTCCTTGTCTTATTAGTAATTTTATTTGGTGAATTCCTGGTATTGTTTACTGATTGTTTGTAATGCACTTAGCTTTTATGTCTGGCTTCTCTAAATGCCAAATACTTTCACTATGAACCTTTACCATTTACTTGTTTATATAAAAACTCATTGGCTTTATAGGGTCTTCAATTGTCATTCTATCAAGAAAAAGGGACTTGTCTTTCTTTACATTCACTGCTGTCCAGACTATGAAAATTATTGATAACTTGGTGTGATTGCTTCTCGGCGTACAGGTGTAACATTAGAACCTGAGCTGAAAGACCCTTCAAATAATATTCAACCAGATTACTATACGGCCAACTATCTCGATATGCTGAAATTTTGGAAGCTTAAATTAATACCTTCCAATTTGAGGTGATATCTATGACTTAAACTGTAAGTATAGGAATTCTAAAATCTCCAAAGCTTTTACCTAAATCTCAATGAAATCTTGTAAATTTTGTTTGCTTCAAGAATGGGAATAACTTGGTTAGTATATCTACTTCTGCATTAATTGTTTATATGAATAACTTGGAGCACCGATTAAGAAGTTCTAGAACTGTAACGTGCATGGTTTTGGCTTTCTTTGTTAATTCAGATTATCTATTTAGTTTCTGATGTGAAATTAGTGCTTCTAGTTGTCACATGTATTTTCTTCTACTTTGACATGACATTAAAGGATTGGTTGTTCATAAATGAATTTGAACTCATACATCTTTTCTCTCAATCTTTTACATTTTAGGTGTTTTTTACTTCAGAAGGAAAAGGATGGGGTCTTCGTACCTTAGAGGAGCTGCCAAAAGGTGCATTTGTGTGTGAGTTTGTGGGAGAAATATTAACCATCAAGGAGTTGCATGAGAGGAACATTCAAGGTGTGCCAAAATGGAACATACATATACCCGGTTCTATTAGATGCAGATTGGTGTTGTATTGCTTTACGTAAAGGTTAGTTGAGCTAACCTTTTAGCACATAGCTAGGTGTTGTATGCAATTATCACATTCGGTGGTGCATGTATTCGATTCTGTACAAGGTTAGCCGAGATAACCTTTTAGCACATAGCTAGGTGTTGTATGCAATTATCACATTCGGTGGTGCATGTATTCTGTTTATGTAAGGATGTTTTTTGCAAGGAATTCTAGTGGTGCATGTATTACGCTTACGTACAAGGTTAGCTAAGCAAACCTTTTAGCACATAGCTAGGTGTTGTATGCAATTATCACATTCGGTGGTGCATGTATTCATTTATGTAAGGATGTTTTTTACAAGGAATTGTGGGATAGTAAATATACGAAGCAATTATTATTATTTTTTTAAAAAAGAGCGCTTAAGGAGTCTAAATATGGAATTAGACTCCTCAAGTGAGACTTACGGAGTCTAACTACTGGAATTGGACTCTTAAAGTGAGACTTAAGGAGTCTAAATACTGGAATTGGACTCCTAAAGCGAGACTTAAGGAGTCTAACTACTGGAATTAGACTCCTTAAGTGACATCAAAGAGCGTAAATGTCATGACTTAAGGAGTCTAAGTTACGGAATTAGACTCCTTAAGTCATGACTTAAGGAGTCCAATTCCAGAACTTAGACGCCTTATATTAGGCGTCTAATTTTAAAATAGGACTCATTAAGTTTTCCCTACTGCGCCCCCCAGATAGACGTCCTCCCCGAATTGGACGCCAAAACTACAAAAAATAGGACTCCATATCCCTATTTTGTAGTAGTGGCACATCAACAACATCAAGATTGGCACAATGAAGCATAAGTATGAGCTCTGTAGTTAACCTTCACAAGCCTATGCAAAAGTCTAAATAAAACAAACAAACAAAAACAATAAAGCACACTCAACAACTAACACAAAACAAAAAAGGAATTTATTTAACCTATCTTAAAAAGAAAAGAAAGGATCCCCAAAACTTAGAATTAAGCTAAAACCAAGCCTCCAATCAGCATTCCAAGCCTACACCTACTCCTTACTGCCTTAGAAAACCTTTGGCTTTCCCAAAATGACATTTCAAAGACCGAAAAGGCAGCTAATCAATCCATTTCATTGTGGTAGACCAAAGAAACCAAAGTATTTCAAGAGATCAAGTCAAGGGCAAGAGAAAAGCAAATGGTCAAAGGGAAAACAAAAAGTTTTTTATAGTTGAAAAATCAAAACAACTTTGGTTTATTTAGATGACCTTTTCCCATATCAAAATCAAATGATCCGAGAAGAAATTGGTTTCAACAGGTGCAATCATAAGTAATTGCATAAAACCAAACAATCGCAATGATTTTCAAAGCCCATTGTTATCTTGTTGAATAAGAATTTGGTCTTCCACAATGAAAAGTTGAGAATTCAATCCAGGAAGCAGAATATGTTAATTAAGTGCACATTCACAAAGCTGCAAATTTAGCTCAATGACGCAAATCTACAATATTTGTCTGAAAACTTTTTGAAAATTTGGCACAACTTGATTTTCACAAGCATGAATTTTATACTGCAAGAATTGAGTTGAACGCTTTTCGTTTGAAATCACTAACCACAGTTTTCAGCCCATCATTTTTCTAGGAGCAAGTGAAAGTGCTTAATTAACCATTCATGCTAAGAACATTATAGCAAATGTATCAAAATGCACCAGCAATCATAGAACCCATTTTCACCAGCAATTCTTAGTATGACAACATAATACTCCTCAAATCACCATTCAAATTCAAGCCTAGATGCTAATATGATTCATAACAATTCAGAGAATTTTGTATTAAGATAAATTCCAAAAGCAACCTTGTGTACTCGAGACTTCCACATAGTTCAGCTCACAAATGCACAAAATTCAAAGTGTAGGACTTTGCAAAAAGACTCAACAATGCAGCAATTGAGATTCAATAAATTTTAGTTCATAATAGCAACCATAGGGTTCGAAATTCATTCTCACTAAGCACAACTTTTACCCTCAGTTCAGTGTCTCAATCAGAATTCGGTCATAGCTATGGGAATTTCAAAATGTAGCAAAAGGATGGTAGCTAACGAGCTTAACCACCATAGCAAGCAAAGCACGATTCAGGTTTAATGTTCAGCAGACAATATGCTATACTAATCCTCAAATCAAAACTCATCAATTCAAGCTTCAGCTAGCATGCTTAAATTCGAATCAAAATCACAGCCCTATTGAATAAGTTTCTAATCCTCAACCCAACCACAAAAGTTCAACGCTAGGATCAGGCCTTATTCACATAAAAAAAATCGCCCTTATCAACCTTCTTCACAATCTCAGCTTTAATCTAGCTAACCCAACCCAGAGAGAAAGGGACGAGCTTTACCTCAAAGAAGAAAACAAATGACAGACCAGAAGCTCAGGTGGTTTAGAGATACGAAAGCCACAAGCAGGGACCAAGAATCAAACGCTGTTCATAGCTTCCACCGTCATTTTTAGGGAACACTTGCGCTCTTAGCGTGTCTGTAGCTCTCCTCCTCTCCCTAAATCAAACGACAAATGCCGACTGTGAGAGGATGGTGGAGTTTGTGACTCTGGGAAGGAAAAGGGAGCAGAGCAACGGCGAAGAGGGTTGCTGTTTAGGACGATGATGAAGAAGGTTGACAGAGGAGTGCATCAGAGGTGACGTGAGAGATGGAGGAAGAAGCGAGAGTGATGGAGGTGTGGTGGCTGGCCGACGGTGAACGGAGGGAAGCCGGCGGCGAGTGGAGCTATGGCGAGAGGAAGGTGGCCGAGCGACTTGGAGAGCCGCCAGTCACGATCCGGAGGGCCGGGTCGAGATTGAGATTAGGGATTTTTGAGGCGATGAGCCGCGGGTTGAGATTGGAGAGTGTAGAAAGAAGGGATTAATTGATGGAATTAGGGTTTGATGGACATTGGGAAATTCCATTTTGAGATTAGGGTTTTGAATTTTGGGATGAATGTGGTTTCAATTGGGGTTAAATTCATTTGAGTAAAATGGGAATTAATATAAACAATGAAGGTCAAAGTGGGAAAAAGAAAAAAAATTATTATTATTATATATTTTTTTTAATAAATTTTTTTTTGGCGAGTACTTTCCACAACCAGTTGTAACACTTTTCGCGAGAAAGTGAACACGAGAGCAACTTTGAGCCACTTTCCACGAGCCAGTTGTGGAACTTTCCGCGGAAAGTGAACACAGAGAGCAACTTTGAGCCACTTTCCACAGCCAGTTGTGGAACTTGCCGTGGAAAGTTTTGCTGTCAAAAACAAAACCAAACAGCAGAATTGTAAAACACAAGAAACATTCCCAAATACCACAAGAATCGCCCAATAAGCTTTATACCAATCATTATCAACCAAATTACTCAAGATCAAGCAATTTAAACCATCCAAGACCATAAGGCATACATATACACATATTCATAGGGAATATCACAACACATCAAATTTGAGCACTCAAGTAATGGTCACAAGTGGATTTCACATAGAGAATCAACCAAATAATCACAATAGCCACAATATTACTCAAAATTGACTAGTCATCACAATTTCACCCCAGAATCATATATATATGAGCTTAGAGTCAAGTGAACTTCCCTCAAAAGCATTCCCCTTGGCACTCATGAGTTCTTCCTCCTTCATTGATATTCCTCCCAGCCATGGTAGTGAAAACGTAGTTTTTACGTAAAAGCGGAAGGAGAATGAAAAATCGTAAAACGTAAAATCGTAAAATAAAATGGAGTTTTTACCTGCATATGTATATAAAAAAATTCGAGAAAAGTAAGGTACCTGTCATCATACACACATATACTGATCAATGCAATATCAATCAAAATGTCCATCATTGTCATTGATCAAACCATATTTTTTATATGATTTTACATGATTAAATTGGGATTTTTAATGCATTTTCTCGACATTATTGTATGATTAAGTACTAAGTTGAGTTAGGAACATTTGTATTGAATTAAGTGTAATTAGGGGTAAAATGGTGTTTATTTATTAATTACGTAAAAGGAGCGAGATATTTTTGAAATTTCGGTTACGCCCCAAAATAGTTTGAAAATTCTCACTTTAGTCCCTCTCCAAAACTTTTAAAACTTTCACTTAAGTCCCTTAGTAAAACTGCGTTTTTTGGAAAAACTCGCCGTTTTTACACTTTTACGTTTTTTTCGCGGCGTTTTTACGTTTTTACTCAAAACCGTTTTTTCCACAACGAAACGCGTTTAACCCAAAATAAAACGTAAAACGGCGTTTTTACTACCATGCTCCCAAAATACAAAAGTCCATATCTAAGTTGGGTACCTTTTCTTCCTACAAAAAAAAAAAAAAAAAAAAAAAGATCAAACATAAACCTACTAAAGAAGAAAATAAAGACATACACACACAAAATGAAAAGATTTGGTTTAGAGCTTGGGTTGCCTCCCAAGAAGGGCTTAATTTATAGTCTTGAGCTTGACTCTTCATGGCGGTCATTCCTCATTAACTAAGTAGATAGTGGACACAAGCCTATCCACATCTCTACCCCAATAATGCTTCAATCGTTGACTATTAGCCTTGAATCTTTCACCTTTTTCATTTTCCAGCTCCACATCACCAAATTTAGATGCTTCAACCACCGTGAATGGACCGGACCATCGAGATTTTAGCTTTCCCGGAAATAGCCTCAACTTGGCATTATAAAGGAGGACCCTTCGACCAAGTTCAAAACTCTTGGTTATAATTTTACTGTCATGATCCTGCTTGGTCTTCTCCTTATAAATCCTTGCATTCTCATAGGCATTTAGGCAGAATTCATTTAACTCACTGAGTTGAAGTCGCCTATTCTTCCTCACAGCTTTTGGATCAAAGTTTAGCTTTTTGACAGCCCAATGAGCTCCATGCTCCAATTCCATCGGTAAGTGGCGTGCTTTCCCAAAATAAGCATACTTGAGATGAGAAGGTAATGACTTCAACTCTAGAACCAAAGGAACTTCAATAGAAGGCTTCAATGGAGTATTTAAGGCATCGATACCTCAAGTGCTTCAAAAGTCCTCGATCTAGAATGAGGAAATGGTTCAAATTGAAAGAGATCTTCAACAACATCTTCATCAAACTCTTCAAAGCTCTTCTTATCAATCAAGAATTCCTCTAAAGGGTCTTTGATCATGGAGGCATATGATTCCTGAGGAATAACTTCATCTAATATATCTACAAAAGAACATTGAGCAAAATCATCATGAAATTTCAAGCCCTTTTGCATGTTGAATATCTCTTGCCCATCATCTACCCTCAAAGTGACCTCACCCTTCTCTATATCAATAAGAGTCCTTGCAGTGGCTAAGAATGGATTCCTAAGGATTAGAGGAATTTTCCAATCAACTTCACAATCAAGCACTACAAAATCCATAGGGAAGATAAACTTGTCGACTTTAACTAGGACATCCTCAATGATTCCTCTAGGTTTAGAAATGCTATGATCGGCCAAGAGAAGAGTTACCGTAGTAGGTCTTGGCTCTCCCAAGACCAATTGGTTAAAAACAGCTAGAGGCATCAAGTTAATACTTGCTCCTAAATCACAAAGAGCTTTACCATTAAAATTTGTCCCAATGTTGCAAGGGATGTAGAAGCTTCCCGGATCTTTAAGCTTAACTTCCTTTTAATCATCGCACTACACTCTTCCGACAATGCCACAGTCTCAAATTCATTGAATCGCTACTTCTTAGACAAAACATCTTTAAGGAACTTAGCATATTTAGGCATGTTCTCCAAAGCTTCAGCAAAAAGAATGTTCACATGGAGTTGTTTGAACATGTTCACAAACTTTTTGAACTGAACATCTTCCTCTTTCTTCTTGAATCTTTGAGGAAAAGGTAGTGGTGGCATAAAAGTAGAAGCGAGTTGGCTTTCTTTTTTCTCATCATTCATCTCTTGCTCTACCTTCTTTTGTTTTCCAACATCTTGCAAACTTTCTTCAATTTCCTTTCTCTTCTTAGTGACATCTTCTTCCATTGCACTTTCTTCATTAACATCAACAATCACTTGATCATCTTGCTTTGGTTGAGGAGTGCTTGAGCTAGGTGACAGAGATTTGCCGTAATCTCCCAAAATAACCAGATTAGAAAAGGATTTGCAATATAATGTAACCTGGGTCATTTCCCAACGAATTCGTAGTCGGTTTAATTTGAATAGCAATAAAACAGAAACAGTAAAATCAAGGGTTTTTGATTCAGAAGAGATTGAAAACGGAAATATGCATAAACAAAACGAAATAACAGTTAAACAAAAAAGGATTAAAGGATTAACCCGGGATTCGATTCCACCACTTCTCTTCCTCGGATGAAAACAGATTTATAACCGAACTCGTGATCGACTCTGGACAAACCGAAATCTCTGCGTTTGTCAAGAAATTCCCTCAACTGAACAATCGTTCAGAATTTGTTTGAATCAGTGGCGCACCTCTGTACGATCGCACAGTGATACTTTAACCTAGTCCGAACTATGTCCTTGGGAAATGTCGATCTGGGTTTTTAATCAAAAACCCAATCCAAATCCAAAAATCGAATCCGATTAAAGAATTCAGAAACGAGCTAGACGGTTCCGATTAAGCACGAATCCTCCGGATAGTGGATGGAATCCTCATCGTTGGGTTAATCTCAGAAATTTAGCCGAACATAATTAAGAAAGACGAAAAATAGATGAAGAACGTGAAGAACGCGAGAACATTGCGAGAGAATTTGAAAACTACTATTTTGATCCACCCCGAAATCTAAAAACGTGAATGAGAATGTGTTTGTCGTTGCTGCCTCACTTAACCTAAAATGGAAAAACGAAATGGGGCTCCAATCCACAATTCAAGCCCAAAATGGAAAATAAAATAAAATTGGCTTTAATTACAAAATTTGAGCCCAAAAATACATATGACTTCGGCTCCAAAATCGACCATCCTCTTGTCTGAATTTGCTCTTCATGTCTTCATAACAATTGTAGCTCTCTGAATCATCTGAAATATGAGATAAAAATGAGGAAAATCTAATGTCTGGTTCAAGAGTTATGGTAAAAATGGTGAAGCAATGTAAAACTGGAATTTTTTATTAAATAATGGCTAAAATATAATAAAAGGCCCAAAGCCCAAATAAGTATAAAAGCCATTATTTATTAGCTAAAGAGTCCTAAATTATAAATCAAGAGATAAAAAGTAGTGTATGAAATATTCAATTATCACTAGCCACATCCGGTAGCAATTTTCCACTTCTCAAGTTAATAGCATTGGATTCCTCCTTTCCAACTCATTTTGGATTAGGAATGGTGTCACTAGGAAGACTATTTCTTGACATAACATTTACTTGTGATGCCAATTGCCCCATTTTCACTTCAAGATTTTTAATAGCAGTTTCATGGAGAGAAAAAATAGCCTTAGTTTCAACCCTTGAAGATTCCACCTCAGACAAGATTCGAGCTAGCATCTTGTCTGTTTTAGACTCATCTTCCTTAATAGGAAGCTGCCTTGATTGTATTTGAAAACTGGGTGGAATAAGCTTAGTGCCAGATGTAGACCCATGTGCTTGATTCAAACTATTACCTTGACTCCAAGAAAAATTGGGATGAGTTCTCCAAGCACTGTTGTAGGTTTGTGAATAGGGGTTGCCTTGAGGATGTTGAAACTTGCCCATATAGTTGACAGATTAAGTGGCCATGTAAAGAGGACAATAGTCAGGCATATGGATATCATGGCATTGATCACATAAAATTGGTGTGGCATGAACAGAATGCACACCTTGAGAAGTGCTCTTTTGCATTTGAGACTCTAGCACATCAAAACACTTATTCAAAGCGGATAAGAGAGTTGCAATTTGTGAGGAAGAGTCTTCTTTTGCACTAGGCATGGTTTGGTTAGTCCTCCTATCATTGCCTTGAGTATTGTTTGCAGACAAATGATCCAATAATCGAATCACCTCATTTACAGGAACATTCTGGTATCCTTCATTGGTCATAGAATTGACCATTGCTTTAGATTGAGGATTAAGTCGAGTACAAAAAATTTGGACGACAACCCATTTGTCCACCCCATGATTAGGGCATTGCTTCATTAACATCTTGTATCTCTCCCAAGCAGCGTAAAGATGCTCATCTGGATATGGTTTAAAGCTTAGAAATTCATCCCTAGCTTCCACAGCTTTGTCATCAGAAAAGAATCGAGCTCTAAACTTAGCTTCAAGATCGGCCCAAGAATGGATAGATCCTTCCGAAAGATTGTTGAACCAGTCTCTAGCCTTGCCTTGTAGAGAAAGAGGGAACAATCGTAGCTTCAAAACATCTTGGGGAACTCCATTTTGCTTGAAAGAATCACACACTTCGAAGAAGTACATCAAGTGCTTGTTGGCATCTTCATTGTAAAGACCATGGAACATCCGATGCATTTGAAGCATTGTAATCATAATCGGCTTGATCTCAAAGGTACGTGCTTGCATTTCTGGCATCTGAATGCAAGATTGAGGACCTTGCATTTTCTGACTAGCAAAGTCATTGACGGTAGCTCTATCATATTCATCGTCTGCCATGGTTTCAAATGCAAATTCAGTCTCTTCTTCAATGAGAGGCGCTTTGTCAATGAGAGGCGCTTCGTCAATCAGAGGCGCTTCATCAATGAGAGGCACTTCGTCAAGTACCACTACCAATCCGTCCGGATGCAAGTTTTGCATATACAAAGATGGTACCTACAAGAGAAACAAGCAAGAGCGAGTATCAAACTAAAACAAAAGATCAATAAAGGAAAGAGAGAAAGAAAAATTGTAAACCTAACTAAAAGCTCAAGCGAAATTTACTAACACAAGCCTAAGGTTGACCAAAGGATTTGTTTGCACAAATCCCTGACAACGGCGCCAAAATCTTGTTCGCCTCGCAAGTGTACGAGTTTCGCAAGTAATAAAGTGATAATTAAAGTATCGTTCCCAGGATTTGTTTAACAAATTGGTCAAGCAAAAGGCTTAGTGAATTTCATCAAGTTGAGTTAAAACAAAGTTTTGAGTTAGAATGAGAATTTTTAAAGACTATTTCTAAAACTTAAAATTGATAAAGGCAAATGATTCTTTGACTTCAAGGATAAAAGAGCCTAGGATTCTTCTTCCCCTTTTGCATTTCATTAAAATTGGTTAATTACCTCTCTAGTAGCATTTCAATAGATATATGTGTTAGCCTAAGGTCCACAAATACTTGACACGCTCTCTCAAGTCAAAATCAAGTTTCTCTTCTCATTAAAATGCACAATCTCTTGCTACAATTAATGAGAATCAATCTTTAAGCAACAACCCTAATGTGACAATGCAAGGTTAGTAAATATATCTCTATTTTACCAACAAACCATCCATTTATCAAGTAAACTTCAAGACAAGCATGATTTCAATCAAGTTCTACACCTAGATTAGCTCTCTCGAGTCAAAACCTATGTGAATAAATCATCTAAATGGAGGCCAATCACTTAGAAGCATTAAACCAATGTTAAAATCAACAAAAAAAATATATATATATATATAGCTACCAAAAGAGAGGAATGTTCAAGTATTAATCCATACAAAGGGTAAGAAGAACCCTACAATGAAAGGTTTAGCTACTCATATTCAAATACAAAGAGATTCTAAGTCAAGAAACTGAATACATTAAGAAACTAGGAAGAAAAGAGAAGACAAGAGGAAGAACCAAGGTGAAATCCCTAAAATCTCTCTTAGGTTGAGCACCCAAGCCTCCAAGATTGTCCAAATCTCTCTCCCAAGCTCTTCCCTTGTGTGTCCACTTGTTTCCTTAGGTCAAGAGTGTGTTTTTCGACCCTTCCCTTTAGGTTAAATAGGGTTTTTCTGCTTTTGAAAAGCAAAACACGCAGCTGTACTTTCTGCACTTTTTTTCACGGGTCATGCGCGTTATCGACTTGCCATTGCAAGATTTGCTAAAGCCGTTTTCAACTTGTCAGGGCGATTATAGATGTTCCTTCTAACTTTGTGCTGCTTCACTTCCTTCATTTCTTTCCTTGTTTCTTGGTTCTTATAAAGCTTCAAAACTTGTCTCCATCTTCCTACGAAAGAGGAAGGAATTATCAATTCTCAATTGAATCACAAACTCTATAGAATATAACAAGAATTTCTTTAATTTTTTGCCTTATACTTTGATATGCACAATTCCCCTCTATACACTTCTTTCCTATGCACATTTTGGACCAAAAATAGGTAAGAAGAGATGGAAAAAGTGCTGGAATGTTGTCAATTTCTAAGGGTGAACAATAACCTTCTTCCCTAGCTCCACCTGGGAGTCATCCATAAATCTCGGAATGGTTTGGACTCTTTTGTGATCTGATTGATGTAGGAAGATCTCCCTCACTCACATTTACCGGTCACCGGAATCATTCCTCCGGTGATTGAAGTTATAATCAAAGAGTGTTTGGCTTTCGCTAGTCGGTGGTCACTGATACATCCAGAAGATAGTTTCGATAGGAACAAGAAGCCCAAATAGAATTCGGCTTGCACGAGGGCTGAGCCTAAATTTAATTATTATTATTTTTGGCGTCAAAGGTTGAAATTACAAATCAATCTCGCAGGGAAGGAATATTATAGGAGTATATTATAATTGCAGACTTGCAGTAAAGGCAGCAATCTTATAACTGTAATTTTAAAAAATACTGTAAATTTCAATGTAATTCAAATCTACCTGCCAAATCAGTCACAAAGGGATTTCCTCCTCTCTCTCTCTCTCTCTTTTTTTTTTTAACCAAAAGGTACGTAATTTTTGAGCAATATTGCCAGGAAAGTAAAAAATGAAGCAAATTTGTTATGATAATTATATTAATTATTTTGACCGTTCTACGTTGAACTAACAATCGACATCATTTTTTTGAAGGTATAAATTTGCACCGAATTGAAAGTCTATTTGTCATCTATTTCATTTTTTCAAAGTTTGATATTTGCACTACAAAAATGACTTAGATGACATTTGAACTATCAACTCAAGTATATTTGGTCAACTAACGGTTAAAATTAATTGGGGCAACAAATCGAAGCAAAATTGCTCCTTTTTTTACACTTTAAATTAAAATTACACTGAAAAACTTATAAACAAAAATTACTTCTACGTGAAAACTTAAATGTTCATTAACCCTTTTCGTTAACAGTTTAAAAAGTTTGATTCTCATTCCTGATAACGTCATGTGTGGGGAGGACTCAAATTTGCTACGAGATGAAATTCTTGTCCATGTAATTAACTTCCAAGTTGTCTTTTCCAGTCTAATACAACTTACAACCAATCTTGTTGGCTCTTCCACCGCACTTTTGGCCTCATGGTTATTTAAAATAAAATAAAACAACAGCTAATAAATATTTAACTTAAATTGAGGCGCAAGATAAGTGATGCAAGGAATTGAAAACTTATTTAACTAATTCTTGTTTGCAAAAAAAAAAAAAAAAAAAAAAAAATACTTAGAGGCACAACTTAATCAAAATTAAATCAGAAAAATTACATCCATTTCACCACATATCAATTCAGTAGCATCCAATAAATTATTGCATGATGATTGGCCAAAAAAAATATTTTTATCATAGATACTATGTTCACTAATTTGTAAAAAATACAGTACCCAACTTTAAAAGCTTTACATTTTATTTTTTAAGTTGGTAAAAACATATTCAATAAATAAATGCATTAAACAAACTTATTTCTAATCTAGATGCCATTAACTTTTTGTTCATTGAACCAGTCCTTCAGTGTTCCCAAAAAAAAAAAAAAAAAAAAAAAAAAAAAAAAAAAAAAAAAAAAAAAAAAAAACCAGTCCTTCAGGTGCATGTATCTCATTCTATATAGTTATAACTATAAATACATACAGTATTTATTTATTTATTTTTTTCCTTTTCCTTTTTTTTTTTACCAGCAACATACATTATTTCTTACTAGATGAACCAATGAACATACATCTCACTCTTTTAATATTCATCAATACATGTACATCAATCACCTGTAACATTTTCTTTTTGGAACAAGTAATATATTATTTGATGAATATACATTCACCTATTTTTTCCCAACTCATATACACATTCCAGAACTTTCTTATAATACTATTTTCTAGAAAATGTCACCATAGAAATGTCAAATAAATCAGTTAACAAAATTAAAATACTTGAAAAATCGATATTTGATCTCTATCGCTATTAAACGTCATGTCGTCGTGAAAATATAATCGATGTTGTAATTTAGTTAAGTTTTTGTTTTACCCTTTTTTTCACCGATTAGATTTTTTTAACGGAAATATAGAATAAATAATAGTCTCCTTGAATTTTCTTACTCAAAAATATATTTATTTAAATAAAATTTAGGGTAAGAAAATAAAAATAAAAATTTAAATAGTAACAAAAAAAAAGAGGACAGCATGAAAATAGTAATATAGTTAAAACCCATATTTGTTGCCGACGGATTTTTTCAAAGCAAATCTCTAATTCTATGCGAAAATCAAGTACTAGAAGATATGGTGATCAAAATCGACATCAACGAAGAATTAAGGCGGTGGTTTGACTAAGCAATTCATAAGTCCCGCATTAAGAATTCAAAGAGATTACATTCATACATTATATATAAAATTAGAATAGGGAACCCGGTAAATTAACTATTCATCTTACAATGCTGGTATTTTAGGTGGTGACGTGGTTGTTCTAGGTCAGTCTTTCTCTTTCTCTCTCCTCTTCCTCTCTTCCTCCTCCACTTCTTGGCCACTGCCTCTCTCTCCACGGTGGTGTTCGTCGTTAATTGTAGGGGAATACAACACTTTAAATTACTATTCAATAGATATGAATTTAATTCATTATGATTTGGATTTTCCAATTCAAGTTTGGATTGGGCTTTTCTTGTAAGCACTAACATTAATTTTAGACTCTTATAAAGTACTGATTTTTTGTGTGTCCTTTTGGTGGACGTTTTTTGAGGAAAAAAAAGGAGAAATAAATGTGATACATCATCTTAAATTCAATGCAACAATCAAGATATGAACATGATTCATCATATTAAATTCAAATCAATCAAGATGTGAATTTAATGTGACTTGATTGAAAAGTAGTTTATATATTACCTAAAACTCCTTTCATAGTGTATAATCTGAAAATTCCTAAGGCAATTAGGGCTAGAAATTTTCAGCTCACCAAGGCTATAAAAGGGGGAGGGTTGGATGTTTTTTTGAACATCCTTATGCTCTCTGAATTTCGGTCTTCACCAAAGGTTTAGAGAGGAAAAGATGTCATCCATAAAGGGTAAGATTTCAACCTTATTCATCATATATTTAACCTAATCTTAAGAAATCACAATCTTCTTAAAAAAAAAACCCAAATAAACCAAACCTCAATCTTGTCTTTGCCTAGCAAATATCGAAGGAGCGGAATGTTTCGAGAGAAGGAGTTCTCGTTGCAATTGTGGGATAGCCGTGTGGATCAACGTTAGAGGACATCAACAACATTTGAGGTTTTCAAGTGATCTAAGGTAATCCTATTTTCCAATAGTCGTGTTATTAAGTTATCCTAATCCCCAATAGTTGTTTTAACGAATAATCCTGAAGCTCATGAATATTATAAATTGTTATTGTTGGTTATGATTAGTTTTGATGATGTCTTATATAGATGCCATTAAGAGCAAAAAGATTGTATATCATACTTATCTTGTATATTGACTAACTACAATATATTTGATGTAGATTAGTCCAAAATGAATTATGGAGATTAATCAAGATGAGAGATTGAAGAAGGAAGAACTTGCTCTATAGAATGAGAAAATCATCATACAAGTTCCTAGATTGATTTTAGAAGTCCCCACGATGATATCGAAGTTGGAACGGCTCAAATCGGAGTGAAAATAAGCAATTTCAATGAGCTAACTCGAGCCGGGCAATTTACCTCGAGTTAGAACATCTAGCTACGTGTTTTTGGACATCTAGGATGTTTACCTCGAGTCACACAACTCACCACCTCGAGTCGGGTGATTTTTGAGTGATTTTCGCATCTGGAACAACTTAACTCGAGGCAACCAACTTACGCCTCGAGTCGGGGCCTACCTCGAGTCGAATTTCTTCGCCTCGAGTTAAAGTGCATTTTCAGCAACTCGGTGCACTCGTTCCACATTCAGCTCGGGCGACCTTTGGTAATTTTGTGATATCTCTCAAACAAGGTATCGGATTGAGACGAAAGTAGTAGCATATGAAACTAGACATCCAACACGTCATTTTGATATATAATATAAGTCCAAATGAGCTCTGATGAGATAGATATGAGTTTTACAAGTTGACACAAACATCACCGTCACAGTCAGAACCAAGCTTCAATGGTTTGAGTGTATCTCACAAACGAAAAATCAAATTGAGCTAAAATCAGTGCCATTGGAAAGTAGACATACAGATATTTACATAAAGAGTTGAATCAACCAAAACGGAGTTCAGACCAGGGAGATATGGCCCTCTAAAATTGACACAAGAATTTCGGAAAGAATTCAGCATAGCCTCGGGTTTCTTCTATATCTCACTTTAGAGAACACTTTTTACCTCGAGTTAAAGAGTCTACCTCGATTTTTTGGAGCAGATGAGAGTTTGAACAATGGAGATCACTTTTTACCTCAAGTCGAAGTTCCACCTCGAGTCAAATGGCTAACCCGAAAGATTGAACAATGGAAAGCGCTTTTTAACTCGAGTCAACATTGCAGCCTCGAGTCCTGTCTCTTCCAAACTCACACTTCACCTGAAGTCATCCACAATATAGCCTCGAGTCATCGTCACCTCGAGTCATGGTCTCTGCACCTCGAATTTATGCCCTTTGAAATTCAAAACAATATTCATTCTTCACCTCGAGTCTCCACATATCTCACCTCGAGTCGGTCCTACTACTCGAGTTGGGACGAAGCATAACTCGAGTCTCGTGTTCTGATTTAAACGAAGTCTTCTATATTCATCGAAAACTTGAGTTAGCGGTTTCGGTGCCTTGAGTCAAAAAGAGCTCTCTAAACAGCCTTTTGAATTCAATTAATCGATCACCTCGAGTCGTGGAACCTTGTGCCTCGAGTTAAGATGCATCCCGGAAATATCATTTTGAATCTAATTAATCAAAGCAACTCGAGTTGATTTGTTTGTGTGCCTCGAGTCAAGGACTGAGATTGTTGAGATTCACCGTATCCGAAATATTGGGCTCTTATCAAGAGAATCCGGGTTAATTCCAAATGATCTTGTAAAAATTATACAACATTTATTGTAAGAATATTGATCATAATGTTGAGTGATTTTCGATAAATCAACAATCGGTTAGATCTTCAATCGAAACTTTGAGGAACAGAGAAAGCGAGAATCAAGACATTAAATCCAATTGAGGCAAGATTATCGCGAATGGTTAAATGCTACCAACGGTCAAAATCAAACAGACGAATTCAAATCCTACCAACGGCTATTTCTCCAACTATTATAAATTCACGAAGAAGAGTTCATCTACAAGAACCAAAGCACATACGTACAAAGAATACAAAGTGTTCAATCTCTATTCTGTATATATCTTAAGATATCATTGAGCTTCAGTGTTTATCATTTATCAACTCTGTGAGAGAGTCTTATCATTTGTATTACAATTCATTCAAATCTCAAGATAGAGGTATCTTGAGTGTGGGTGTACAATTACAACTTGTAAGGGGAGTGAGTCCAAGAGTAAAAGGATCATCCTTCATTTACGAGTGTGTAATTGTATCGAGTTATTTGGTTACAACCTGTAAAGAGGGGTAAGTCCTAGTGAGAGGATTACTTGAGAGTTACAAGAGTGTATAATCAAGGATTGAGATAGTGAAATCCCGAGTGTTTAAGGGACCGGACGTAGGTCAAGAATTGGGCCGAACCAAGATAACCTCTTGTGTTCATTGCTCTTCTCTCTATCTCTCGTTTTAAGTGTTCTTGAGCAATTAGCGAAAGAATTTTCATTATCACCTATTCACCCCCCTCTAGGTGATATTCCACCTTCAGTTATGAATTCTCACAACTTTGAATGAAAGCAAATGTCAATGACATTAATGAAGTCGCCTCAAATAAAATTGAAAAGTGGCCCCATCGTCTAAATTAGAAAAGTTAAGGAATAATGGATGAGAAGGGACAAAGCAGATACCACTCTGGTCCTATTTATAAGTCCCGTTTGACCAAAAAGTTTGGTCATATTTATAAGTCCCTTTTGACCAAATAAATGAGATTGTGACAATTTTGTCCATATTATTGTACCAATGAAAATAGGGAGAAAATAAAGAGTTAAAAGATACCCATTCATAAAAAGGGTAAAATTGAAAATTTACCTCATAATCAATGAGTTACCTACCTCTCCTTGGTATGTGTGATTTGGTCAAAAAGGATTTATAAATAGGACCGAGTGGTATGTAAGTATGGTAAATTACCTATTGTTATTATTGACAGTAATTAGTGGAAAAGGTTGTACTTGTAGGCTTGTAGCGCCTTATGCTGGTAAGTAACCACTATAGGCATTACTAAATAAAGTTATTACTTACCCCTTTGTTCATGCAATTTGGATTTAAAAAAGACTAGTTAAATTTATTTGAAGTCATTAATCTAATACAAAGTTGTTAATAGGTTTCTATAATAAAGACAAGAGGGTTCTTTTTTTCAAAAAAAAGAAAAAAAGAATAGCATTCACGTGTTTTCTCACGTGTGATACATGTTCCCTCTATTTCTCCGAGCAAAGCTCTTCGCATCGCAATGCCTATTGTGTCGGCTTGACCTTTCCTAAGTGGAGACAGAAGAAAGCATCCATAATAAAGACGCTTACTATGAACACTTGTTTTGCCTGGTCTGCCATAATAAAAGGTTCATCTTCAAAACTTCTACCATTGACATTGACTAATGTAAATCCTAGCCGATCGATTTGAACACCATTATTGACATTAACCCACTTGCATTTGAAAATGGGAAATCTAATTTTAACATAGTCCACCTCCCAAATCTCTTCAATAACCCCATAATATGGCATGACTACCAATAAAGGCCTCTTGTCTTTCGAACTGGAGAAGTGCATAGATTCAACATCTAACATAACCCACTGGTTTGGACTGTGCTTGTATCATCTAGGGACTTTGTGTAAAATGTATAACCATTGAACACATACGAATTCCAACTTATGACATCAACCTCAGGACCACATGCTAACCATTTGATTGTATCAGAAACACTTTCCTCTCTGAACCAGTTTGCAAAAGTTCTGTTATGCTCCCTAATCAACCTTTATTCGATCATTCGATGATTTTCTTTCTCCATCAACATTATTCAAGATGTATAAGTGGACTTGTGACAATTCATCAGGATCCACACTCTTTACTGAAGCCCCTCGTCTACCCCCTTCAGCATGCTGACGTTTTGGAAGCCCAATATGTCTTACTTTGGCCAAATAATTTTGACGAAATTCCATGGCTTCTTCATAAACATATTTCTGAACAATTGATGCTTCTGGCCGGTATGCATTCTTCACATACCCTATTAGGAATTTCATAGATCTTTCAATTGGGTACATCCACCGTAAATGGATAGGGCCGCACAACTTTATCTCCCTCAATTGGGTACATCCACTGTAAATGGAAACTTTGGAATACGTTTCTCAGCAGCTTCATGTTTCCTCTCTCTAGCTGAAGCAAAACAGAAGGCTCTTTTTCTTAAGCGGTTTTAAAGGGTTCCTTGCCTTTTTCAACATTCACGGCTTTATGATTACGGATGCGGAGGATCGTACTTTTTGAGCCTCAACGAGCTTCTTTTGAAGCTCGGAACTGATTCTTCGGAGAGGATATCTCCCCAACACGACCATTCACCGGGTCTCGCACCCTAACATCTGCTTCATATACTAAGGCGCTTTTCACTGCGTCCTCTCGATCAACAGAAGCCCCCGTTTATAAAAAACAATGATCAGTTTATAGTAAATCAATTTAGTATTTTCGTCGGTTTACCTTCAAGAAGTCATCGACTTTCTTGTACCGAAGACCTTATGCACGGCAGCAAACTTCTGAGGATCATCGGAGGGGAAATGAAGAGCAAATATACAATCTGGTTCACATCAGCGTCGACTCCACTTGTAGGCACCCTAATTGGTAAAAGTAAAGAATGAGCATTATTAGGTTAATTTCTTTTTAGCATGAGGAATAGGAGCAGCATCGCGTCCAAGAGAAACAGGATTAGGGCTCCAATTGTCATAGTCATCGAGATCAATATTATTATAATTCTCACCTATGTCTTCCTCCGTCGTCTGAAGATGGACACCCCGGTAGCATTTGCGCTGGTCTTTGCCGTGATGGAATCCAAGCTGATTTTAAAGATAATGATATCAACATCGTCATAATCACCATTGTCGTCATGCCCAACTTTTTCAGATGTGCGCTCATCATCATCATGATTTTGGTTGATATAGCTTTGCGACTTGTCATGACCAACTTTATATTGGTCTTAATAAATTATTCATATTTTCTTATAGATAATCTATCATTCTTTCTTTTGACCAAAAAAAAAATCTATCATTCTTAATTTAACTTAAAATAGACGGGGTATAATTTCGTACTCATGCAAATCTAGATAGTTAAAATAGGCAATCTACGTACTAACTGAGCACCATAATAATCCTTTAAGATTAAATTAAGTATAAAATTACATGTGGACAGCTTTGAAATCATGATTAATTTTCTTTACTTCATTGGCACAAACCTAAAAGCTGACAATATTAAAGAATCTTGACCCAAAAAAGAAGAAGACAATATTAAAGAACCGGCTTAAGTGGGTCCATTCAATAATTTAGAACAGTTCTAGCGTTATTAAATCAAGAGGACTTGATGCGGTGTTATTTAATTGAAATTGACTAATAATTGAATTGACTTGCTATCGACCTCGGTGTTATTTGTAATATGTGAGAATTTTTAAAGGGACGGATGGTGATGTTTACCGATTAAACAATTGATTATTTGTTTAAACAATTATTTTAATACTCATAAGTAACAAACTATTCACCTATTTTGTACAGTCACCTTTCTCCTGTGACAATTTTTTTTATTGCATTTGCAGAGCCAATATTTGTGAAAGGATGTCCCTTAAAAGTAAAAACACATGCTGGCAAAATAAGCATTTCACCTAAATAAGCATTTTTTTTTAATGATGATGAAATTCAGAGGCATAAATACTCTTTTGATATTATTTAGATGAAGAGAATGTACAATAATTGAGAGAAATTAGATATTATAATTAAGATCATACCTTTCCCTAGTACGAGAGGACCGGGAAGGACGCACCTCTGGTGTGCCAGTTATCGTGCCCACGTTAAACGCTGGGTAGCCAACTGTGGAGGGGAAAACTTCTGAAAGCATCTAAGTAGTAAATCCACCTCAAGATGAGTGCTCTCTTATTCCGACTTCCCAGGCCTCCGGAGCACCGTCGAGACGGCGATGGGTTCTCTCCCCTACAGGGATGGAGCGACAGAAGTTCCCACAATTAAGAAATCCTAACAAATCTCCAAATTTGATGTTCACTAGTGCAACAAAGGGTTTTAAGACCGGACAAAAGAGGCCTCATAAGAGCCGGACCCGCGACCGGTCTTGTACCCATTACATATTAAAAGTCTAACATTTAAGACCGGTCTTAAAGAAACTCTTTTAGACCAGACATGTAAAACATTAGGTCTTAAAAGTCGTACTAAATAAACCTAAAATATTTTTTGTTCGGTCCTAAAACTCAACTTTTAAGACCAGACAAAAACTAGGCCGCTCTTAAAAGATTGGAATTTTAAGACCAGACAAAAATAAATCCGATCTAAAAAATAGCGGCTTCTAAGACCAAACGACTAATTATATGCGGTCTTGAAAGACTGACTTTCAAGACTGGATGATAAATACATCCAGTCTTAAAAATTGAATTTTTAGACCGAACGTATGACCAACTTTTAAGACCGGCTTAATATATGTACAACTGACCTTTAAGACCGGACATATAAATACATCCGGTCTTAACAGTTGAACATTTAAGACTGGCGTATTTATTTTCGGTCTAAATTTTCCCGAATTTGTTCCCTGTTTGTTCTTCCTGATCATATATATACACAAATCCACCACCCAATGCAGCACATAAAAGTCGATACCTTAACCTACAAGCTATGAACAAATTTAATTGGGAAAAAGAATACAAATATTATTCACCATGAGCTATGTGGCCTCTAAATTAATGATTATACTATGACTACAACACCTAAATTAATTTATACAATAAGATAACTTACTTACAAATATAATAAGTTACAAATACAAGATACATGCCCAATATAATATTCACCATGCCTTCATATGATTCCCACCCAACAACATGACATCCTCTTTTATAACATGCCCACTTTGGATCGGATCCTGCCACAAAAATAAAACAAGAACAAACTTCATAGTCAGTAACATTGTTTATGAACATGGAAGGAATATAATGTAGTTAAAACCTTAAAGTTTTCAAAGAATTCTGCATATGAATATTACCTTATGAATTGACTCTTTTATAAAGTGATATCCTCCCATATCCCTTCTTGATAATCATTTCTTATGCCAGGTTCATTATCCGCTTCATCTTCTTCGTTCATGTCCGGTAGACCCCTTGAAAAAAGAGTACTCTCAGGAAGACCATAATTTGAATGACTTTCCTCATCAATATCAATGACCCTTTTTCCTTGGAGAGCTACGAGACCACATTTTATTTTCTTGATCGGTGATATAGAACACTTGTTTCACCTAGTACGCCATAATAAAAGGTTCATCTTCAAAACTTCTACCATTGACATCGACTAATGTAAATCCTAGCCGATCGATTTGAACACCATTATTGACATTAACCCACTTGCATTTGAAAATGGGAAATCTAATTTTAACATAGTCCACCTCCCATATCTCTTCAATAACCCCATCATATGGCATGACTACTAATAAAGGCCTCTTGTCTTTCGAACTAGAGAAGTGCATAGATTCAGCGTCTAACATAACCCACTGTTTTGGACTGTGCTCGTATCATCTAGGGACTTCGTGTAAAATGTATAACCATTGAACACATACGAATTCCAACTTATGACATCAACCTCGGGACCACATGCTAACCATTTGATTGTATCAGAAACACTTTCCTCTCGAACCGGTTTGCAAAAGTTCTGTTATTCTCCCTAATCAACCTTTATTCAGTCATTCGATGATTTTCTTCCCCATCAACATTATTCAAGATGTATAAGTGGACTTGTGACAATTCATCGGGATCCACACTCTTTCTTACTGCGAAGCCCTCGTCTACCCCCTTCAAAGATCTTTGACGTTTTGGAAGCCCAATATGTCTTACTTTGGCCAAATAATTTTGACAAAATTCCATGGCTTCTTCAGAAACATATTTATGAACAATTGATGCTTCTGGCCGGTATGCATTCTTCACATACCCTTTTAGGAATTTCATAGATCTTTCAATTGGGTACATCCACTGTAAATGGATAAGGCCGCACAACTTTATCTCCCTCACTAGATGAACAATTAGATGAACCATGATGTCAAAAAATGTAGGAAGAAAAAGTTTCTCAAGGTGGCATAAGATAAGATATCCTTCATTCTCCAATTCATCCAACTTTTCAATCTCGAAAACTTTACTACAAACCACATTGAAGAAGACACAAAGTCTAGTCAAAACGACTTGAAGATCATATTCGGCGATGCCTCGAATAGCTAATGGGAGTAGGCGTTGCATCAAGACATGACAATCATGAGCCTTTCGGCCTACTAATTTCAAGTCCTTTGAAGAATACGATGAGGGAACTTTTGTGCCATGTAAACACTCACAAAAATTTCGTTTCTCATCCTTAGACAAAGTACGAGAAGCTGGGGGACAATAAGTTTTCTTCCCATGTGGCCTTGGATGTAACTCTTCGTGTATTCTCATTACTATCAGATACAATCTTGCCTTCACACCATCCTTGGAACTACCTTGTATGTTGAGAAGCGTGCCAACAATACTATCACATATGTTTTTCTCCACATGCATGATATCAATATAGTGTCGAACATCAAGATTGCGCCAATAGGGAAGATCGAAGAATACAGATCTCTTTTTCCATGATATCAATCAACATAGACAGCATGATGTACTTTCATTTCATGCATAACAAAGGAGATAAGTTGTAAATAATCAAGAGTACAGGCCATGAACTATGTATGCTGCTAAGGCTTCCATATGGATTCATGTCATCTGTGCTAAGGGCAAGCCTAAGGTTCCTAGGTTCTTCGCCGAAGTTCGGAAATAATTGATCAATTTTCTTCCATTGAGAAGAATCGGCCGGATGTCGCAACTTTCCATCAGAAATCCTCTCATCTGCATGCCACCTCAATTTTTTGCATCATTTTCATTCACAAACAACCGCTTGAAGCTTGATATGATTGAAAGATACTACAAGACTTTTGCAGGCCCCTTATTTGACTTGTACCTTGGGGTTTCACATATCGGACAATTATGCTTCTCTTCAAACTCTTTTCTATACAATATGCAATCATTCGGGCATGCATGGATCTTTTTGTACTCCATCCCCCGTGGACAAAGTATTTTCTTAGCATCATAGTATCGATACCGCAACACATTATCATCCGGAAGCATGTCCTTAAAAGCCTCAAGCATTTCAAAAAAATTCTTGTCGCTCCATCCATGACGTGCCTTCAAGCTTACCAATTTCAATACAGTGTCCAACAATTGGTATTTTTTACACCCAGGGTATATCGGGCTCTCTGCGTCACTGCACATATTACCATATGCATGTGATTGATGAAAAGCCTCTTCTCCTACATCACGAATAATGTCTTTTATGCGATCATCCATATCCGTGTCATTATCATCAAAGGCCACTTCCCCATGTTGAGACCCACTTGATATTTTTTTCACCATGCCATACCCATACTGTATAAGTCTTACAAAATCCTTCACAAATTAAATGTGTGTGTATAACTTCAGGACTTAGTCGCCTCTCATTCAAACATTTTACACAAAGACAATAAAACTTCTCACTTTCATCATGGGCATTTTGTTTAGCAAATTCTATAAAGTCCCTCACCCCATTCTGATATTCAACACTCGTCTGTAAAGAATTTATCCAATTGTGATCCATAGTAGAATTCCTATAGACGAAAAGATTTAACGTACATAATCCGAAGAAATTGACACTTGCATATAAAATAAGGCAACACTAAATGCATATTTATGCTCAATGTCGGTTATGTCTTTCTTTTTTTTATGGAGAAACTTGCCCATAAAATGCATAACGAAGAATCACTTTTGATCATAAATGTATCACAATCAATCCAAGAAGCACAATAAATTCATGACAAGGAAATTAAATGCATCGCATGAAGGTCTTGTGGACTCACCTGTAGCATATAAATTCAAATGCGTTTGCTGAGTCTTTCTTCTCTCACCACAAACGTTGATGTTGCAGACACAAAGAGTAACCTAAAAACATTTGTTGGTCAATTGGGTAGGTCTAAAGTGTAAATATAATCTTCAAAATACAATATTCATCAACAACAGAGAAACCCACAAGAACATTTCATCGATTTCGTTCAACCCATGAAAAACCCAGAACGATAAGCAGGAAAATCATAAAGTTATATAACCGAAACACCTCTTACAGCTTGGTCTATAGACATTTAGCTAAGGAACCAGAAAGTGATTGTTGAGAGAGCAACGCGAAGCAGCGACAAAGCAACACACAAACACTGGAGACAGAGCCTGAGTAATCACTTTCGGCGCAAGAAGAGAAGTTCAGAGAGGGAAATTTAATATTCCGTGCGACATAGACATGTTTTAGTATTTTGGATTTTATTAAGACCAGTTAATTATAAAGTAGTCAGTCCTAAATATATAATTAAATTCTCAAGACCAGAGGTTTAGAAGACTCCCGTCCTAAATTTTTATTATTCATTTAATTTTAGAAGACTCCGGTCCTAAATTTTAATTATTCATTTAATGTTGGGACCGGAGTTTTATCAAACATCCGGTTGAAAAAGTTTCATTTTTTAATTTAAAAAAAAGAGGATTGGCTTTGGCGAAAAAGAAGAATGAATGAATAAAAATTAAAGGAAAACTTGAGAATAAGCTTCTTTAATTACGGAGAATATGAACAAAAAAGGCACAAGCTTAGTTCTTAATGCTTCATACATTACTTTGGAGAATATGCACGTACACAAGAAAAAAAAATACAAAAGAAAAACAAGCAAAAAATTATCAAAAACAAGAATATGACTAAACATCCTGAAGTTTATTATCCTCCAAAGCCTTGGCGATATCGGCGTGAGAGCATTAACTTCCCGCCGGAGCTCAGCAAGTTCCTGTCTTATTTGTATCAGCGCATCATTAGAGGAAAGAGGAGAGGGGTCAGCGGTAGGCGCGTTGGGGCCAACTGGTTGGAGAGGGGGAACAGGAACCTCTTCATGGTCTGAAGGCTGGAGTGGGGTGCATCAATCTCTTCATCATCCGAAATAACAATGGGTCCAACGACTCGAGACTCTTCTGTCATAATAGAATGCACTCTCGCTGAAGGAGGTGCACCATATAACGATCTACGGAAGGCATGAGTATCACGAGTAAGAGTACCCCTACAAGCGGTTCTCTTGTATCTAACCATGGTTTGAGCGGTTGGGGCAGAGAGCCACGTAGTGTGGAGTTACAAGGCGGTGAGGAGTTAATAAGGACAGAGAGGTATGAGGAGTTAATAAAGGCAAAGAGCAGGAGAGATATGCAATTGGTAAATGAGAATCTGCTTTAAGAGCAGATTTTATAAATATGCGATCTAAAATTCTATTATTTAATTTTTTTTTTTTTTTTCAATTCAATTGATTTTAAGATCGACCTTTAATAATATATCCGGTCCTAAAAGTCTATTATTTATTTTTTTCAATCAATTCAATTACTTTTAAGACCGACCATTTATCTTGTATCGGTCCTAAAATTCATTTATTTTTTCAATTCAATTTTTTTTAAAGTGAGAATTTTTTCTTAAAAACTATTAGTTTTAAGAACGGATCTTTTACAATATCCTGTATTAAAAGTTCATTCTTTTCAAATTCCTCAGATAGCAAAGTCGTATCCTTGCACTCTGTTCAAATGAACAAGCACGAACTCTTCGGCTTCCAGATAAACTTCCCAACTAGGCGTATCCTCATATTCTGATGAACTATGCATCTCCTCATTAAAGTTTCCGGTGTTTCACATTGTTCAGGATGAGTTCTCTATTTAAACCCATTGTTACTTTATTTTCTTTACATTCTTCTCTATCACTTCTACAACCTCCACCATAATGGCTGCTCCACCACCACAAGGTCCTCCTTTTCCTCTTAATCATCTTCCTCCTCCGTACCCTCCTCCTCGGCTGCCTCCGGACCCGACCTTCAAACAGATGAGGCACCACCTCATGGCCCGCGTCGATCTTATAGACCGACGATTGGGCCGGCTATTTCAGTCTATAACCCCGTCAACAACAGGCTGAATACGGTACTCGATGCCCAGGACGTTGAGTACTATCCTGAAGATGACGACGTCTCCTACCTCTACGACGACTCTCTCCCCTCCGACAATGATGGGGAGGAGTAGATGCTTTTATGTTTTTTTCTATACTGCTGCTGCCCCTCACAGGGCAGCATTTAAAAAAATATAATAAATAAATTTTTGGTTTCCATATTTGATCGCCTTGTCCCTTTCATTATCGTCTTTCTTTTTCCGACAAAAAGGAAACAAACAAAACATTGTCCTCGTGTAAATAAACATTAAAAAATCACAGAATACAGTTAAGAACATACAAAAAACAAAAAAAGATCGTTTACCTTATTCGAATAAAAACAAACAAAGTGACTATTCTTCTCAAGGTTGGACCGTTGTTGTCATCGGTTTTACCTGCCCCGATTTGAATATTTTCGACCTTTTCATTATCTTCCTTCTTTTTTTCGACAAAAAGAAAAGAGGCAAAGAAAAGGAAACCGATAATCTGCTCAACATCGGGAGAGGTAAAATCGACGACAACGAAGGACCTAGCTTCGAAACGAGAACGCTAGAACCTCGGTTGTCTTAAACCCTAATGATTTGTACGAAAAGCGAGTCAACATTTCTATTTAAGGGACGACTATTAAGACCGGAGAGTTAACAATCACACGGTCCTAAAGGTTAAGCCATATTTTCAAAATAAGAGATTACTTTTAAAGCATTTGGCCCATAACAACTAAGTTAGCCCCATTAACAACAATTTGCTAACAACTAAATCAGCCCAGTTAACAACTATATCAGTACCCGTTAACAACTATATCAGCCCCGTTAACAACTCACGTAGATTCTGAAAATCCCAGAAAAGGCCCTGGGGCCTTTTATGGAATTTTCAGAATCTTGGGGCCTTTTTTAGGATTTTTTCTATAAAAAGGGCCCTTATGTGAAATTTCCTAGACTATTTAATCGGTCATCATTATGCACACACCCCACCCCTTTTGGCGCAAGCCACGTCTGTGTGCAGTGATCCCTTGTTCGTCTAGCTATCTACCCCATAGATAATCAAATTGAACGACTGATCCTATATCAATCTACTAGCCCATCGGGCTGACACCGTTCTGTTCTATACGGAATAAATTGTTTAATGCGGATTTGTTTTTAGTTCCTTGTTAAAACTATTATGTTATATTCTCTCTATCCTTAATATAAGATATATTTTTCTAATTTGATTAGATTAATAAAGTCAATTAATTTAGTTAGTATAACATCTATTTGTTAAAACACTCTAGCCATCTTCGTAGAGCACTGTTTGACATGTCGTAGGAGGGAAAAAAGCCCAACGGCAATGAGAAAAGCCCAACTAAGGAAATAGAGGCTTTTCAGATAGCTTCTCGTGGGTGATGGGTTTCTCGAAAAATAAAATAATTAAAAAAATTGGGAAAAAAATGTTAGGAATAGATGATCTAATAAGCAATATACTATTAAATATACAAATGTATGCATTCCAATATATTTAATTAAGTACTTTATGGTTTTTTAATTTTTAAATAATAATATAATTATCTTTATCAAATTTATATTTAATTTTTTATTCAATTATCACAATATATACAACTAATATTTGTGTATAGTATTCAATAAGATTCATGTCATTTTTAGTATTTTGCATCTCAAATAATCATCTAAGCAGGAACCCATCTAGAAAAAATCATTTTTATCACCACTATCCCAAACATAAATCACATATATAATTTGACTTTTTTGGAAAAAGTCTATATAAAAAAAAAAATCACTTATGTCACCGCTATCTCAAATGAGCATTTAATTCCCTCACTTCCTCTCCTCCTTGATTATTATTATTGTTGAGAGAGTATCAATATGAGTAAATTAGAAAAATATTGACAAATATAAAAATTATGTATTGTATTTAGAACGAAGATCAATTCCCCAAAATATTTTTTATATTAAAGATTAGAGAGTTAGCATTAAAGAATAAATCTTTGTGCGTGGTGTAATTCAAGCATCTTAGGATTTTGAATCCTCTCACGGCATGATCTTGCAATGTTATGTACAAAAGACTAGATGAACTTTTACATAATTTAAAATGAAATTATTAGTGATAATTATAAGTAAGACTATTTCTTGTAGTATTATGCCATAAGGGGAGGAGAATCCTAATAAAATCTAATTGAAATATCTAAATTCTAGTTCAGTCTTATACTTTTAGCTAATCTTTAATTCAGCCAAGATGCACGATTAAGAATTTCTGAATATTATTCAAAGACTACGTTGCTCCTTTAATTAAAGAGAAATATTTAGATACCCTTAAAGTACTAGCTCACCTATGCTCTAGCTAACGAGAATGTTCCAACTCAAGTGATTTTAAATCTATAAGGTAGCCAACTATATCTTATTATTTTTGTGGGAAGATTAATTGCCCTCAATTTTATTATTTTAAAATTAAAATTGCCTTTTCTTTTTTTCTTTTTCTTTTTTCAAACTCTCCCCCTTCTATCTTAGTTTCATCTCTGATTTTCTCATTTTTCCATAAATTGACAACCTTTCTTCAAGAACCACCATTGAACCGCATCCTTAATCTCTCCCTATCTCATTCCAAGATTTCCAATGATTGTGGTAAGAGAATGAAGCGGGAGAGGATTCTCTCATAATCTTTTTTCTCATTTTCCTCATTAGCTCATCCGGGCCATTGATTGAGAAGATGAGAGAAAGGTTAAAGTAATGTTGTGATTGATGGATGGATAGGA